>JACEVL010000181.1:724340-979340 GCA_020284085.1 Aporrectodea caliginosa | reverse complement strand
GTCTTCTGCCAGTACCTCGCCGTCAACGTATCCTCGATGTCGATGACCGCCTTCACGGTGGAGCGCTACGTGGCCATCTGCCACCCGATGAGGGCTCAGACGATGTGTACTCTGCACAGAGCCAAACGCATCTCTGCCACCATCTGGCTGGCCTGTGTCGTCTACTGCGCCCCCTGGCTGGCCCTCGTCACCACGAAGTCCACGGTCTTCGCTGACGGAACGACCATCGAGTCCTGCACCCTTCGACTGCCGCGACTCTACTACTCTGCCATGTACTTCACGGACCTGATCGTCTTCTACGTTGCGCCGCTGGTGTTGATCAGCATCCTCTACGGACTGATCGTGCGGACTTTGTGCCGCGAGTCGCTGCCAGGCCACGGAGGAGGTCGGCTGATGAACGGACCGGATCTGGTTGGACGTCAGATGACCTGGCCACCGTCACCGCTGACGACTGACCAACGGAGGAACTCGGTGTTCATCGGAGAATCTGGCCACGCTCGGATCAGCAACAACTGGAATGCAAGAGTACAGGTAGATGAGCTTACATATATCTGTCTCTCTGTCTGTCTGTGTCTGTGTGTCTGTTTGTGTGTGTGTGTCTGTGTGTGTGTGTGTGTGTGCCTGTCTATCTGTCTGTCTGTCTCAGGGACCTGGCGGGACCGGAATGCATCGGAGGGGCGTCCTGGTTCTTTGTTGTTTAGGACAGATCAGTCTGTCTGCCTGTCTATCTATCTGTCTGTCCGTCTGTCCGTGTCTGTTTGTATGTGTCTGTCTGTCTGTCTGTGTCTCCGTCTGTCTGTCTGTCTGTCTGTCTGTCTATCTGTCTGTCTGTGTCTGTTTGTATGTGTCTGTTTGTCTGTTTGTCTGTCTGTCTGTCCGTAAGTATAAACTGTCTCTGAACGTACAAGAATGCTGTTATAATGAATAGATCAGACGTTGCCTGAGCAAACGAGGGAGAAAATAAAAAACCTCCTCTTTCCGACAAATTGCTTCTGAATCTGAGCGTGCTTTTGGCTAGCTGCTTTACGCATTAGGGACCTATATGTTTAGCCAACATTTCAAACTGTGTTTTCTGCCGATTCTTGGCTAGAGCAGTCTCTCTAGACAGTGCGAAGGGTGTTGTATAAACACACTGAGCGAATAAATGCACTAAAGAATAAATGAATGAACGAAAGAATGAAAGAAAGAAAGAATGAATGAATGAAAGAATGAATGAATCAATAAATGACTGAACGAATGAAATAATGAACGAAAGAAAGAAAGAAAGAAAGAATGAATGAATGAATGAATGAATGCCTAGTATCTTCTCTCCTATGTTCTTTTCTCACCATAAAACTGTTCTTTTTGGAGTCGGTAGCGCCTCCGAGTAGTTTTCTTGAAGGGGCGCTATACAAATGTTCGATATGAAAGCTTTAATGAATGAATGAATGAAGGAATGAACACACTGCTCGTTCGTTCACATGTTGTTCCACTGGCTGGTTCAATCATCTACCAAATTACTCGCTCACTTAATTCAATTTCTTACTTACCTACTTAATTACTTGAGATGACGTCATTCTAGGTGATCCGAATGTTGGCTGTCGTCGTCGTCATGTTTGCCGTTCTCTGGATGCCATATCGCGTCTACGTCGTCTACAACTCATTCGCCAGGTGGCTGTACGATGACCTCTGGTTCCTCCTTCTCTGTCGTCTCATGGTCTACATCAACAGCGCCATCAACCCCTTCCTATACAACGCCCTCTCCGTCAAGTTCCGCAGGGCCTTCCTGCACCTCTTCGTGGGCCAGGGCGAAGCACACGGGATCCTGCACATGTCCTACCACAGCCAGGTCTCCCATCGCGCCACCTTGCGAGCAGCCAATGGTGCAGCAGAAGCCAGTGACGCCGGTCTGAGAAAGGCATTGTGGAATAGGACTTCAACAATTAAAAGACAATAAGATCAACGCTGAGCATAACTATTACTGATCGATCAAATAAAATCGATCTTGATTCATGATCATGCGGTATGATCAAGACTTATCATCGTACCATATGTTCACCGTCATCAACGATTTCCACCGTAAAACCATATACTATGCTGTCTCCTTGGGTTGACCTCCTCGGATTCTGACCTGGCACTGGAAGGGACCAAACAACCTGGATATTGCGGACTCAATTGATTTGACATAGCGCCGGTGGGAAGCTGGTCTCCCCGACATGCTTTTATGCGGCGCAGAGAAATCTTTGGAAATGTACTTTAATTAATTCATATCTCAGAGACTAATGAATCATAATGCCTGTAGATGACTTGTTAGAGGTTCTTCTTTAAAGCGCTATATAAATGTATCGTTTCATTACATTACATTTTCTTATATTAAATTAAGACTTACCGCGAATACCGGTGCCAGAAGTGAGGGAACCATAGGCCTAAAGCACTCTGAATGGAGAACCCCTCTGACAAAACACAGCGCTCGTGAATAAGCTGGTGCCCTGCGCTTAGCTTTTAAATAGCGCTCTATAAATTTCGAGATTGCGATTACGATGTAAAAGAATCGATAGAGTATCAATTCAATCGCTAGAGAATCGATCTAAATGGGTGGATCATTTAGGCTCAACACCTTATGTATAGGCTCTAATCATCGGCTGATCGACTTCTCCGTCACTTCGACGGATTATTTCGTCTAACTGCTAAATTTTCTCAGTAACTTCGGAAATGTTGGAGGTTTCTGGTGCTATATGTTTGCGTAACGGACTTATTCGTCGTTTTTGCCAAAGATTTGGTGCGTTTGAGGGTATTTTGTTGGCAAGTCGCCTTTGGCCCATTGGCTGCATCAGGCCCATCGTTCTGATGTACGGTTGAGCCTGAGCCAAACGGGTGTGCACGCCGTCTGTAGACTGTAGCCAAGTAGCTCGAGTGTTTTCGTCTCGGTGGAGGACGACCAACGCGGGCCATAGGAGTGACCTCGACTTTCAGTCGCTGGAAGCGCTTCAATCCGACACACGACGAATGCCTCTTTCTGTTAGTAGAGGCGGTACAAGACAAATTTGGTCAGTATACTGCATTTTTTGAACACGCTTTGCACAGTTGTAGTTGGAACCTAAGAGAGCATGTTAGGAAGGGGAGGCATTCGAAATTTCCCTTAGAATTCAAGATGGCGGCTTTTTTCAAAATGGCCGACCGAAATTGAGATTTTTCAATATCTCGACTTCTGGTTCAATTAGAATCATTATCTTGGTGTCTAAGCATACACATTTAGGGGTAATGATTCCACTAGGGCCATCGCAGATTAAATTCGTGTACCGCCTGCACTATGTGTAGGCCCTACTCTTTGTGCCTCGACGAATAGCCGGACGTGCAACACCTACCAGTGAACCAATCTTATGCGTGTGACCTGCTCGTCGGCATCGTCATCGTGTTTGCGAACGCTGTCAACTGTGGCCGCTAGATCTATTCTCTCGACGCAACTTGGCTCAGAGATTCTGAACATCCATGCCATCTGTTAGCTTTCGATGGGAATCCGTTGGTTGGTTCCACGTGTTTGCGTGGGCCTGCCAATGGAGACTCTTCTATAGCTCACTGTGCATTGTTTTGCGAACTGGTGTAATATTTTCGTTCTTAATGACACTTAACATCATTGCAGAGAGCACCTCTTAGTAGATAATATTTGAAGAGGCGTTATATAAATTCATTATATAAATTCGTATTGTATTGTATTGTATTTGAACACTTGTTATAGCGCCCCTACCAGATTGCCCATTCAGAGGCGCTCCCGACTACTGCGCGGACGCTGAATCGGAGTTTCACGCCGAAGCGCATGAGCAATTGCGAGTGAAGGACTTGCCCAGGGACCCTATACGCGGCGGTTTTGAGGTGGATTCGAACCCGCAACCCTCCAGCTGCAAGGCACCGAACATACCCCTATGCCACCGCGCCCCAATTGTATTGTGTTGTGTTGTATTGTATTGTATTGTATTGTACTCCACGTTTATATTGCGACCGAGCCACCCGCAGTAAAGAACCGAGAAATTAATCTCTGATAAACCGACCGACCCGGAATCGAACCCCACTCGGCCTATCTATCTATCTATCTATCTATCTATCTATCTATCCGGCTATCTATCGAGCTATATATCTATATATCTATATATCCATATCTATCTATCCTATCTATCTATCTACTCTATCTATCTATCTATCTATCTATCTATCTATCTATCTATCTATCTATCTATCTATCTATCTATCTATCTATCTATCTATCTATCTATCTATCTATCTATCTATCTATCTATCTATCTATCTATCTATCTATCTATCTATCTATCTATCTATCTATCTATCTATCTATATCTATCTATCTATCTATCTATCTATCTATCTATCTATCTATCTATCTATCTATCTATCTATCTATCTATCTATCTATCTATCTATCTATCTATCTATATCTATCTATCTATCTATCTATCTATCTATCTATCTATCTATCTATCTATCTATCTATCTATCTATCTATCTATCTATCTATCTATCTATCTATCTATCTATCTATCTAATCTATCTATCTATATCGCCCGCCCCTTCAAGATAACTACTCAGAGGCGCTCCCGACCCAAGCCCGGTCAAAGAGGAAGGTATACGGAAATGCTGGCACGGTGCAATCGTAAGATATTCTCAGACACTCAGACAAAACAAAATCGAAGGGCAGGAAAGGCCTGCAGGTTCCGTTCTACGTTAAGATCCGAGGATCAGGCAGTTAAACGACAGCTGTGGATGACGCATGGAAATAGAGCGGCGTGAAATAGGATGAATTAGGAACTAATGAGGAAGAGGAAACACCTGAGCGGAGATTGCAAGAAATGTATTGTTGCCGAGTTTGCGCGATGAGTCAGAAGTCGGAGTTATAGGCCTAGAGGGCTACTTGATGGGAGGGGTCATGAACAAATCTTTCTATTTCTACATGTGAGTGTATGTATGCATGTATGCGTGTGTTCGTGTGTGTGTGTATGTGCGCGTGCGCGTATGCATGCGCGTGCGCGTGTGTGTGCGTGTGTGTGTGTGTATGTATGTATGTATATGTATGTATGTATGTATGTATGTATGTATGTATGTATGTATGTATGTATGTATGTATGTATGTATGTATGTATGTATGTATGTATGTATGTATGTATGTATGTATGTATGTATGTATGTATGTATGTATGTTTGTATGTTTGTATGTTTGTATGTTTGTATGTTTGTTTGTTTGTTTGCTTGTTTGCTTGTTTGCTTGTTTGCTTGTTTGCTTGCTTGTTTGTTTGTTTGTTTGTTTGTTTGGTTGTTTGGTTGTTTGTTGTTTGTTTGTTTGTTTGTTTGTTTGTTTGTTTGTTTGTTTGTATGTATGTATGTATGTATGTATGTATGTATGTTTGCATATAATTATGTAAACATCATGCATATGTTTTGATTTCGGTTGTCCCAGGGCGTCAACTCCTACGCTCCGCAGAAAAAGGAGTTCTTATGGTTCCTTTTGCTCGTACTGCAACAATGCAGAACCGAGCTTTTTCTGTGGCAGGCCCAATGATCTGGAATGGTCTTCCTCTTAGAGCTGCGTCTACACTCTGGGAGTCTGCCTGAAACTTTCCTTACTAAACTCAAAGCTGTTCTTTTTGGGCGCGTTGGAGTCGGGAGCGCCTCTGAGTAGTTTCCTTGAAGGGGCGCTATATAAATTCCCGAATGAATGAATGAATGAATGAATGAATGAATGAATATGTACCTACATACACTCAATGCGACTCACACGACCGATAGGTTTTCGGGCAAAGAACACAGACAAAGAGAAAACGTAGACATGGCTACGATTGTCTTCAGACAGAGAAAACGTAGACAAGGTTACGATTGTCTTCAGACAGAGAGAAAACGTAGACATGGCTACGATTGTCTTCAGACAGAGAAAACGTAGACAAGGTTACGATTGTCTTCAGACAGAGAGAAAACGTAGACATGGCTACGATTGTCTTCAGACAAGGAGAAAACGTAGACATGGTTACGATTGTCTTCAGACAAAGAGAAAACGTAGACATGGCTACGATTGTCTTCAGACAGAGAGAAAACGTAGACATGGCTACGATTGTCTTCAGACAGAGAAAACGTAGACAAGGTTACGATTGTCTTCAGACAGAGAGAAAACGTAGACATGGCTACGATTGTCTTCAGACAGAGAAAACGTAGACAAGGTTACGATTGTCTTCAGACAGAGAGAAAACGTAGACATGGCTACGATTGTCTTCAGACAAGGAGAAAACGTAGACATGGTTACGATTGTCTTCAGACAAAGAGAAAACGTAGACATGGCTACGATTGTCTTCAGACAGAGAGAAAACGTAGACATGGTTACGATTGTCTTCAGACAAAGAGAAAACGTAAACATGGTTACGATTGTCTTCAGACAGAGAGAAAACGTAGACATGGCTACGATTGTCTACAGACAAAGAGGAAACGTATAGGCCTACATGCTTCTGCTACAGTAGAAAGCACTTCGTCATGACTGATTATAGCTTTCTTGTGTGGAACAGGCCATTCTCGACTTAATCCCACCCCAATTGCTCATGTTGAATTGATCGTCTGGTCAGTAGGTGCTTCGGAATTGCCATGGAAGTAAAATTCTCAATGGAATGCTGGAGGAACGATAGTTTCGACGCTTCTGCTACAGTAGAAAGCACTTCGTCATGACTGATTATAGCTTTCTTGTGTGGAACAGGCCATTCTCGACTTAATCCCACCCCAATTGCTCATGTTGAATTGATCGTCTGGTCAGTAGGTGCTTCGGAATTGCCATGGAAGTAAAATTCTCAATGGAATGCTGGAGGAACGATAGTTTCGACGCTTCTGCTACAGTAGAAAGCACTTCGTCATGACTGATTATAGCTTTCTTGTGTGGAACAGGCCATTCTCGACTTAATCCCACCCCAATTGCTCATGTTGAATTGATCGTCTGGTCAGTAGGTGCTTCGGAATTGCCATGGAAGTAAAATTCTCAATGGAATGCTGGAGGAACGATAGTTTCGACGCTTCTGCTACAGTAGAAAGCACTTCGTCATGACTGATTATAGCTTTCTTGTGTGGAACAGGCCATTCTCGACTTAATCCCACCCCAATTGCTCATGTTGAATTGATCGTCTGGTCAGTAGGTGCTTCGGAATTGCCATGGAAGTAAAATTCTCAATGGAATGCTGGAGGAACGATAGTTTCGACGCTTCTGCTACAGTAGAAAGCACTTCGTCATGACTGATTATAGCTTTCTTGTGTGGAACAGGCCATTCTCGACTTAATCCCACCCCAATTGCTCATGTTGAATTGATCGTCTGGTCAGTAGGTGCTTCGGAATTGCCATGAAGGTAAAATTCTCAATGGAATGCTGGAGGAACGATAGTTTCGACGCTTCTGCTACAGTAGAAAGCACTTCGTCATGACTGATTATAGCTTTCTTGTGTGGAACAGGCCATTCTCGACTTAATCCCACCCCAATTGCTCATGTTGAATTGATCGTCTGGTCAGTAGGTGCTTCGGAATTGCCATGGAAGTAAAATTCTCAATGGAATGCTGGAGGAACGATAGTTTCGACGCTTCTGCTACAGTAGAAAGCACTTCGTCATGACTGATTATAGCTTTCTTGTGTGGAACAGGCCATTCTCGACTTAATCCCACCCCAATTGCTCATGTTGAATTGATCGTCTGGTCAGTAGGTGCGATAGTTCGGAATTGCCATTATAGCTTTCTTGAAGGCCATAAAATTCTCAATGGAATGCTTCGGAATTGCTGGAATGCTGGAGGAACGATAGTTTCGACGCTTCTGCTACAGTAGAAAGCACTTCGTCATGACTGATTATAGCTTTCTTGTGTGGAACAGGCCATTCTCGACTTAATCCCACCCCAATTGCTCATGTTGAATTGATCGTCTGGTCAGTAGGTGCTTCGGAATTGCCATGGAAGGTAAAATTCTCAATGGAATGCTGGAGGAACGATAGTTTCGACGCTTCTGCTACAGTAGAAAGCACTTCGTCATGACTGATTATAGCTTTCTTGTGTGGAACAGGCCATTCTCGACTTAATCCCACCCCAATTGCTCATGTTGAATTGATCGTCTGGTCAGTAGGTGCTTCGGAATTGCCATGGAAGTAAAATTCTCAATGGAATGCTGGAGGAACGATAGTTTCGACGCTTCTGCTACAGTAGAAAGCACTTCGTCATGACTGATTATAGCTTTCTTGTGTGGAACAGGCCATTCTCGACTTAATCCCACCCCAATTGCTCATGTTGAATTGATCGTCTGGTCAGTAGGTGCTTCGGAATTGCCATGGAAGTAAAATTCTCAATGGAATGCTGGAGGAACGATAGTTTCGACGCTTCTGCTACAGTAGAAAGCACTTCGTCATGACTGATTATAGCTTTCTTGTGTGGAACAGGCCATTCTCGACTTAATCCCACCCCAATTGCTCATGTTGAATTGATCGTCTGGTCAGTAGGTGCTTCGGAATTGCCATGGAAGTAAAATTCTCAATGGAATGCTGGAGGAACGATAGTTTCGACGCTTCTGCTACAGTAGAAAGCACTTCGTCATGACTGATTATAGCTTTCTTGTGTGGAACAGGCCATTCTCGACTTAATCCCACCCATTGCTCATTGCTCATGTTGAATTGATCGTCTGGTCAGTAGGTGCTTCGGAATTGCCATGGAAGTAAAATTCTCAATGGAATGCTGGAGGAACGATAGTTTCGACGCTTCTGCTACAGTAGAAAGCACTTCGTCATGACTGATTATAGCTTTCTTGTGTGGAACAGGCCATTCTCGACTTAATCCCACCCCAATTGCTCATGTTGAATTGATCGTCTGGTCAGTAGGTGCTTCGGAATTGCCATGAAGGTAAAATTCTCAATGGAATGCTGGAGGAACGATAGTTTCGACGCTTCTGCTACAGTAGAAAGCACTTCGTCATGACTGATTATAGCTTTCTTGTGTGGAACAGGCCATTCTCGACTTAATCCCACCCCAATTGCTCATGTTGAATTGATCGTCTGGTCAGTAGGTGCTTCGGAATTGCCATGGAAGTAAAATTCTCAATGGAATGCTGGAGGAACGATAGTTTCGACGCTTCTGCTACAGTAGAAAGCACTTCGTCATGACTGATTATAGCTTTCTTGTGTGGAACAGGCCATTCTCGACTTAATCCCACCCCAATTGCTCATGTTGAATTGATCGTCTGGTCAGTAGGTGCTTCGGAATTGCCATGGAAGTAAAATTCTCAATGGAATGCTGGAGGAACGATAGTTTCGACGCTTCTGCTACAGTAGAAAGCACTTCGTCATGACTGATTATAGCTTTCTTGTGTGGAACAGGCCATTCTCGACTTAATCCCACCCCAATTGCTCATGTTGAATTGATCGTCTGGTCAGTAGGTGCTTCGGAATTGCCATGGAAGTAAAATTCTCAATGGAATGCTGGAGGAACGATAGTTTCGACGCTTCTGCTACAGTAGAAAGCACTTCGTCATGACTGATTATAGCTTTCTTGTGTGGAACAGGCCATTCTCGACTTAATCCCACCCCAATTGCTCATGTTGAATTGATCGTCTGGTCAGTAGGTGCTTCGGAATTGCCATGGAAGTAAAATTCTCAATGGAATGCTGGAGGAACGATAGTTTCGACGCTTCTGCTACAGTAGAAAGCACTTCGTCATGACTGATTATAGCTTTCTTGTGTGGAACAGGCCATTCTCGACTTAATCCCACCCCAATTGCTCATGTTGAATTGATCGTCTGGTCAGTAGGTGCTTCGGAATTGCCATGGAAGTAAAATTCTCAATGGAATGCTGGAGGAACGATAGTTTCGACGCTTCTGCTACAGTAGAAAGCACTTCGTCAGAATAGCTTTCTTGTGTGGAACAGGCCATTCTCGACTTAATCCCACCCCAATTGCTCATGTTGAATTGATCGTCTGAGTTGCTTCGGAATTGCCAGCTTGGAATCTGGAGGAACGATGTTTCGACGCTTGTGAAAGCACTTCGTCACAGGCAGGCCATTCTCGACTTAATCCCACCCCAATTGCTCATGTTGAATTGATCGTCTGGTCAGTAGGTGCTTCGGAATTGCCATGGAAGTAAAATTCTCAATGGAATGCTGGAGGAACGATAGTTTCGACGCTTCTGCTACGTCTGGTCAGTAGGTGCTTCGGAATTGCCATGGAAGTAAAATTCTCAATGGAATGCTGGAGGAACGATAGTTTCGACGCTTCTGCTACAGTAGCTTTCTTGTGTGGAACAGGCCATTCTCGACTTAATCCCACCCCAATTGCTCATGTTGAATTGATCGTCTGGTCAGTAGGTGCTTCGGAATTCTCAATGGAATTGGAACGATAGTTTCGACGCTTCTGCTACAGTAGAAAGCACTTCGTCTTGACTGATTATAGCTTTCTTGTGTGGAACAGGCCATTCTCGACTTAATCCCACCCCAATTGCTCATGTTGAATTGATCGTCTGGTCAGTAGGTGCTTCGGAATTGCCATGGAAGTAAAATTCTCAATGGAATGCTGGAGGAACGATAGTTTCGACGCTTCTGCTACAGTAGAAAGCACTTCGTCATGACTGATTATAGCTTTCTTGTGTGGAACAGGCCATTCTCGACTTAATCCCACCCCAATTGCTCATGTTGAATTGATCGTCTGGTCAGTAGGTGCTTCGGAATTGCCATGAAGGTAAAATTCTCAATGGAATGCTGGAGGAACGATAGTTTCGACGCTTCTGCTACAGTAGAAAGCACTTCGTCATGACTGATTATAGCTTTCTTGTGTGGAACAGGCCATTCTCGACTTAATCCCACCCCAATTGCTCATGTTGAATTGATCGTCTGGTCAGTAGGTGCTTCGGAATTGCCATGGAAGTAAAATTCTCAATGGAATGCTGGAGGAACGATAGTTTCGACGCTTCTGCTACAAGAAAGCACTTCGTCATGACTGATTATAGCTTTCTTGTGTGGAACAGGCCATTCTCGACTTAATCCCACCCCAATTGCTCATGTTGAATTGATCGTCTGGTCAGTAGGTGCTTCGGAATTGCCATGGAAGTAAAATTCTCAATGGAATGCTGGAGGAACGATAGTTTCGACGCTTCTGCTACAGTAGAAAGCACTTCGTCATGACTGATTATAGCTTTCTTGTGTGGAACAGGCCATTCTCGACTTAATCCCACCCCAATTGCTCATGTTGAATTGATCGTCTGGTCAGTAGGTGCTTCGGAATTGCCATGCTGGAGGAACGATAGTTTCGACGCTTCTGCTACAGTAGAAAGCACTTCGTCATGACTGATTATAGCTTTCTTGTGTGGAACAGGCCATTCTCGACTTAATCCCACCCCAATTGCTCATGTTGAATTGATCGTCTGGTCAGTAGGTGCTTCGGAATTGCCATGGAAGTAAAATTCTCAATGGAATGCTGGAGGAACGATAGTTTCGACGCTTCTGCTACAGTAGAAAGCACTTCGTCATGACTGATTATAGCTTTCTTGTGTGGAACAGGCCATTCTCGACTTAATCCCACCCCAATTGCTCATGTTGAATTGATCGTCTGGTCAGTAGGTGCTTCGGAATTGCCATGGAAGTAAAATTCTCAATGGAATGCTGGAGGAACGATAGTTTCGACGCTTCTGCTACAGTAGAAAGCACTTCGTCATGACTGATTATAGCTTTCTTGTGTGGAACAGGCCATTCTCGACTTAATCCCACCCCAATTGCTCATGTTGAATTGATCGTCTGGTCAGTAGGTGCTTCGGAATTGCCATGGAAGTAAAATTCTCAATGGAATGCTGGAGGAACGATAGTTTCGACGCTTCTGCTACAGTAGAAAGCACTTCGTCATGACTGATTATAGCTTTCTTGTGTGGAACAGGCCATTCTCGACTTAATCCCACCCCAATTGCTCATGTTGATTGATCGTCTGGTCAGTAGGTGCTTCGATCAAATCTCAATGAATATTCTTTTAGCCTTACTCCTTTTACGCTTAGTGTGGAAGCCAATACAGGCAGTGTTTGCGCTTGCATGCGAGTACAGCTCTCACCATTTAGCCATTTGCAACTTTAAAATTTCAGAAGTTGTGGTTCTCAATCTTTTAGATTTCAGACGTCGGGCTTTCCAACTTTAAAATTTCAGACACTCTGGTTTTCAATCTTTTAGATTTCAGACTTGGTGGTTCTCAAAATTTTAATTTCAGAACTTCTTGCTTGTTAATTTAAAATTTCAGAAGTCGTGGTTTTCAATCCCTCCACTACTGACATCCAGTGGCGGTGCGAGTCCGGTTGCCAGATATCTGAATTTCCTATATCCTATAATCCTGAAGGGGGAATTGTTCCTAAATTTCGCGCCTGCTGTACAAAAGTCACATCTCTTTCATTTTTCTGCGGGGAACTCAGTCCTGGGGGGAACTTCCCCCCCCCCAGGAGACGTCTGCATTAAACACTGGGCGTATATATAAGCCGAAGCCAGAATGGTATGGTGAACCTATAGGACATGTTGAACGGATGACGGACTGACGGAGTGATGTGCTGTTCAATATACAACGCAAAACAACACGCCCATATCAGTTACGGATCGTGTATACATCAAAAGTAATTATGTATAATCGAACAGGATACGCGTTTGACTGGTGATTGTGCTCCTATTAACGACCGCAAAGGCACAGAGGTCTTCATATTATTGTTTCCTTCCTGTTTTCAGTGGCGTAAATCATGGGGGGGACAGAGAGGGTGTCCCCCCAAAGTTTGGACTGAGGGGGACAGCAGTGTTGACTGTCCCCCTCAAAGTTAAATATTTTTTCTAACAGTTCTCAAAGAAACTCTCGTCTGTAAATGTGGCTCGGAAGGCCTCTGTGTATTACAAAGAAGACTAGCATCGCGCTCATCCATCATCTAGGGTTGTACAGATTACATCCATCATCTCCAAAGCTCGGTTGTCGCTTGAAACATGATCTTGTGTAGCAAGTTGTTTGGCCACAAAATTCCTCGTGCCTCGGGAACTTAGTCATCTGCTCTCGAGCTAGCCGGCCTGTAGCATCATATGCCTCCTCTGTCTCTGTCTGTCTCTGCCTGTGTGTGTCTCTCCGCATTTCTGTCTTTGTGTCCTTCTCTTTATTTAGTATAGCACTGCATGTCGGCAGCCACGCACATACGATCAACGGTTTAATATCGTTGTAATATTGTTCTTCATATTAAATTTGGTCTCGGACCACAGGCTCAAATCGAGAGCAAGGCCAAGCCACTGTTCACTGTATTGAGACCCCATTATTGACGAGTCATGGGTTCTACTTCTAATGCATCTTCAATCAAACGTCTCAGACAGTCATTGTTGAGCTTCAGTTCCAGCAAAAAGAAAAACCGGGTATGTAACTACGTATCACAATATAGTCCCTATATCAGTTCCAATAAAGCTCGACGACAGCGTTGTATACTATAGCTGGCCAGGAGAGGGATTCGTGGGGTCTGGACTTCGCGTCCGTACCCTCTGAACTTGGAACCACCGATATTGCTCAGATTCAATGAGATTTTACAGAAACTTCATCCTTACCCCTTATGGAAAAATATAACTTTTAGTTCCGATCCATTGAAGCCTAGCCTGAGCCTCCCTACAGTATATAAATAATAAATGTATATTATGTGATGTCTATTTTGGATTTTTCAGTTGAATGTGTGTTGAAAATAGGCCTAATGTACACAGAAAGATAATATTTAACATGCATCAATGGTAATCTGTTAACCCTCGGACAAGGAGGTGGGGTGGTTACCACCCCCTCTACGTTTTTATGCAATAATTTTTTCCATATGGAATATAATTTTGCATTTTAGGTAGCTGCTATAGCAGATTCATTGGCGCACATTTTGAGGTAAACATCATGGTGGTATCACACGCCATTCAAAAGTTATACCTTATATACCCGAGAGGTACCAGGGGGGTGGATACCACCCCCCTTAGTTTTCTGACTATAGCTTATTGACTATTCTTCCTAGAAGAGAAACAATTATACCATTCTTTAGATGGAATGCAGGGCTTCATTTGCATACCATCACAACAGTAGCTGGCTGATTTTTTCTATCGGCCACGTGAGTACCCTGAACAAATACTAATTCTACTGATCGACGGGCACTTTGAATCTTGTTGTGCATTACAACAGAACCTGTTGTCTATGGGGCAATCTCAATGGCTGACGTCACAGGCTTTAGATTTTGCTGCCCTGTTCTGTGCTTTCTCTTTGTTGCTTATGGCGATCTTGAAAATAGGTTTTATATTAATTTCAATAAATGTCTGGTTTCCTACTACTGTCTGCAGACAAACTCAAAGACGACTCAAGCAACATCTTAGCTACGAGTAACATCTGCTTCCTGACAGTTTTGAAATAATAGAGCAATTTGTTCACATGACAGCCTAAAATGCAACCATTGCAGTGTGGAAATTCAAAAAATTTTAAGTGGGGAGGGGGCACATCCCCCTCCCCATACCCCTCCCTCTCCGCTGCACGTCCAACGATGGTCCTTCGGACGAATAGGCCCCCTCATGCCTTAGACTCGTCCATGTCCCAGCAAAACAGTGCACAGTAAGCTGAAAGAGTCACCAGTGACGCTACTGTGGCACTGCCTACACAGTAATGTAGCGAACATGTAGATTGTAGACTGCATAGTCTGTAGTCCTAGTTCCTCACGAATTTGGCTATTCTAGCTTTCTGTTCGCAAATGTGTCTATCAAGTCCATTTCGTCATTTAAGAAGCTGAACGGAGCATTAGAACTGAAATTCGTCAAGAGCTGTAGGAGTTGTGGAATGGTTTGCTTTTAAAAGAAAGCTAGGAAATTGGGCTAAAATGGAAAATTAAGTATGTTCAAAGTTAAATTTCAGTGGTTTTAAAACAGACTAAACGTCTTCTAAAACATTTAAAACTCTTGTTGTGTTAAGTCATCGATATTTAAATTATGAAATTAGCTAGTTGTCGTTTTTTACATCATGTAAAAGCATTATTGACATAATGTGAGATTTTCCCTAATAATTATTCTCACAGAAAAACGGACAAAAAGTGCATGAAAGTTTTCAGTTTTAAAAAGCTTGGGGGCCCTTTGGACCTCGGGGGCCCCTGGACTTTGTCCACCCTCGTTATATGGTTGTTACGCCACTGTTGCTCGCTATATATATACGCTGACCTCCCTGCTTGTCGGCTGGGGTGCTTGGATAATTTAATTTCTTTTGTCTCGTCGTTTGCCATATTCTGCAGTTTTGCCTGCCAATTTTTGTGGTATACATTATACATGGTTTCAAGGAACGAGGAGCGAATTTGAGCAGCTAAATTGCTAAAAGCATGTGATCCTATACTTTTACTTTAACTTAGATTGTCGTCACAATAAAACCAGTCCCACAAGAAGCAACGAAGGAAGCTGATGGCATTCTTGGTATAGTAAAAGCTTCAGCATGTCGTCTTAAACTTAAAACAGGAAGCCCCAGAGAAGTCCGCGAAGGCTTTGTCTCCAAAACATTTCATGGAGAAGACGAACATGCAGACACCTATAGAAAGAGTTTCTATGCAGGTCTGAACTCTAAAGTTCAGTAAAAAAAACATACGTTTAAAGTTAGGAAGTGAAGCAATTATAAGTTATATCAATCTACTGTTCTGAAGTGAAAATGAAGGTGCAATGCTTGGTAAGTTGGACGGATGAAGACGACCCGTATACTGCCCCCAAAGTTTTGACTTTGGCCCTTCTGTCCCCCCAACAAATGCAAAAAATCGGGCCCACGAAAAATTCTGCCCCCGCCAGATTTTCGCCTCTGGTAGGCCCTATAACTACGAAACAGATCGCCGGTTCTACCCCAGCAGGCAACATGAACTGTTTCATAGGCAGAATTTGTGACATCACGAGAAGTTCATGCCACGACATGTTCAGGTCAAGTCAGGACAGGCAAGATCAGGTCATGTCATATGTGGACGGATGGAAGGAATGAAAGGATGCATGGACGGACGGAAGGAAGGTGGAAGCACTGGAAGGATGGACAGTGGACTGACGGACGGACGGACTGACGGAAGGATGGAAGAAACGAAGGATGAAGGGAAGGACGGACGGAAGGGTGGAAGAACCATGTAGGCGTCGACTCTCTCGGAGCCTTGGGTGCGAATGCACCCAGAGAGAAACCAGTGGGTGCGTCGCGCCCACAAGAATTCGGGCCTATAGTGTACAATAAATTTGCAAATGTCCTATATAAGACAGGATATATATATATACAAATTTAGGAACATATATAAGGTTGCAGAACTATGTCAGTCACCGTCACGTGAGTTTCACATATATAGCATCCTATTTCTAACCACATCAACCTCGACAAGGAAGTACTTTATATTCTTTCTCCAAAATTGGTCTAAAATAGGCCTATTATTCACCTATACGGCAATGTTGAATAGAGCCCATTAATACTTTTCCCGGGGTAAAACCCATTCTCCCATAGACAAAAGCAAAAATCGGCGCCTATGGGAAGAACAGAAATTTTGTTCTTTACTTAGCCCGAATGGTAGGAAGGACGGATATAACTATAGCCTATATATAGACGGACCGTCACGGACGGACTGATTCATATCCCATGATATCCGGCACTGTGTGGGGATTTCCCAGTCCCTTAATAAGCTCTCGCTCTAGGTCAGTGAGTTCGCTCAGCGCATCATGGTTTACATCTGAGCAAGTGCCGTATCTAGGGGTGTTTTGGGTGTTTAAACACCCCCCGAAATTAAATAATGTAAAATATAAATAATGCATTTTCTAACACACCGTGTAAGAAATGGTATAGGCTACTAACTGTACTACAGTGTGTAATGTAATAGGCCGCCCGGGATCCGCTATGAGAGTTCACGACATGGGCGCCCGCAGCAAAGGTCAAGGGGGGTCGCGTGACCCCCTGGAAATCATGATCAAATAAAAATCCGACAGGTTTAATCATGCAAATAAAGCTTAAAATATGTCACAAGATTCTGTTGAAAATACTTAGTAAATACTGGCTTTAGTTTCATACTGCTTAAGCCTACTAATAAGTTACTATACTAATATTCAGTGGCTGATTTAGCCATAGGCCTGGAAGCCAACCGCCCTCCCCCGTGCCCCTCCTGGTGGTGTTCTGGCACCCATTAAAACAGACTCGGCGGTCATCGTGGGCTACCACTATAGCCTGTCAGAACGGCCCTGGAATGGCCGAAATTTTGTTCTTTACTTAGCCCCAATAAACAATGCTCATCACGATTCAGTCCGCTAGGTCTACGTTCAACTGGCTTCCCCATTATTTATATATCATGTATGTTATCAAAGACACATGTTATCTCGGACTAATGTACCGACATCAGTGGTGGAACACTTCGACTCAGAGGTTGACCTTATCACTTCAGGTCACACATATTGACAAAGCCAAGCCGACTGGGACCTCTGGATAATCTCTGGATGAAGAGGTCGGCCCGAAGTCAAAGATTTCTCCACACCGGCATTAGCTTACCCCAACAGGTCCCTGCATTCCTCAAGCACTGTATCAGTTACGTTTCTCTCATGCATTCTGAGTCTGTATCTGAGGATTTTGTATTCAGTTAAAAGTATGTTAGAATTGAACGTGTTTCTCTTCTTTTGGATTACTTATGGAAGAAGATTTTTGTGTCAAGGTTATCCTTAATTTTTTCTTCGCTGGTGCTGTGTAGAACAATAGGTTAGACTTTACTGTGTAGTGTAGGGTAGGTGGGAGTTTGCGTGCGCCTTCGCTCGGTCACGCGACGTACTCGCTTCTTCTACACTGGCTCCCGCTCTTGCTATATCTTCCCTAGGCGCTACCGAAGGGCAAAACGGCGGAGCAGGCCGTCTTCTTTCTGGTTCTTCTACTGACGAGGTGGCCCATCTACTTCCAGTGGCAAGGCCCACCGTCGGACTGACGGTCCTACGTCCTTCTGACGCAGGGTGGTTGGTAAAAGTTACTACCCGCCCCCTTCATTTCTCTCCATCTCTTCCAAACGATCCATCATACGATTCATCAGACCAAACTGTCTCTCCTCTGCCTCTCTCTGTCTCTCTTCTGCCTCTCTCTGTACCTGTGTCACCGCGCCAGTCAGAGTGGCCAGCAAGGCCATCATTCTGTCTAACGTCTCGGCGGACCTAATTTCGGTCTGCGAAGCTTCGCTTCGTAGATCTTCTTCCTCTTCTCCGTTTCTTTCTGGGAGAGAATTAGACGGTGAAGCCATTTTAAAGATTATATTTCAAGCAACTAATAATACAATGTCTAAGCACAATTTAGGTTTACAGAACGATGCTACTTCATTAATACTGTAGTTAGTACAATAATGCAATCTTAGTATTAATCATTCACAGCATTCATTCACAGACATGCGTGGCTTAAGGCTGCGTACTCTATGCGGTTATATTTACTCTACTGTTATTTATTATCATTCTGCCACAGCTGCGTGTCTAATTTTAGCTGCAAGTTTCCATTGCTCACTCGCAGTGCACAGTACTATACCTCGTTCAAGCTCTGCAGCGGCATAGGGCTTTTCCCTTCGTCATCTCCTCGCCAAGGCCTTCGCGTCACCCTTTGTCTCCAATAATCCACAGTTCTCAGAAGAGATCCGCCCTTCCAAATTCGATCCGTAGACTCTGTGAATCCGTAATCCGTTACTCTGCTTTATCACCTATCGAATCGCAACGATACACCAGGCCCTCGGCTCTTAGTGATCTTTGGCTGCATTCGACAAATAACCTCCGTCGTCGTGACGCTATTCCTGCGTTCCCTTCGCAGGCGTCCGTTTAAGGAGTGGACAGTATTTCCACTCCGGCACATCTGAATCGACTCCGTCTGTCCTAAATCCCCGGTTCGTTACTTTGCGCGTTTTGCGTCTCGTAAATCAACCGCTGCTACGGATTCTTTAGGACTAGTCACCCGGTTGGCGACTTCTTCAGACTGCCAAGAAAACGGCGTGCCCTTTGTATGTATAGCCAAAAACTCACATTACCCTCCGTGCTCTTCTCCCATTGGCTGCGGTCGATGCGACTTCCTATCCTCCTTTTACCTTTCCTCCTCCCGTGCGATACTGTCCCTGGCTGATCTGCCATCCCGGTCTAACAGGTCCACGTCTGCTGGCAAATCCAGGGTTTGCAAGCTGTTTCTCATCTCGGCTGCCAGCTGCCATCTCTATCTTAGCAGCCCCTACTTCTGCAGCGCCTGTGTAACTTCTATGCCGTACATTACTTTACTGTTGTAGAGACATAGCGTTTCTACATTCTCCCGAACTGCCGCTCTTGGTTTCTACCGTATTGGGAGAAACACAGACTTAAAAATCCTTTTTAACAACAGTTCTACACGTCAAGCCTTCTATACCCTACTGCAGCCATAATTTTACATCATATTCACTCATGCGATCATGCAACATCTGCCATTCCGCAAAATCATTACAGTTTCAGACTATCACTAACATCAGGCGCAATGCAACTTCACTACATAACCAATGCAATTATCACACTTAATGTCTTATCATAGTTAAGCACTGCATACAAATCATTGAATCCTTTCATCATCTTCAACACAAGTTTCTCTAAATGCAATCATTTATGCACATAATACCTTTTTCACTTCATCACCTTAATCATCTTAATCGTATAGTTCATCTCTACATCAAATAACAGTACTTAGCACAATTCTACAATAATTTCTACTATACTTTGCAATCAATATTCAATCTCATCAATAGCAAAACCTTTTGACACATTCATCATTAGTACACAAATCTTAATCATCGTAATCTTCATCATACTTCAACCACAGTAATTTCTTAATCAACAATACTAATTCTACTTCATGGCACATACATAGCGCTTCATAAGTCATCCAATTCATAATCATCTTCATTTCATCGGCGGCAATCACATCGCAATCAATCTTCCACTCAACAGTAATGTTCTTAACTAACATAATACCTTGCGTCAATACACGAGTCATACGATGCAATAACATTTCGTTGCTCTCTAACATGACTTCATTAATATGCAAATACTTTTTCATGTAACATCAGATAATTCTACTTTTCACTACATCCTACAGTCATGCGCACTTAAACTTCGTGGCATCGTCTCTCTAACTTGCGCTTATAGCTACCGAATTAGAAACAGAATATCGACGATTCTGATTTCAATCGAAGGCCTACATTTAATCGGCAGAGTTCTTAATTTTATGATCAGCACAGAGAATTCCGTTTCAGTCGCTAGAGTGCGCCTCTGGCTGGTCTTCTTCTTTAGTCTCCACGCATCTCGGCTGAAATGCGCGTTCGTAACACGAATTTCCACGCAGCGTACAGGTATCATCGATAGGTAGCACAAGATATTCAAAGTAGGAATCCGAATCTTTCCCGTTTCCATGGAGTATACCGACAGGCGACGAATCCTTCTATCTCTGGTCCACGCGTCGTCACGCGTAGCCTCGCAGTAATCGCTCACACTTACATCGAATTTCACTTGTAAAACGTAACACACTTAACACATTCGTTACACGTTCTGGTAGCTCAGGGAGGCGTGGAAGTTTGTATCGGCTGCAAGATCTCCAACCTATGGCTTACCCAGACGTGTACTTCGTGTACATCACACAAGCGCTTCTCTACTTCATCGTACGGTCAGGCATTGATTCCTCTGCCGTCGATTTTCGTTTAACAAAACCTTCTTTACGTTATCTCACGGTCAGGCATTGATTCCTCTGCCGTATATAACTTCCCTTAAACAACTTCGTTACTACAACGCACGGTCAGGCATGGTTCCTCTGCCGGCTACATATTCTCATTAAACAAAGCCTTCTTGGCTGCACTAAAAGCGATTCCTCCTACGCGTTAACAAGAGTGAGTTCCATCTCACCCACAGACATGATTCCAACCGATTGTCTCATATACTCCATAGTTCCACGATCGAGTTCTTCTTCCCACTTCCCGTCGTCGTTCTTCCAGATCCTTGGCTACTATCCTCTTTGCTGTGCGAATCGACCGCCTGTACCTGCCACTCCTACGCCGATCTGTTAGATCGCTCGTTCAGAATACAAGACATCGTTCAGCGAATTACCTGATTCATTATCTCTACCGAATTCGTATTTAAATTAATATTATTTTATGTTTTGCGTCCGACTTATTTAATTCTCGTTACTCTGCTTTCTTATCACTACAATTCCATTCTCTTACTTAAACACAGAGTTCACATTTCTCCATTCGTCGTTCGTTCTTTATAATTGAATTCCACTGCTAAACCATCCATTCGTACTATCTTTATCGTTCCGGGTCGTCTTCAAGTTTGCGGTGTCATCTGGCGAACAACACTAGTCTAACCGACGTGATAATCGCTGATGTACTCGCATAGAGGCGGCTTGTCGCGGTACGGGCAGTGACGTGTGATGCGCCGAGTATCTCCTCCGTTATGGCAGCTCCCTTGTTGTTGCCTCGTTACCATCCCAGGTTGCGTCGGCCGACAGAAAGAATTCCAATTATTCGGAGGTGGCTGTCGTTTGACGTCACCTTGCCTGCTTTTGCACGGTCTCTCTGGCCATTTCGACGTAGACTGAATTTGCTTGCCTTGCTCGTTGACGTAACCGTTACACGCAGAAGCTTCTACAGAGTTCCCTTCACGCCGTATGATCCTTCTCAGATCATTATCGGTCCGTTGCTCAGCTGCGATAACCGTACTGCCTCCGTCGTCTGGTAAATTCAATTGTTCAGCAGAGGGTGCCAACGTTCCCTCGACTACGCTCACAGACTTCGGCTTCCTCGACAAAACATACGCGTTCGATTGCACCTTTTCGGCTTGATGCTTCACATCACAATCAATTTCTGCTATCCGACCTTTATCGACAGACAAAGCCTCTCCGTACGATTCAAGACGCAAGCTACTTTTATTTTTATCTACGTGACTGTCTTTGACAGTTGTAGACACAGCAGCAACGTTTTCTAGAGATAGAACTGTATCTGAGTTATAGGTTTGAGTCGCGACAGAACTTTGATTTATTACGATAGGTAAGTGAACGTAGTTAGATTGCGGTTCCTTTGCTCTGGCGAGTGAATAGGAATTGTTATTTATTGGGTTGAAAGTCTGAGCAGCAACATGGTTCAATGTTGGCCATGCATTCGTCAGATGGCGCATAGGTGCGGTGGTTGGTATTTGATTGTATTGGTTTCCTTGTGAAGGCAAAATTGAACTGGTTGGCACATAACTGCGACTCATGAGAAATTCGTCGCGTCTTTCGACACAATTCCTTTGTTCCGGCTGACTGACGACGTTAGAATAATCCAGATCCACGCGTTGCATCGAATTTTGCGTAACCGTTTCTCCGACGACTCCATTTATTACAGCAGTACGTAGTCCAGATTCGCTTGGCACAGACACCGTGTAACTGTTCTGCATTCTTGGCATACCTCCAGATTCAGAGGTCTGCCTTATTTGTGCATTAGCCATTTCTCTTGTGTTCTCTACTGGGCCATATTGTGTGTGATCCCTGGGTATGTTATGATGTGTTGAGGGCCACTGGTCAATAATGTGGTACGGTCGGTTGGCGACCGTAATGATATCCCTGTCCTGAATGTATTGTAACTGTAATGGCATTCTTCCATCATTCAATTTATATAGCTCATTCTGGCCGCTTTTCTGGGCTACAACGAGTCTTCCATTCGCTTCATTCACTTCATTTCTCAACAAATCATCATACAGATCATCACGAATATTTGTTTCAACCATATTTTCAACATTTGCATCATTCACATTAAAATCCCTTCCTACAAATCTATTTTCATTAGGAGCAACATCATTAAAGAATTCATCACATCCTCGCACGTCATTGTAGGGTAGGTGGGAGTTTGCGTGCGCCTTCGCTCGGTCACGCGACGTACTCGCTTCTTCTACACTGGCTCCCGCTCTTGCTATCTCTTCCCTAGGCGCTACCGAAGGGCAAAACGGCGGAGCAGGCCGTCTTCTTTCTGGTTCTTCTACTGACGAGGTGGCCCATCTACTTCCAGTGGCAAGGCCCACCGTCGGACTAAAAGTTACTACCCGCCCCCCTTCATTTCTCTCCATCTCTTCCAAACGATCCATCATACGATTCATCAGACCAAACTGTCTCTCCTCTGTCTCTCTCTGTCTCTCTTCTGCCTCTCTCTGTACCTGTGTCACCGCGCCAGTCAGAGTGGCCAGCAAGGCCATCATTCTGTCTAACGTCTCGGCGGACCTAATTTCGGTCTGCGAAGCTTCGCTTCGTAGATCTTCTTCCTCTTCTCCGTTTCTTTCTGGGAGAGAATTAGACGGTGAAGCCATTTTTAAGATTATATTCCAAGCAACTAATAATACAATGTCTAAGCACAATTTAGGTTTACAGAACGATGCTACTTCATTAATACTGTAGTTAGTACAATAATGCAATCTTATTATCAATCATTCACAGCATTCATTCACAGACATGCGTGGCTTAAGGCTGCGTACTCTATGCGGTTATATTTACTCTACTGTTATTTATTATCATTCTGCCACAGCTGCGTGTCTAATTTTAGCTGCAAGTTTCCATTGCTCACTCGCAGTGCACAGTACTATACCTCGTTCAAGCTCTGCAGCGGCATAGGGCTTTTCCCTTCGTCATCTCCTCGCCAAGGCCTTCGCGTCACCCTTTGTCTCCAATAATCCACAGTTCTCAGAAGAGATCCGCCCTTCCAAATTCGATCCGTAGACTCTGTGAATCCGTAATCCGTTACTCTGCTTTATCACCTATCGAATCACAACGATACACCAGGCCCTCGGCTCTTAGTGATCTTTGGCTGCATTCGACAAATAACCTCCGTCGTCGTGACGCTATTCCTGCGTTCCCTTCGCAGGCGTCCGTTTAAGGAGTGGACAGTATTTCCACTCCGGCACATCCGAATCGACTCCGTCTGTCCTAAATCCCCCTGTATAGTTTAGTTTTTATTCATTCTTCGTATATTTGTATATAAATTGCAATGTTATTAAACGGACCGATATCTTTCGATATCGTGTTTACAATACTCGAATGCTTCATCTATGAATATATAAATACAATTCCTTCCTTACCTTTCTCATTCGACGCAATGGATCCGACCTGGCAGCATCCCTTCTCCGCAATAGTTAGCGGTCCTTCCGGCTGCGGTAAAACCGGCGATAGATAAAATACTCTGGTGCTACGGCATTTATCAAGATATATTCGACAAACATCCTCTAATACAATTTCACGAGGGTCTCCCAGATTTGAACGTATTCGATGGGAAAGAAAGAACTATGCTCGTACTGGACGATCTTATGAGCGAAACGGATGAGCGAGTTACCAAAATATTTACCAAGATAAGTCATCACAGAAACGTTTCCGTGCTATATCTAACTCAAAACCTCTTCTACAAAGGCAAACATACTAGAACTATAAGTCTTAACGCTCATTACTTGGTCCTATTCAAAAACGTTCGAGATTCTACGCAGGTTGCGAATTTGGCTAGACAGATGTTTCCTGGGAAGGCCAACTTCATGTTAGAAGCGTTCGGAGACGCGACTATGGTTCCATTCGGATATCTGTTGGTAGATCTTAGACAAGAAACCGATGAGAGGTGTAGATTAAGAACGAACATATTTCCCGGCGAGACGCATTACGTCTACGTTCGAAAATAACTATTTATATCCGTGTCAGAGGACGGCGTATTCATTCGTTTAAAATGTCTTCTAGAATAAGGAAGTACTACGCCAAACTGAAGCTGCTTAAGAAAGCATCTTCCAAAGTGAGGAAAAAGATTTTGAAGAATTGTGGCAAGAATCTCCTATGCTGCCTATGCGAGTGCGCCAAGAACGTATTAAAAGGCAATGTTCCGATGACTAAACCTCAGAAGAGTAAACTCAGTCGGTTCAAGAAGAAGTTAAGAAATTTGGCGTCCAAGAAAACTCGCGTTACCATTAAAAAGAGACTCATTCAATCCGGTGGATTCCTCGGTGCGCTACTTACACCCGTTCTTTCGCTCCTGGGATCGCTTTTAAATCCGAGCGGGTAGAATCATGGAACATACCAAGAAGATGATTTTAGTAGAAACTAGACAAATTGAGAAATTGAAGGAATCTATGTTGGATAAAACTTTATCTAAATTAGACGGTGAAATTTACGATATATTACACAGAAACATCGCCGACGATGAGAAGGCTAAACTTTATTCGAATAGTCTAAGTCGTTATTTAAATATCGATAAACCTAATGTAGTGACTACTACGTTTAAATCGGAGGACGTAGCTGCTTCTGCTGCTGCTGCTGCTGCTACTGCTGCTAGCGAAAAAGCGAGTGAGAGCGTTAAAGATTCGAAAAATGTCGAGTCCCTCGTACTAGAGACTGTTCCGAAGAAGTGGAAATCTCAAGCTTCGCGTCTTTTGACTCACATTAAAAACAATCCGGACGTAACTTGGAGCGAAAAGGGTGAATTGGTTTTGAAGAATACGACTATTCCGAAAACTCACGCGGTGGACTTGGTGAACGATTTGCTAAGAAAAAGAACTTCGACGCCTAGCCCATCCGGATGGAAACAACTCGCGAATGCTTTGAAAGATTATAATATTCCGCACGAATTAATCGGGAACGAAGATCGTTGGAAATATATTAACTCATCGCACGACGAAAGCTTCGCAGTCGCTCCGATTCGTGGGCAGAGAAAACGTCAACGGCAACAGCTATTTGATTGGGTCTCGTACTGATGGATTCGTATTTCGATCCGAAACATCCAGGCAGTTTTGGTGGAGTGCAAACGTTTAAAAGACACGTAAAAGATCGAGTTAAAACTAAAGATATCAGAACTTGGTTACTGAATAAAGACGCTTATACTTTGCATAAACCCGTTAGATTAACGTTTAGACGTAGAAGAACATTTACGGTCGGTATAGACGATTTGTGGCAAGCCGATTTGGCAGACCTTTCCTCTTTGTCAAAATATAACGACAAGAATAAATATCTACTAACCTGTATAGATGTGTTTTCTAAATATGCGTGGGTACTTCCGCTTAAATCGAAGACCGGAGAGGCTTTGACGGAAGCCTTTTCAACGCTGTTGACGGACAGACATCCCGCTCATTTACAAACCGATAAGGGTACCGAATTTCTTAACAAATCGTTTCAAGCGCTCTTGCGCAAAAATACCGTTCGCTTCTACACGACCGAAAACGAGGACATAAAAGCCTCCGTCGTGGAAAGATTTAATCGGACTCTTAAAACCAAGATGTGGAAGTATTTCACGTATAAAAATACGCATCGTTATACGGACGTTTTACAAGATCTCGTACATTCGTATAATAATACTTATCACAGAAGTATAGGCATGCCCCCGAGCCAGGTTTCAATCGAAAACGAAGACGTTATTAGAAAGCGTTTGTACGGTGAAAAGAAAAGGCCGGCTGTTTGGAAGTATAGCGTGGGCGACAAGGTTCGCATAAGCAAAGCACGAATCGCCTTCAAGAAAGGTTACTTACCTTCTTGGACTGACGAAATTTTCACAATCGTTGCTCGCATACCATCCGATCCAATAACTTACGAACTCGCCGATTTGAATAAAGAGAAATTAAAAGGCAAATTCTACGAAGAGGAATTGCAACGGATCACGAAAGAAGACGATATTTACAGAGTCGAAAACGTGTTAAAATCTCGTAAGCGTGGTGGGAAAACCGAATATTTTGTAAAGTGGAAAGGATACGACGATAGCTTTAACTCGTGGACGTCGGATATATTCGACGCTTAACTATTCGAGAGTTCAGTCGAACAGAGTACGTCGTACGAGCAGGATGGCGCATTTTTACATTACATTACCGAGTAACAGCTCTACGCATTACTATCCGAATAATACCGTTACGCGTTATACGACGAGATTGGAAAACGGTATAGCTCTGTCCGGCGATTGGGAAGTAGGATTGGTAGAAATACAATATCAACATACGTGGTTCAATTTAGAAAGAGGCGAAGGTACCTTTGTATATTCGCAATTAGTCAGCCCGCATATCGAGCCAATGGGTTATTTCAGCAAGATGCTGAGTCTAGCACCCGGTTATTACGATTCGATAACCGATCTCGTGCACGCGATTAACGAACGTATAAAACATATGGTCGATGAATTCAAACTCGAAGCTTTCCCAACGTTTAAGTACAACGCTATAACGAAGCGTCTGACGGCGGATATAAACTGGGGTGCGCACATACTATTCTCGCCTGCCTTGTGCGCGATGTTGGGTTTGCCCGAATCGCAGAATAGCGTCCAAAACGATGAGTATGCCGATGAAGCGCCTTTAGAGTGGGTGTCTGCACACGCTTGCGATATAAATCGAGGTTTTTCTTCCATGTACGTATATTGCAATGTCTTGGAGCATATACCCATAGGCGATACCAAAGCGCCGTTACTTCGTATCGTTCACCTATCTGGTAAAGGCGGCGATAACGTGCATACGTTATACGAAAAACCCCTATACGTACCGTTACAGCAGAAGCACTTTGACTCGATCGAAATAGATATAAGGAGCGACACTGGGAATCCGATTCCATTCGAGTACGGGAAGTCGATTGTGACGCTTCATTTCAGACACTGCAAAATACCATACCTCTTACAATGAAAAGACAATTTTGCTGCGATGCGAGTAGGTTCGCCTACGAAGATTATTATTTGAAACAGAGCGGTAGCGGTATGCCAGTATTTCAAGGCAGTCGCATGCAACGAGGACACGGATTGGGGAGTATTCTGAGCGGTTTCTTCAGAAGCGCTTGGCCTTTGATTCAGACTGGCGCTAAAGCATTCGGGAAGCAGGTATTGAGAACGGGTTTGCAAATCGCTAATGACGTTTCGGAAGGACGTAATTTCAAAGAGTCTAGCAAAAGACGTATTCCAGAAGGTATAAAAGCATTCGCATCTTCCTACGATTTCAATACGCAAGGCGGCAGCGGTGGGAGAAGAAGGAAGCGAAGACGTAAAAGATCGACGACATCGAAGACCCAAAGTAAAAGAAGCAAGAGCGACATATTCGGCAAAATTTAAGTATGGCATTCGTTCATCCTCAATCGTGCGAATGTACGAAGAGTGAATTAGATCTCTTTATCGTACCGCCGACGCAGACTAGTATAGAGGCCGGTTCCTTCGTAGAATATAATCCCGTAGCGACGATTTCGCAAGGAACGCCGATAGAATTTAGTATTACCGGAGCCGGACAAGACTATCTGGATTTGTCGAGCACGCAATTATACGTTAGAGCTCAGATAATAGGCGCGAACAACGATCCGATAGCTGCTGGCTTGCACGTTGGTCCGGTCAATTTGTTTCTACACAGTTTGTTTTCCGAGGTCGACATTACATTAAACGATACTCTCGTTACAGCTTCGAACAATACGTACGCGTATCGTAGTTATTTGGAAACTATATTAAGCTACGGCGGAGGCGCCAAAACTTCACAACTTACTTCGGCTCTGTATTACAAGGATATCGCTGGTCATTTCGAAGACGCCAATCCGCACGATAACGATGCAGAAAATGACGGTTTTAAGAAACGTAGCGCGTACGTAGACGAAGGACGAGTCGTGGATATGCTCGGTGGTATTCACAGCGATCTATTTTTTCAGGATCGATTCCTTCCTAACGATATAAATATAAGGGTGCGTCTCGTCAGAAATAAAGATTCATTCTGTTTGATGTCGAGCGTTGCGGGTGCTGCGTATAAAGTTCGAATTCTGGAATGTAAATTGTACGTCAGAAAAGTTAAATTGAGTCCATCGGTGTTTCTGGCACACGCGAAAGCTCTCGAACGTGGAAACGTGAAATTTCCGATAAGAAGAGCAATTTGTAAAACATTCACCATACCCAGAGGTAATTTGGATGCGTCGCAAGAAAGTCTTTTCTCCGGACAGTTACCCACTAGGATCGTTATCGGATGCGTAGACAACGACGCGTTTAACGGCAGCTATACGAAGAATCCGTTCAACTTTAAACATATGCATCTGTCGCAACTAAAAGTATATTTGGATGGTCAGCAACAATCGGTGAAACCATTGGAAATTAACTTTGCCAACAACCAATATATTAACGCCTACGCTTCGTTATTTATGGGAACTGGCAAGTGGATGCGAGACGAAGGAAATCAGATAAGCAGAGAGGACTTTGTCGGTGGTTACGCTCTTTACGCTTTCGATCTGACTCCCGATTTATGCGAGGGTGATCATTTCAATCTGCTTAAACAGGGAAACGTTCGTGTGGATATGAAATTTGCGCAAGCCTTGGAGAATACGATAAACGTCATAGCTTTTGCGGAGTTTGAAAATATTCTGGAAATTGATCGATCGCGAAACGTGATTTTCGATTACAAGAATTGAAAATGAATGGAGATAAAATTGAATCGATATTGACGAATGATGCGAAATGTGGACGAATGTTTATCGGAGTATTCGCTTGCGATCGTCTACCTGACAAGTTAGATACGGGAGAACCTACGCTATTGGTTTGTAATACGGACCCACACGATAAGCCCGGACAGCATTGGGTCGTCTTGTACGTTGAGGATTCTTCCTATGGCGAATTCTTCGACTCTTTCGGAAGACCGCCAGATGCACCATTTAAAGATTTTTTGGATAGACATTGTACGCGTTGGATTTTCAATGAGAAACATTTACAAAGTCTCGTCAGTCATGTTTGCGGACACTATTGCATATTCTACTGTATTCATAGAGCTAGAAATAAAAACATTAACGCTATTATTAACCTTCTCACCTCGGACACTGGTCTAAACGATTATTTGGTGCATAATTACGTTTGTAAAACATTTAAAATATGAATAAGACGTTTGTTGAATTTAATAAACTTTATTAAACACATCGTGTCGAATGTCTTTCTGAGTTTATGAGTTCTTAGAAATTAAATGACTATATAGTGAAATCTGCTCCGAAAGGGTTGCATTCCACGCAGTTGAGGTATCCGAGTTGATTGGCGTGGTCCTCGCTGGCATAGCATGGCCTGGCAGCTTTGAGTTCTGGTAGGGTTCGGTGTAGGTCGTGGATAGTAGATACGAGCGTCTCCCATTCGTCCAAACGTAAGGCGATACCGCTACGCGTGGGAAGTTCTTTGGTAGAGTTTGGTGGTATGAAATAACGCCGAATGTTTACGCATTTCATTCCCTCAGAAATTGTCACGTAGTATTTACCGCCGATATGTTGACGATATTCGACGGGTTGATCCTCTTTGAGTAAGTCCACGTTTCTGTCGATTTCGTCTAGTTGGGAGTGGAAAGTAGCCCATCTGACTTTAGTGAAAGCGACGCCCTTCTTGGTCGGATACGATTTGTCCTTGTCGGAGTTGTCGTATTCTCTAATGTGCACCATCAGTTCGTCTCGGTAGATAGTGGCGGACAAATAACGATCGTTTCCTAGAGGTTCTTTGAAAAGATCTCGCTTTACGTTCCTCGACTTTGTCTATAATATCAAATAATACCAATAGATATAATTCAGGTACTATGAAAAAACCAAAACATAGAGTATGACGATGATGTTGAAATTCACTTCCCTATAGAAACAACGATTTCAAATTAAATGAATTGGTTTATACTTACGGTCGATGCTGTAGCTTTAGTCGCTCCTGTAGATGTCTTAGTAAATGGAGCCATCGTTGACGTCTTCGATTTGCTGCTTGGTCTTCGATTCGATAGCGAACTGTGTAGACGAATGCGTGTGTGCGAGCTCTTATAGGATCGTTTAAATTATGTGCGCATGCGCGAGGCTGTGTATTTTGGTTGGATGTGGGTAGAAACGTGTTTGGACTTGTTACGAATTGAAGTGCTCATGCGTACGAATGCGTGCTCTTATTGGTTGATGATTATAGAAACAGGTTTGAACCAGTTACTGAATACGTATTGGAAAACAGCCTTTGTATTGTATGCGACGTGTCGTAGTCATGGAAACGAGGACAGCAAACTTCCTATTAATATGCTAATGATATGCTAATTAGGTCAAAGTGCAGTCTAGCATAGGTGCGCCAGAAACTAGGCGTGCCGTCGTCATGGAAACTAGATAAACAGGCTTCCATTGTTGTGCTATTAATAGATATGACGCATGGAAACTACTTCAGCAAATTCCCCATTGTGCTATTAATAGATATGACGTCATAGGTCACGTGACTTGCGTGGACCAATCAGGTGGCTTCCTGTTTATAATATTATTGGATACAAAATCATTTCAAAAGGTAAAGTCACCGTAAGATCTCGTTCAATAATTGAAACTATTAGACGATAATTAAATCAGAATCTTCAATTTTAACAGGCTGCATCATGCCCACGAATGGTAAGAAATTTTCATAAGTTTTTCCCATCAAAGGCCATTGATGCCGTAAGATGTCGCTAAACTCACTTCTATTCCCTCATCGGCTTCCTTCTCCTACACGATAATTTCTTTTATTTTGTGGTTTACGTTCAGACAAAAAAGGTATGTTCCATGTCAACACCTCAGGCAGCGACAAGACGTCGTTAAATATGTAATAAATTCTCATTAGACACCTGTAAAACGCTGTACATCGATGCTATATATTCAACAGCAGTTGGTTGCATTTGAGTTAGTCTGTTAGACAATGTAAACGTCACAGGCCTGGCCGCCCCAAGATGTCGTTAAATGTGTAACGATCTGATTGTAATGTATTTGAACACTTGTTATAGCGCCCCTACCAGATTCCTATTCAGAGGCGCTCCCGACTACTGCGCGGACGCTGAGTCGGAGTTTCACGCCGAAGCGCATGAGCAATTGCGAGTGAAGGACTTGCCTAGGGTCCCTACGCGGCGGCTTTGAGGTGGATTCGAACCCGCAACCCTCCAGCTGCAAGGCACCGAACATACCCCTATACCACCGCGCCCCAGTTGTATTGTGTTGTATTGTATTGTATTGTACTCCACGTTTATATTGCGACCGAGCCACCCGCAGTAAAGATCCGAGAAATTAATCTCTGATAAACCGACCGACTGTCCTCCTTCTTCCTCCTTCTTCCTCATTTTCTTCTTCTTTTCCTACATTTCTCCTCTCAATCCTCCTCTTCTTCTTCCTCTCCCTTCTCCTCTTCTCTTTTCCATTCTCTTCCTCTCTAACCATCTCCTTCTCCTCTTCCTCCTCCTCCTCTCCAACTATCCCTCCTCCTCCTCTTCCTCCTATTCTTCCTCCCTCCCCTCCTCCACCTTTTATTCTTCTTCTTCTTCTTCCTCCTCTTCCTTAATCCTCATAAACTTTCAGCTTTTCAATCAAGTACAACAATCACACGGTCACACCGAACAATCACTGAAGCAATCACTCAGCACATTTTAAATAATTGCAGATCGACAGATCGAAGCACAAGATCGAAACCGTCTAAGATCGAAGACTCACCCGATTCGACAGAACAGATGCGAGGATGATGATGATGATGATAACCACTACGACAACTGAAACGATTACTATAATCATGCATTTCTTCTTGCGAGCGCTCATCTGGAAAAAAACAACGCCACCAATTCTCAATCACTGATCATATCTAAGACAATCTAATTCATCAAAGTCTAATTAACATGATTCTGATTAAGGTGGGTGTAACACCTCAGGAACCGAAAGATTATGCAAGGAGTTGTTACAGGTAATATGAAAAATCTGGCCTCATAGTTCGCAACAATATCATTATTATTATTACTGTTATTCTTATTTTTCCGTTATGATTTCCCACGAGGTACATACATTATGATCCGTTATGATTTAAAAATAACGGGGGCACGTTGTTCTGGAATGGCTACAGTCTTCGCAGATGGTTTGGTTGGTGAGAAAAGTGCTAGAAAAAGCACTGCATTGAAGTGCTGAATAGTCATAGGTAAGCGCTGAAAGAGAAAAGTTGTCTCTCTGTTATCTCCTGATGTCTGGGCAAGTCGGTAGCCGAGGAGGTTGATCAAAGCAAGGCCTTCTTGGTTTATTGGACCCAGCGTTTCAAAGGCCAAGGGCACAAAGCATAAAGATGGCAAACTGGCAGTGTATTTGGTTGTTTTCTATCTGCTGCGATCTCGGCAGCATCAGCTGATCTGGTGCGGTATGACTCTGCCAGGGTGTCGCTTATTATTATTATTATTATTATTATTATTATTATTATTATTATTATTATTAATATTATTATTATTATAAATATTATTACTATTAAGTAAGCTATAATCAGTCGTGTTGAAGTGATTTGTTTTGTAGCAGAAGCGTCGAAACTATTGAGAATTTAATTTCGATGGCAATTCCGGCACCTACTGACCAGATGACCAATTCAACATGAGCAATTGGGTGAGACTAAGTCGACAATGGCCTGTTCCACACAAGAAAGCTAAAATCAGTTATGTTGAAGTGATTTCTTTTTATCGAAAAAATCGTTTCTCCAGCAATGTTCAGATTTTTACTTCCATGGCAATTCTGAAGCACCTACTGACCAGATGATCAATACAACATGAGCAATTGGAGTGGGATTAAGTCGATAGTGGGATGTTCCACAAAAGAAAGTTATAATCGGTCATGGTGAAGTGATTTCGTTTGTAGCAAAAGCGTCGAAACTATCGTTCCTCCAGCAATGCAATGACAATTTACTACTTGCATGGCAATTCCGAAGCACCAGGTCCTACTGACCAGACGATCACTTCAACACTAGCAATTGGGGTGGGATTAAGTCGACAATAACCTGTTCCACAGAAGAAAGCTATAATCAGTCATGTTGAAGTGATTTCTCTTGTAGCTGAGGTAAGGATAGGGAAGTGGAGAGGACGGGAATGGGAGGGGAAGATTTACCTCGTCGTGATTTTGACTCTGGCTACGAGCCTGGCCACAAGATGTCGCTAAATATCATGTACTGATCTCATTAGACACCTTTAAAACGCAGTCAACTGAAGCTATATATTCAAAAGCTGTTGGCTGCATTTGAGTTATAAAACGTATACGTCAACGGTCTTGGCAACAAGATGTCGCTAAATATGTAATGATCTGATTAGACACGCTTAAAACGCTGTCAACCAAAGCTATGATCTACACCTAATATTTTTGGGTGGTATAGTAGTTCCAGTAGGTGGGTCTAATATATGTAACGTAAAGTCGACGTGAACCAGTGTTGCCAGTTCCGCGCTTTTCCCGCCCAATTGGGCTAGTTTTAAACTTTAGTTGCTGGAAAATTTCGCTGTCCGCAGGTAGCGGTTTTTTGGGCTACTTTCATTCTTGTCCGCTATTTTTTGGGGCGGGTTTTGGACTTTTGGCTGTATGTTTCCAGTATCCAATATCCACGATTTCAGACACGCCAGGGAGCCACAAGATGTTGAACAATGGAAACTACTGTGCTACACAATGAGCTAAAAAAGGACAGCTTTGAAAATTCGCCTACTTGGTGTTCATGTGCCTTGTGTAGTTGGTTTGTGCCCTCCTCCACGCTGTCTGCAGCCGTCTCGACGTTATATTCAATGGTGTCTGAAACGGAGAAGATGTACAAATTCTACCTGTAATTGCAGTTTAATAAAATTTATATTTATAATTGTAATTGTAATGATTGTAATCGTAAAAGTCATGGTAATTGCTACCATGGTTGCAAATGTTGTTTTGTAATATCGTTTCGTAATTCAACTGACAAATACGCAGTAAGATAACAGGATTTAGTAGTAACAGATCTGATGATAACCAGCTCATTTACAGCCGCCGCTAGTGAGTGGAAGGCTGAGTCAACCTCATGGGGCTTGTGGGGGATTGAACCTGCGTCCTTCTGATCTTCGTGCCAGCGTGGTACCATTCAACCATCTCCCAGCTCCATTTGTTGAGTCAATTGCTATCATTACTGTAGATATAAGCATATTTTGATTCAGAGATAGAGACACACAGATAAACAGACAGACCGAGGCAGACAGACAAAACAGAGACAGAGAGAGAGAGACAGAGAGAGAATTTTACAGGTAAGAGTTATTGTTTTTCCCTAGTCTGCCTGCATGACACTGCATGTCTGTGTGTCTGTCTGTGTGTCTGTCTGCTTTTAAGACTACCTGCCTACCAAGGACTTCTCCTTGTTCGTGAATCATCATTCCAAGGTCTCTGAAGATCTCGTTGACGTCCATGATGTCAGCCTACAGGAAAAAGCAGCATTAACCATAACGCAGGCCACAGGAAAGCAGCAATAACTATATCAGCCTTCAGGAAAGCAGCAATAGCCGTATCAGTCCACAAGAAAGCTCATTAGCTGTAGCAGCCTAAAGGAAAGCATTTACTTATAGAAGCACACAGGAAAGCAGCATCAGCCATAGTAGCTTACAAGAAAGCAGCATTATCCACTGAACCCTGTAGGAGAGCAGCATTAGCTGTCGCAACATAAAGGAAAGCAGCATTAGCTTTAACACAACCTACAAGTCGTGAGGCACGCCACACATTGCCTTTGCAGGGCGTTAGATAGATATCTATGAACAGCACTTTGTAGGGCGCTATATAAATGTCCAGATAGATGCAGTTAGTCATACAGTCAAGACAGCCCGGCATCTAAAACTACGGTAATTCGAAAGCAATAATTATATAAGCAATTGGGTTCGTAATATATTTGTATACATACGTACATACAAACACACATTATATATATATATGGGAAATCTGGTAGGGGCGCTATAACAAGTGTTCAAATACAATACAATACAATACAATATATGCATTCCATATATTATGTGTATATATATACAATGGCATAATAATATTTACACACAATTATATATATGTGTGTAAATATAATTATGCACATTGTGTGTATATATATATATATATATATATACACGGTGATTCATTAAAAAACGTCCCCCTACATAAGTTAGCATAACTCATGTAGATGCCCATCAATTTTATTGAAATTTCAGAACAATGACGCTTGATGCTCTAGCCAAGTGCTACGTAAATTGTTTCACATTCAAAGCCAAAATGACGTAACGCGAATGACGAAACTAATGACGTCACGACTATCTCGACAAATGGTGTTTACCGAAGAAGATAAACATGCTATAACAGTGGCGTACTCGTCTTCGCGCATGCGTAGCTTCCAAAGGGGGTCAATTTGAACATAAACTTTAACTTTCCCAATGTTTAGAAATAACTCCTCTGTCTTCCTTTAAAGTTTCTTTCACATAGCATGACATTTGACGGAGTTACAGTGAAATATGCAGGGGGACGTTTTTTAATGAATCACCGTGTATATGCAGTAGAGGACTGCGGGTAGAGCATTTTTGCTACCCGACCCGTACCCGTAATACAGGACCGTTACCCGTACCCGTACCCGACCCGTGGTCAAAATTACTACCCGACCCGACCCGTACCCGCGGGTATACCCGTTACCCGTACAGTACCGCCACGTCATTAGCACGCCTTCTCACAGTCCCAGTCCCTACCGGGCTAATAGGCTTACACCCTCAGTATGAAGTAATAATAAATTGACTGATGATGATAGTAGCAGCAGCAGCAGCAGCAGCAGCAGCAGCAGTAGTAGTACTAGTAGTAGTATTAGTAGCAGCAGCAGCATTGGTGGTAGTAGAAATAGTGGCAGTATTAGTAATAGCAGCAGCAGCAGCAGCAGCAGCAGCAGCAGCAGCAGCAAGGGAGCACATTTATTTGTACCCATCGCCGCCAAATGGTTGGCGTCAGCAACTCATGGTGATGATGACGATGATAGGCTTCTACTGCTATATACTAAAAAGAGGAGGAGGTGAATACGAGCAGGAGAAGGAGAAGCAGGAGGAGGCAGAGGATGAAGAGCGGTTCGTTAAGCTAGCCCTGAGGCAACCATGAGTATGAAGTGTTATAACGACTTCATTTTCTTAGCCTTGGCATATGAGCCCTGGTGACCAAGTCTCTCCCTCGCCGTATCATCTATACTAAATTACTAAGGTTTAGAAGCAAAACAATGCACAGTAGATATAAAAAAACTTTATTACTTACATTTGTCGTTTGCCATTATTTGATGTGAGAAAACTCAGAGTTACTAATAATATCGTCCAATTTAAAACATTACGACGGCCTTCAATACGGTTAGATGTGCGAAAGCAAAAATTATTGACGTATCAGTAGAACTCTTAAAAACAACCGTATGCCTATTTACTGGCAAGCATTTCTGTGTATGTATGTATATATGTATGTATATATGTATATAAATGTATATATGTATATATGTATATTTATATACACGCATACATGTCTTCTTCTTTTGGTTCTCTGCCTTCCTAGAGAGGTTCATACGTCCAATGTTGCCATTCGTCACGCTGTCTGGCCTTCAAATAGCTGTAATCCTCCTCCATCATCCAGTCCAACAACATCATTCTCGGTCTTCCTCTTAAGGCCACCCAGCCAGTATGGAATCAATCGTCTTATCTCTCCAGTCATGCATAATACCCCTAATTTAATAGTCTAAACATTTCACAGAGGGTAAGGGATGACAAACTCTGAAATATATCTTCCTGAACTGCCACAACCTGTTGTAAGAAAAACAAGGCTGTTTAGCCCGGGTCTCCAACGTTCCTGCCTGACTGGAAAAGCTTTTAGACCGTGCTAATGGAACAAATCACTTCACAACTTCAATTTGACAACTATCAATAAATGCCACGTTCACAAGAACCATGCATGGACATGTGTATATGTATATATACATATAATTTATGGTTATATGTATACGTGTATATGTAGATAATCATGTGTATAAGCATATAATTATGTGCATAAGTACGTGTATATACGTGCAAATGTATTATGTGTGTAAAAGTGTATTATGTATGTGTGTATGTACAGGGTGGCCCAATAAAAAATGTCCCACCGGATAAAATGCAATTTCTCCGCAATCAATTGAGATCTTTCTATCATATTTTCAGGATTTACAGAGGAAAGATTATTTAACAATTCTGAAAATTTCACTGAAAATGTTTCATTTCTTCAAAAATTACAGCTGTTTAAATATTCAATTCCGTATTTTCAAATTTACAAATAAAATTTGAACAGTCGCTTTGTGATTTTCAATGTCAAATAACATCACCTTTCATTAAGAATTCAAAAATCTGTTAGACAGTTTATCTCAAAGCATGTTCAAAGTGCACGCCCCAGCTTTCGCACAAGCTCAGTCTTTTGTGAAGCTCAGCATGGCCTCGTTGATTGAGTCACTGAAGAACTGAACACTTGTCGATCGTCTGTTCATTTCTCTGCATTTTGTCCTATTCCAGCTCGGATCATCTCAGAATCTGTCGAAAACTGTTACCTGAACCCGGCGGTTAACCCTCAGAACGACTGCGTTTGGTCTGCCGGCAAGAGGCGCGACGTTCGCGAAAGTGGCCTGATGGTTGAGAGAGCCAAGTTTTCGAAGCACTTCATGGTTTCTGCTGGCGTTTTTACAGCAGTAAGGAAGGTGTGCTGTCTTCATTCCAGACAAGGCTAAAGTAGACATTAAACTATACGTTGAAACTCTGTTACCCAGACTGATTGACGAAGACCTGCAAGTCTGTTCTACCGCCTGGTTACATTTTCCAGCAGGATGTTACGCCTGCTCAAACGGCAAATTATAGCTCAAGACTATTGCCATGAACTGCAGTTAATTAATTGGCAAAGACGAATGGCCAACAAAGTCGCCAGACCTTAACCATCTTGGTTACCACGTCTGGGGAGCTATGCTTGAATGCTAGCAGACATTAAGTTGTCATCCCAAGCTGAAGAACACTGACGAGCTGAAGAAAGTCTTGAAGTTAATATTATGGGATCAGCTGCCACAGGACTCAATTACAAAGACAATACTGAGCTTCACAAAAAGACTTTGAGATTATGTGAAAGCTGGTGGTGTACACGTCGAACATGCTTTGAGATAAACTGTCTAACAGGTTTCTGAATTCGTAATGGAAGGTGATGTTATTTGCCATTGAAAATGACAAGTGACTTAATTTTTCTTTGTAAATTTGAAAATACGGAATTGAATATTTAAACAGCTGTAATTTTTGAAGCAATGAAACTTTTCAGTGAAAGTTTCAGGAATCCTTAAAATATCTTTCCCCTATATATCCTGAAAGTTTGTAGAAAAATCTAAATTGGTTGCGGAGAAATTGCATTTTATCTGGTTGGACATTTTTATTGGGCCACCCTGTATATGTGTATAATATGCATATATGTGCAAATGCATATATGTGTATGCATATATTTGTATATTTATATATGTGTCTATATTATGTGTAAATGTATATAACTATATATATATGTACATGTATATGCATATAATTATGTGCAGGCATATGGTATTTAGATTTAGGATGTGCCAGTTAGACTGCATGTAGTAGATTTAGGATGTGCCAGTTAGACTGCATGTAAGTAAGTCTTTGCCGGTGCAAGATTCACTATTATATGCAAGGCGACATTGTAACCTATAAACTTCACGTCTGTACGGGTAAAACCGGGTATACCCGTACCCGTGATGACCCTACCCGTACCCGACCCGACCCGTGAAATGCGTACCCGATCCGTACCCGACCTGCGGTACGGGTCGGGTACGGGTAACCCGCGGGTACGGGTATACCCGCAGACCCCTAAATTATGCAGGCTACAATCCGCATTATACATAATTATATTATATAATTGTATAATATTGTGTAGCCTAGCCGGCAATTATTAATTATTCGAATAATTATTATTCGTAATAATTAATTGCTGGCTGCTTCCTCATTATCATGATGACTAAGATCCTTCATATTCTAACTACCGTTTTCGTTTTCAGTGTCAGGCCAAGGTCACGCCCTTATTCGACCCCTCCCTGCCCCTATTCTATCGGCATCATTCACCCCACCCAGGTCGGGTGACAGCGCTGACCCATGATAACAAAAGTGTCTACAATTACCCCTTACATACATGTAGACCAATCCCTGCATGGGTTCCTATACACAGTTATTACATAGGGGTCCATAGTCTATTCTCATCTAACAATGCTCATTGCTTTTACTTAAATCATACGGGTGCTCGATAGTGTAGTGGTAAGCGTGCTTGACTGTCAGTCGAGAGGTCGGGGTTAAAATCCCCTAGCCAGCTGTAATTAGTAGGTAGGCAGATGAGATGGCGAGGGAGAGGACTGGCCACCCACAATCAAATCCCGAGGCTAAGAAAATGAAGATGCTATCACTTCATGCACATGGCTCCCTCTCTTCCTCCTCCTCTTCTTCTTTTTATTGCTATTCCTCCTCCTACTAATACTCTTCTTCCTCTTCCTCTTTTTCTACCTCCTCTTCATTCTCCTCCTCTTCTTGTTCTTCCTCCTCTTCTTCTTCCTCCTCTTTTTATTCCTCTTCTTCCTCCTCTTTTTATTCCTCTTCTTCCTCCTCTTTTTATTCCTCTTCTTCCTCCTCTTCTTCTTCCTCCTCTTTTTATTCCTCTTCTTCCTCCTCTTTTTATTCCTCTTCTTCCTCCTCTTTTTTATTCCTCTTCTTCCTCCTTTATTCCTTTCTTCCTCTTCTTCCTCCTCTCTTCCTCTTTATTCCTCTCCTCTTCTTCCTCCTCTTCTTCTTCCTCCTCTTTTTATTCCTCTTCTTCCTCCTCTTTTTATTCCTCTTCTCCTCCTTTTTATTCCTCTTCTTCCTCCTCTTCTTCTTCCTCCTCTTCCTCTTCTCCTCCTTTTTATTCCTCTTCTTCCTCCTCTTTTTCTTCCTTCCTCCTCTTCTTTATCCTCCTCTTCTTCCTCCTCCTTTTTTATTCCTCTTCTTCCTCCTCTTTTTATTTCCTCCTCTTCCTACTCTTCTTCTTTCCTTCCGCCTCTTTTCCTTCCTCTTCCTTCCTCCTCCGCTTCCTACTCTTCTTCCTCTCCTTCCTCCTCTTCCTTCTTCCTCCTTCCTCCTCCGCTCCTACTTCCTACTCTTCTTCCTTTCCTTCCGCCTCTTTGTCCTCCTCTTCCTCCTCTTCCTCCTCCGCTTCCTACTCTTCTTCCTTTCCTTCCGCCTCTTTGTCCTCCTCTTCCTTCTCCTGCTCTTCTCTTCTTCTTCCTCCTCCGCTCCTCCTCTTTTTACTCATATTCCTCCTCCTAATCTTCTTCCTTTTCTTCCTGCTCTTCCTCCTCCTTCTCCTCTTCTTCCTCCTCTTCTTTTTATTTTTCTTCCTCTTCCTCCTCCTCTTCTTCCTCCAACTCCTCCTCCACTTTATCTTCTTCTTCTTCTTCTTCTTCTTCCTCTCCTTAAAAGAGCCTCTTCCGGACCCATGAAATGATATCAACACTAACCTCCAACTTGCGCAGTTCCTCCTCTCTCTCCCTCATCAGCTCCTCCTCGATATTCGTTACATCCTCCTGGAACAACACCATCTGTCCTTTCTGCCTACAAAAGACCAGGAAATCCAATTCAAAGCAAGTTTTTGACACACTGCGTAAATGAATTGCAACGACCCAGCCATGCTCAGCATTAATAAAGAAATCTCCCATCCAACCCTTCCCTATCTTACCCTACCCTTACCAATATTACCCTACTCCACCCAACATTACCCTACTCGAATCTACCCACCCCTGTCCCACCCTTCTCTACAAAACTCAAGCTTATCCTATCCTACTTACCATTAGTGTTGTTTTCGTCAACGAAAACGAAAACGAAAATGGCAATTAACGAAAATTGAACGTTTTCGTTGACGAAAACTAAAACTAAAACTAAAATACACAGACAACGAAAACTAAAACTAAAACGAAATTTGTAGCAATAAAAACTAAAACGAAACGAAAATTGATCAAACGAAAACTAAAACTATATTGATCAAAAAATAATTTTTAATTTTTTTTCTTAACTTACTTGATTCATTTGTATTGCACTGCCTTGTGCATTATGTGCAAACGATATGCTCTGCTGACATCTGTTAATCTAATTTAAGACACGACAGGAGAATGAGAACGAGAACGAGATGTTGCTACTTCCAATTTTTCTTAATGTACTTTCCGCTAAGAATTCATCTATTTCAATTTTAACAAAAACTGTGGTACTTTACTGCGACAAGCTCACTTAATTAATGCAGTAGGCTAATGTCGAAGGCCTCACTCGTCTCTGACTTGTAGCGTGACGAGTATCAATGGTCGACCAAAGGACAGCCCTATTATTATTATTATAGTATTGAGCATGATGCGACAAAGTACTGTGAGCACAGCACTTCCAGCACTCGCAGTTTAGCAATCTTTATTATTCGTCCACTGTAGCATTATTATTTTTCATCAATACAACTTCTACTTGGGCAAGAATTCTTTTCATCAATCCAGGTTCTATTTAGCAGGAATTCTTTTAATCAATCCAGCTTCTATTTAAACAGCAATTTTTTTTATCAATCCAGCTTCTATTTAAGCAAGAAGCTTTTCATCAATCCCACTTCATTTAAGCAATAATTATTTTCATCAATCCGACATCTATTTAGCAAGAATTCTTTTCGTCAATCCAACTTGTATTCGACCAACGCATAGCCTACCCATACAATAATGGCGAATAATTAGGAACACTAATATGAGAAATTACCAAACTTCAAGTGACTAGTGGTGCTGGGACAAACAAACCCTGAATATTTAGTTTATTGTGTCTAAAATTTAAATGGAATTAAATTATTGGTAAAACTTAAACTGAAAATAAATTACAAAAACTCAAACTGAAACAAACTTACTAAAACTAAAACTAAAACTAAAATTAGCTTACTAAAACTAAAACTAAAACGAAAATTGATCCATAAAAACTAAAACGAAAACTAAAACTAATATTGACACACAATAAAAACTAAAACTAAAACTAAAAATGAAGACTAACAATCATAACTAAAACTAAAACTAAAAAGACATTATTAAAACAACACTACTTACCATATCCTACCCTATTCTACTCTACACAACCCAACCTCACCCTACTATACCTTAACATACCATACCCTACCCTAGTCAAACCAAACTCCTACTTTACTCAACCCTCTCTCTCCTAAACTCCTCTACCCTATCAAACCCTACTCTATACTCCACCTCTAGCCAACCCAAACTCCTACTTTACCCAACCCTTAATCTCCAATCCTACGGCTTCAATGTATCTATTCAGAGTCACTGGACTTGTTAGATCTCTGCTGCCATTTTCAACCTCTTTGAAAATGACAGACACTTGCGACTAATTACACAATTAATAAAACCAATAAATCGTAATTTATTAAAAAAGAAAAACTTTATTAAATATAGTAAATTTTTAAATTAAATAATTACATTTATTGAATAATTTATTAAACTTAAAAAAAATAATGACAAAATAAAACTGCTAGAAAAAACTGTAGCTCACTCTTCCACGCCGGACGTCTCTTCTGGCAGTGGCCCAAAACGCGATTCCTAGAAATTACGGCGTAATGTAAAGTATTACAGCACATATTGTAATCACAGGTGAGTAAAGTAACATGCTTTCCATTGAAAAGTAAATAAGAAGAGACTCGTCTCCACTGTCCAACACTGGGAGACAGACACACAGGGGCAGAGAGGCAGAAACAGGAGCAGACAGACTGACACAGAAGCACACAGACAGATACAGAGGCAGACAGACAAATGCAGACAGAAACAGAGGTAGATAGGCAGATACGGAGGCATATATAGAGGAAGATAGACAGATACAGAGGCAGAAATAGAGGAAGATAGACAGATAGAGAGACAGACACACAGACGGACGGACAGATAGGTGTATCAGGCTACTTCTATATTTTCTTTTTAAGAGCCTCTCAAGACAAGGACATTTTTAAGAATAAATTAATAAAATAAAATAATCAGATATCTTAGTCATAATATAATATATTCGTTTATTGGTATGAAACAGGTAGACACACCGCTATCTGATACATGATAGTAGCCTAATAGGAAAGTTTAGAATGAGTGTAGTGTTTTTAGTCATACAATTTCAGGTTAGCCTATATCACCAAGAGAGCTTCTATATAGGACTCTGGGGATAAACTGTTAGATAATGTTATAAAATAATATATATAGCGCCTGGACATGGTAAAACCATCCAGAAACGGCACAGCCATACCTTGTAGCATTTGATGGATTTCTTATGGCGAACCACCTGTTCTTTCGTCTTTTCTTTCTCCTTCTTCTGGACCACTTGGAAGTCGTCAACGGTCTTAGTAAATTGACTGACCAATCGCTCTCTATGCAGACGCTGCTGCCTCTAGTGACAGGTAGGAGATCGACTGTTAAACTGTTGTGCAGGTAAGTGATTTGAGAGAGAGTGAGTGAGTGAGGGAAGAAACAAGCGAGTAAATGAGATAATGAGTGAGTGAGCGATCATGAATCAGTGCAAGTGATGTGTATATTTGGTAATTCATTCATTAATTCATTCATTAATTCATTCATTAATTCATTAATTCAGTCCTTCATTCAGTCCTTCATTCAGTCAGTCAGTCTGTCATTCATTCAGTCAGTTATTCAGTCCTTCATTCAGTCAGTCAGTCTTTCATTCACTCAGTCCTTCATTCATTCATTCAGTCAGTCAGTCCTTCAGTCAGTCAGTCAATCAGTCATTCAGTCAGCCAGACATTCAGTCAGTGAGTCAGCCAGTCATTCAGTCAGTGAGTCAGTCCTTCGTTCAGTCAGCCAGTCAGTCATTCAGTCAGCCAGTCAGTCAGTCAGTCACTCAGTAATTCGTTCGTTCATTCATTCATTCATTCAGTCAGTCAGTCACACAATCATAGGAAACAGCCAACCTGTTCCGTTCCCTGGGAACACTTTTTACTGTTGTTAAGGTCCTGCATGTATCTTCCGGTGTCCTTGACCAAGGCATTCGTCTTCTGCTGTACCTCATGGCTACAACCAACACCAGATGGTACCACTTAACAACATCCAACAAGGTAAAAACATCAGAAAAATCATTTTCTGGTAGTTAACTGAAATGTTGTGGACCATTTCTTTATTGGCATCAATTCATGCTTTGATAGTCGATATTATTGCATATGGAAATAGATCAGAAAAAGAGCTACCCTGCCAGTGGAACAATACTGTTCCTTTAGGTTTACCTATTGACCCCCATGAACTGTTATAACAAATTGTAACATGAACTTTTGGTTTTTTGTGAACAATAAAGCTCATGAATTGAATTGAATTGTATTGAATTGAATGTTGTCCAAACACTGAGATACCACCTATATTATTATTCTAAGAAACCACTATCTTATCCATTCTCATTTACTCTATCACTGTAACTCGAAGGCTCAGGCTGAGTTTCTTAATCCTCACTTGAGGACCTCCACCAAACCGCACCGATCTTTCTCAGTCGTTAGACCTGCAGTGCTGCACCCTGGAATGGACTCCCTGTGACACTTCACCTAGTGCCCAGAGGCTATTCCACCGTGTTCTATTCCAACCTTAAGACTCTCCTATTCAGCCGGGGCTGGGTTGGGAGCTCTCCTGAGTAGATGGTCTTGAAGGGGCACTATATAAAAATCCCTAATGAATTTCACTATATTATAAAAAATCAAGGCAAAAGAGAACTTGGGTTGAAAATTGTACAGATCACAAAAGTATATGAAAGCAGGTAAAAAAAACTAATGTTGCAAATATGTTGAACACAAAACAACTGTCAAATCATGAATTAAAAGTATCACACCTAAAATTAGCTGTGTGCAAACTAACATAGGACAGAAGTTACAGAACTCTTACACTTTACGGTAATTTACAAAAATAATTTTGATCATTGTCAAGATCTGACCACCCCAAAACATCCTTTCAGATACTTAACTGAGGGGTTAGACAAAGACCTGGGGGTCAAATTCACTCCTCCTAACACCCCCGGATAACAAAAATATGAAATGGAAAAGCTTACAGTAGAGAAAGTTTTTTTGTATCTTCCGGCGTCCTCTCCAGGTCGTTTAAAAGCGTCTTCATCTGTTGAACTGCAAGAACAGGTCATCGGAAGTTAATCAAATCTCCAGTAATTGATTGATTAGTTCCCAAAAGAGATTAGATTAGGTACACTTCAACAAATCTTGACAGTTTGCTTATGACACGAAGTGAACACTCAGTCAGATGACCTCTTATTCAGTAATGCTTTGGATTGGTTTTTTAAAAGTGTTTTTATAATTGCTTTAATACATACATATACACACATAAACACATAAATACATACATACATGCATAAATACATACATACATACATACATGCATAAATACATACATACATACATAAATACATGCATACATAAATACATACATACATACATACATACATAAATACATGCATACATAAATACATGCATACATACATACATGCATACATACATACATACATTCATAAATACAAACACACATGCACATGCACAAACACACGCATATACATACATGAAAATGGAAATACATAAAATGCTAAACATTAGTGTGAATTGTAAGCAGATGTAAGAATACATTGTAAACAGTTGTAAACATCAATAACAAATATGTGTAAGTGTAAATTTCAAATATTATAAGCACGTCTACGTATAAATTGTAAACACGTGTAACAAGATATATACATGTTTATACGTAAACTGTAAACATGCGTATGAGTAAACATTCTGTAACGTACCATTGCTCTGAATTTTCTGGATGTTGTTGCCGATGACTTTAGACAAACGAATGAAATCACTTCCATCTGGAAAGTAGAAACAATTTATCTGTTTATTTCTTAATTAATTTCTTTGCTAATTAATTGCTGCAGTTACAAACAGAACAAGATTTGGTTCAGTCATTAATTAAAAGATATAATTATGCAAACAACTTACCTAGCAAAATAAAAGAGGAATTGCAATTATGTCAACTGTAATTATTATTACTGTTATTTATCATTATTAATTACTATTATTATAATTATGCATTTATTAAGCTATCTAATGACCAAACATCAATCGTTTGCCCTGAGCAACTGTGAGTGAAGGACTTGCTCAATGTTCCTACACAATAATAATTGTCTCAGTAAAGGCCTGAACCCACACCCTTCACGTTACAAGACATTGCTCTAACCAATTGGCTATTTTCAAAAGGCTATTAAAAACTAAAATTGAACATTAAATTTAATTTAAAACTGCGAGCAAGATAGTGCAAACAGAATATAAAACCAACTTTTAGTTAGTATCCATGTCATTGCTTCAAATGTCAGACTGCTACCAAATAACTACAAATTTCTGGGTCCATAATAACTTGAAAATTGTGTGGACTCCCAAATACCTCAAACTTTTTATACTTCCAGGCTGTTTAGATTGACCCTGGACCACATGGAAACACGCCCAAACATGGCATGGCAATCTTTTTATAAAGCCCCTTAACCAGGAGTCCTGTAGGCCTGTAGCAGAAATGTAACCACAGCCCCACAGGTTCCGCAGTTGCAGGATGTGGCTCAGGCCCAATTCTTAAAAATAGGGACCTTCTCAGAGTCTCATAAACTATGAAGAGTAATCTGCAAAGGTCCCAAATTTTGAAGCCATGCCACTGTCCTAGTTATATTTTGGACTAAAGCCCCATCAAATCTCAAGGTCCATCTTTGACCAGGGGTCACAGCTAATTTGGGAGTTAATCAAATGCTGCATGCCTATAACAAATGTAATATAATGTAACTGAACATATATATATATATATATATAGTAGCCCTTCAGGACATCGACTCTGTGCTAGCCTATATGATGTTAAATGTCACTACGAATGAATATATTACATCAGTTAGCAAAACAATTCACAGTAAGCTGAAAGAGTCACCAGTGGTGGGCAAAACAAAACAAGTAAAGATCTGGGGACTTCTCAACTGCACATCACCCAAGGTCAAGGCCTTACCAAACATTCAACAGCAACCCATGATAGGGGTCAACTGTACCAGGTTTACTTTATCATATGAAATATATCCAAAAAATTCTCACAGTTCGAAGCCTTCTTCGGAGCACCAGAAGCCGATGCAAAACTTCCACGACTTTCTCGGTACTTGTCCATGTCGCAAGTACTCTGATGTTACCTGTAAAATTAATAAGAGTATATGGTAGGGTAAGACCTCTATGGCTAAAAGGAGATATATTATAGGCGTAGCATAGACATGACAGTCTACACAAGGTTACATCCGGATTTTGACGATAAGGCTAAATAAAAATGCCAATACATGTGAATAATTTACAGCCAATTATCTATTTCGTGAAGGCCTAATTACAGACGCTTAGGCCTAAGGCCTACATTGTTGCTTTTAGACGGGTTTAAAAAACGCCCTACACGTTAGATTTTGACGCAACTCACACTGAAAACTGTATAGACAAAGGATTTTCAATATTTTCCGACTTTAATGATCCTTTTGAATTTTTTGATTTCGGTTTTATATAGAGTTTAATCACAGGCTACAAAGAATCCACGCGTACAGCTTGTTTACATGTAAAAGGACAATCGCACCTCGTGAAATAGGAATAAAGAAGTTTTCCAATTTACTGCACTTAAACGACTTCGCAGGTCTCACAGTAAAAGTGATAGTAATTATTAATAAAATTGACAATAATTATAGCAAAACAACAAAGTACTATCTGTCAATACTCAATAGTCGAACAAGCCAGCCTTTTGCAATTATCCTGTCGCGTGCAAATGTCTAGGATGCTGATTCATACAAAGATTCCGGTTTAACCAGGAAGATAGCCCTACTTCAAAGCTACGGCTTTGAAAAAGGTCAGCGACTCAGCGCCTATTCAGCGCATTCATTACAGTATTATGTCTTAAGGACGTATATATATATGTGTGTGTGTGTGTGTGTGTGTGTGTGTGTGTGTGTGTGTGTGTGTGTGTGTGTGTGTGTGTGTGTGTGTGTGTGTGTGTGTGTGTGTGTGTGTGTGTGTGTGTGTGTGTGTGTGTGTGTGTGTGTGTGTGTGTGTGTGTGTGTGTGTGTGTGTGTGTGTGTGTGTGTGTATGATCATATATATATATATATATATATATATGGGCATTTATATATGAATTTTGAATCATGAATGTGTCAGACAAGAGGCTACAATTTCTTTTGCAGTTCCGCTTCAATTTCGAAATTTAACTACACACGTATGAAGCGCCCTACCGTGATCAGTAATTTCAGTTTATTGTCCATTATTTTATGGTCGTGGATAGAGTCACGCCCGACGTGACTCTATCCACAGAACTTGAATCACGCCCGCAACTCTATTGGCCAATGCATGTCACATGTTTTTGTGGACGTGAAAAGTGCAGACCGATAAACACTCCCGAATGCGGTGGAAGATTGCTGACTATGTTTTCTAATGACGACAATAATGACGCCTAACCTGACTTTATAACCGACCATCACGGCGCCTTACCTGACCGCTCAAGATGTCCGCCATTTTAAAATCTCGCTACGCTTTATCTATTCACGTGTCGGGCGTTAACAAGTTAATAATAATAATAATAATCTTTTCGCTTTATTGGCTAGCCTGTCCGTGAAAACGTTGTCTGCGCGTGTACATTTATATGTTATGCACAACTTGAAATCGGTTAGGGCTAGGTTACAGATTCGTGACAGCCGTTTAGGGTCAAATTAGGCGTCGTGAGCAGCGTTTAGGGTCAGATTAGGCGTCGTGAGGCCGGTGAGGCTCGAACTCAGGGTTACCTCTCGGTCTCTGTGCCAGCTGTTATCCAAAAACGCCACGGGCCCCCCCTTCACATGACATGCTTAGCCAATACCGTGACGGACGTGAATATAGTACTCAGATTCCGCTAACGTCCGGGCGTGAACGGATCCATACGAATTGCATTGTGTTTCAATCAATTCATAGATGGCGCGATGTATAACGACAGAGTGTGGAATCTTCGTGATGTTATTTCCTCTGGACCACTCCAGAATCTACGAGAAGATTCAGCGCCTGGTATTTAAAAGCGCAATCGACATTTCATTTGGTCATGACGCCAATCATCGCGTTATGACGGCGTCGTTAAATAAACGTATTATCTCTCTTTCATTTGGTCATATCTTCAATGAAAATTGCGCAATTATTTGAGACTGGTTTTATTCTGAGCTCCGAAACGCTATAAACTTCTAGAATTATCTGTGTCGAGTGAATTTGACTCAACAGAGAGCGGTGGTGAGCGGTTTTTTGTTTATAATAATACGAAACATGTTGGAAAAGTTGTAGAACAGCTGATGGATTTTTTGGCGCCACGCATCTCTAGAATGTTCTTCGATGTGATGTGATAAAATGACGTTTAGAAGCATTTTAGACTTTACTGGTTCTTTATCCTAATTCAGGTCGCTAGTTTAGATGTATTTTGGTGCAGATTTATCGTTTTTATTGGTAAAATTAGAGTCGTTTAAGAAAACGTGCGTTTTAGATAGAATTTCTGAATAAGTTGTTATATTGAATAGAATAGATCCAACAAAATCTGGTAGGAAGGAAAACTTGAGTTAAACTTTGATTTTTACTTTCTAAGGAAGCCAGAATTGACAAACTTATAGTATCGTGGGCTGAATGATTATATAGTATCTTTGGGCATGCTGCGCGGACGCCGGACGGTACCAGGTTTTCTAATGATGACACTAACCCTAACCCTCACGACGCCTAACCGACCCTCAACCCTCACTATGCCTAACCTGACCTAACAGACACGACGCTAGTAAACTTAAGCACTATATCCTTTTGCAGCCCCCGATACTATAAGCTTGCCCCTAATTTGCTACGGTACGACTTAATGACCAGAGGCTTTTATGTTTAGAAGCTGGTAAAAGAAATTCTCGAAGAAATGGTTAAAGAGACGAGTTATTATGACATCCTTGGCGTGAAGCCAAACGCCACAGCGGATGAACTAAAGAAGGCTTATCGCAAACAGGCGCTCAAGTATCACCCAGATAAAAACCCAAGCGAAGGAGAAAAGGTTTGAATATCCATTTAACATAGCATTTCACGTTACGGTTACCATGCAATTTTAACAGTGCATATAACATTTTGTAGTAATTTAATGTAACATCTCACTTTACACTTAACATGAAATTTAGCATTGAATATAACATTTTGCATTGAATATAACATATCACATTACATGTAACGTGAAATTTAACACTGCTTATGACAGTATTTTGCATTGCATTTACTCTAACTTTCTGGAGGCACTTACTATAGCATCATTTCACGTGACACTTAACATGACGTTTTAAAGTATACATTTATCATAGCATTATTTTTATTTATTTATTTCAGAAAATTTATATAGCGCCCCTTCAAGGATGCCTACTCAGAAGCGCTCCCAGCCCAACCCAGTGATGTAGTACTCGAGTCCGGCCAAGGACTCGAGTCCGACTCGAGACCGGTTTTTTGTGGACTCGGACTCGGACTCGGATGGTCACGACTCGGACTTGGACTCGGACTCGAAGGCCCTGGACTCGAATTTGACTCGATGACTCGGTTTCCGAGTCACAATTAATTTTTTGTCTCGCGATAAAATACGACTTTTATACTTGCTTAGTTACGCGTTCAAAATAGGTAGTCTAAACTCTAAACTAAAGAGCCCATTAGATATTAACGAGCTCGCCATAAGTTGTCGTTCAAAGAGCATGGGGTGTTCATAACCCACCCAGTTAGAGACGATATATTTTTCGGTACCTGCACACATCGGAGTTAATGAGTACGCCAGACGCGTCCAAGAGGCCCGTTTGGCAGAATTTCTGAGTTTGCAGCCGCTGAGAATTCTTCACCCGATACCCCCAAGTAATGGGGTATCGGGGTACGTAGAATCGCTCCGTTAAAACCGCCAAGCGTCTGATGATCAAGGACATCAAAGGGAGAGTTGATCGGTTTCTAGCTCTCTGACCTAGCGGAATACCTCATTCGCGCAACTGGGCTAGGCCGAATGGCAATTGGACATTAAACCATACAGACAATAATTATACATCTGGCGATTTTGCAGCCCTCTGCAGCCCTCTGCGAACGTAGCATGCATCTAGAATTCTAGATATAGATGTGTTAACAACAAAGCAGTGTTAAAATAATGTACATTTCAAGTCTAATCTCATTGCTTAGAAATCAGTTTTTCAAACAGTAGGCCTATTTCTTCATAATATTAAAATTATGGCTGAGGTTCCGAACCAAAAGTGGTAGCGGATAAATTAGGCCTACACTACATTAGCCTACATTATCGCTCTTTAAAAATAGCCTTAAGACCCTGTTTAAGATTTATTATGATAAGACTTTCCTTTCCTTTTGTGCAGGATTCTTTTTTTGTTTCGGCGCATTATAAAGGCAGTTTGATGATGATAATGATGATGATGATGATGATGATTGGATGATGTGGTTGATGATGATAATAATGTAATTAATAATAATAATAATAATAATAATAATAATAATAATAATAATAATAATAATAATAATAATTCTATTCAGCATTAATGTGCTGTTATTTTTCTATGCCATTAAATTGCTTGTATCAGTGTATTTTGGTGTTGAAGGACTTGGACTCGGACTCGGACTCGATCTTCTGTGACTCGGACTCGGACTCGGACTCGAGCAACTCTCGACTCGGACTCGACTCGGACTCGGCTTAGGTGGACTCGGAATTGACTCGGACTCGGCTTAGGTGGACTCGACTACATCACTGCCCAACCCCGGTCGAACAGGACAGTCTTAAGAGAACTGAGAAATGAGGCAGAGTGACCAGCAGGTGTCAGACGAAGCATGGTAGGGAGCCCATTCCAGGTTGAATGGCCCTGCCACGGAGAAGGCGCGACGCTGCCTGAGAGCAGTCCGCGAACGAGGAACAATGAGCTCAGCCTGTGCAGCCGAGCAGAGAAAGCAACGACGCTGGACGCATGTGGTGGAGCAGCAGAGCTCCCGCAAATACGGAGGGGCTAGACCCTCAATACAGCGCCGGACCAAGACAGAGATTCGATACACAATACTCTGTGGGTAAGGAAGCCAGTGGAGCACGTCCCTCATGTATTCAGAAACCCGCCCAAACCTCAGAATGCGGCCAACAAGGCGGGCGGCAGTGCGCAGGACCCTATTCAGGGACCCGGTCCGGCAGGCGGGAAGTCCATCATAAATGGCGCTACAGTAGTCGAGCCGTGAGACTACAAAAGCATGGACCAGCGTCAACGCTGCGCTAGGAGACAGAGAGCGGGAGATTACCTTGAGCTGTCGAAGCTGATAGTAACAGCTGCGGCAGAGAAGATTTATGTGAGTTCCTGGTCTAGGGTGACTCCCAGGTCGCGAACTGAGGTTGAGAAGGTGAAGTTGGGGTATTTCAAGGCAAGTGAGGTTAGGTCTATTTTAGAAAGCTGCTGGGGTGTGCCAAGCCAAATAAGCTGAGTCTTAGTCGGGTTCAGCCGCAAGCGGTTTGAGGACATCCAGGACTGCAGGGTCTCCATAGCCCGGCTCATTGTTCCAACTGCCGCATTGGCCTGGGTCGCAAGACAGTGAATATAGGCTTGCAGGTCGTCTGCGTAGGACTGACCCAGAACAGATGAACAGATTATAACATTACATTTAACATAGCTTTAACATTATGCGCCTCTGATTTGTGTGCACTGCGTGAGGAGCTTTATATTATACATACAATACTGGTAAATGTTTTTGTAGTTCAAAGCCATCTCGCAAGCGTACGAAGTACTATCAGATCCAAAGAAGAGAGACATCTATGATCGAGGCGGGGAGCAGGCGATCAAGGAGGGTGGCATCGCAAGTGAGATGCACAATCCAATGGACATCTTCGACATGTTCTTCGGAATGGGTCACAGTGGAGGGCGCAGCAGCGGACCCTCACGGGGCAAAGACATCGTCCATCAACTGAAGGTATCACTCGAAGATCTCTACAACGGAGCGGTCCGGAAACTGGCTCTCCAGAAGAATGTCATCTGCTTGGCGTGTAATGGTAGGGCTGGTTGTGTAAACCTTTTGTGAGATTACAATAATATTGTAATTTTTCAACTTCTGTAGCGCCGATCGATGTCTAATGTCCAAAGCGTCATCGATGTCATGCTAAAACCAAGTCATGATCACTTAATAGTTTTAGTCTTTAGTATGATCAGAGAAGAATGATTGGATGATTGGTTGAAATTATTGTAAATTTGATTCAGTCAGTCATTCAGAATTTATATAGCGCCCCTGGTAGATCCCTACTCAGAGGCGTTCCCGACCCAAGTCGATGGGTGCCCATCTATAGTTGACACTTGACAGATGGCTTGATGTTCAGTGCTCTGTATGTCCTCTCCACTCTTTAGAGTTTAGACCGTCACGACCTCCTAATACCTCAGTCTTGGACTGCCACAGCACAGCATCGTGCCTATGCCTTTGTTGGCCCTTTGCTGTGGAATGGCCTTTCTACGATAACTCATGCTATGATCTTATCTGGGGCACTACTCTTTCTGCTCGTTCTCTTAAGACTTTTCTTTTTTGAGGAGTTCTTTGCACTGGGAGCGCCTCTGATTAGGTTGTACTGTGAGAGGCGCTTTATAAGTCCGTAAATAGAATAGAATAAAATAGGATAATAGAATAAAATGGAATAGAATAAAATAGAACAGAATAAAACAGAATAGAATAAAATAGAGTAAAATAATATAAAATAGAGTAGAATAAAATAAAGTAGAATAAAATATAGAATAAAATAGAATAGAACCTGCATTGGTAGGTGGACCAATGATACAGCTGACATTAGAAAAATAAACTTTTGGTTTTATGTTTCAGGAGTTGGAGGTAAGAAAGGCGCCGTGAAGAATTGCGGCACCTGCCATGGCACTGGGGTCGAAGTTCATGTTCAACGCCTGGGACCTGGATTTGTGTCGCAGACGCAGACCACGTGTTCCAGCTGCCGAGGCCAAGGAGAGACAATCGACGCAAAGGACAGATGTAAGGAGTGCGAAGGACACAAGGTGGTGCGCGAACGAAAGGTTCTTGAGGTCCACATCGATAAAGGTAGGCTGTGCTATTCTAATTGTAATTGAACATTTTATATGGATGAGCAATTCGTATCAAGTTTGAAGATGTTAAATTTAATTTTTTTTAAATATCGTAAAGATATGAATCTAGAAAAAATTGAAAATATCTGAAAGATCTGAAATTTATATTTTCTTTTAAAATATCTGACAGATCTTAAAGTTATAATTTCTTTTAAATATCCTAAAGATCTGACCTTTAAAAAACATTTTTACATGTGTGAAAGATCTTAAATTTATAATAAAAAAAGAAAATATCTGACTGAGATGAAACTTATAATTTTATTGGAAAATATCTGAAAGACCTAGCTTAAGAATGTAAATTTTTAGCAGATTGAACTTAATTTGAGGCTGAATACCATAAGGTTCTATATAAATTTTGATTGATTGATTGATTGATTGATTGATAAATTTTGATTGATTGATTGATAAATTTTGATTGATTGATTGAATGATTGATTGAAAAGGTCATTGTCATTGATTGTTAATTTTGTATGTAAATAGGAATGAGGGATGGTCAACAGATTCGTTTTTCCGGTGAGGGAGACCAGGAGCCCGGCCTGGAGACGGGTGACATCGTTGTTGTTCTTGATGAGAAGGAACATGAGGTCTTCAAGAGACATGGCCAGGACCTCACGATGAAGCTGAAGATTACACTCACAGAGGCGCTGTGTGGCTTCCAGCGCGGAATTCAGACACTGGACCATCGAACCATTGTCATCACGTCACTTCCTGGTACGTTTGATGATTGACTCATTTCAAATGGTTTTGGACTTGCTTTTTGGGAGAGTTTGAACCTCACAGGTTTAATTAACGCTTTAACGGCAAGCTGCATTGGTTTCCAAGTCGCCTTTAGTTCGCTGTCTTCGTTAAAGTGTTGAATCTGTTTATTATTATTTTTCTGATATGTCCGAGGTACAAATTATCCCTCCCGACTTAATATAGTGTACAGGGCCGTATTAAGGCTTGTGCAGGCCCGGGTACTGTGATTACCTAACCAAAGGCCCTCTTCTGACAACCACCGGTCCATCACCCACATATTTATAACATGCTTTATAGTGAGTATGAAATTACACACAATGCACAATTATAAGTTATTAAATTAAATTATTACTTCGTATTTATGTTGCAGCATTTTCGCTAGATTTAGCAATAAGTCAATAACAGGCACATTAACAAGAAATTTCTTCACTTCCAAAAATGCAGGCCCCTCAAAACTTTGGGCCTGAGTGCTGCAGCACTCTTAGCACTCTCTTTAATGCGGGTATGATAGTGTAGGAGATTTGCTGATTCCCAGGTGTCATCAGATTGCAGCCTTCATATCCTGTGCATCACAGTAGTTGAAGTTGAACCATTTTGTTTTGTGTGTGCTTTATTGATCGTTGAAACAAAAGTTCGTATTAGTTACAGTTTGTTATTAGTCCTGGGTGTAAATGGATTAGCCCAAGTGGAACAGTGTTGTTCCCTTGGCAGGGTCACCCCATCTCAAGTGGTATTTCCATTAGCAGTAACATTGACCATCAAAGTGTGAATTGAATCCATTAAAGAAATGAGGCAATGTGTAGAAAAGTTACCTAACCCAGCCATTTGACGGCGATGGGTACGAATAAATGATCTCCATTTTCCTCGGTCATTTGTCAAGTCCGTTGCTCCCCTTAGTGTTAGTCCAAGTGATGTTATGTCCTCATTTATATTGTCTATGCAGCATAGTCTTGGATTGCCATTGTTTCTCTTTCCTTTGAATCTTACATGTCATGTGGGATGCAGTCAACTGGCATTTTCTCTGCATGTCCAAACCATCGGAGTAAATACAGATCACGTATTAGTATTTCATCTTCTCCTTAACGAATACCCACAAAAGTTATTGAATTGAAATAGTGACAAAAATCGAATTAATTTGTGTTTCAGGTGAGGTTATTAGACACGATGAAGTGCGCTGCATACTTGGCGAAGGAATGCCGTACTACAAGAATCCATTCGAAAAGGGTCGCCTGATCGTCATCTTCGAGGTAGATTTTCCCAGCGACCACTGGCTCCCACCACAGAAGTTAGTGGAACTGGAGAACTTGCTTCCACCACGCAAGGAATACATAATCCCTGATGGTGCAGAGGATTGTGTGATGATGAAACTGGAGTCGAATGACCGCTATCAAAATGGTGGACGTAGGGCAGAGGCGTACGAATCGGACGAAGAATCGTCTGGACCTCATGGAGGAGTTCAGTGTGCGACTCAGTAGGACTTCTCTGAGCTACAGAAACTTTGTGTTGACTTACGATGTAAGATATAAGATATAGTCGCTTGGAGCTGTGATTTTGATCTGCAGAATGGTGTAAATTATTTGAGCATTGTAATTATATTGGCGTGATGCTGGAAGAACAGTGGTGAAGATAAATATTGGTTAAGATGAATATTCACAGTGAGTCTGTTTGAGGATGAGGCACGTTCAGAATATCTCCGAGGAAGGAATTTAATTCAATGTTCAATGTCCTCCCGGTGGTTGTAACTTAAATTTACCTAAGAATGGATGTTTTGCTTTGTAAAGCGATCTAAATAGGCCGAGTTAACGTTGTCGTTGGCCAGCTGTTCTCCATTTAGTTGTGGGTCAAAATTCTATTTAAAATGCAAACGAAAAATGTTAGGATATCATTTACCAATTATTATTTATTTATATTAGTGGTTGAAATGGAGTAGAAGCAGAGTTGACTAGTTGCGTGCTACTTGGATGTATTTTTATGTCAAAGCCACTAGGGATTTCATTAGTTGTGCAAATGGTTCTGTTTGGTGTACAGTGTATGTGATCTATACAGCTGTGTAAGAATTGTATATTTTGTGTTGTTCGTCCAGTAAACGTCAACAAACATTAAACAGTGGGATTTTTTTACGTTTCGTTAAAACTCTGTTTTTATCTAAAAGGATGTATTGTTGGAATATATTATTGCATGCATTTTAATAAATGTTTGACCGAATTTCTAGGAGATTGCGTTAATTATGTCTAACTTTTCAAGGAGCTGAATATTTATCTAGGCCTAGCATGATTTCTCTGCACAGTTGGTCTTCTTGCCTTTCTGTTCAAACCGACATGAATGGTTTATTACAGAGGTGGTCGTTTCATCCTGTAATAAGTAATGCAAACGCAGTGATGGGATGGCAGTCATGGCACTAAGCAATTTATTAAATGATGCATATCGCGAGTTTCAACTTGCACTTCTTCATATTTAGGGCCTACCAGAGTTGTAGACTTGTGGAATGGTTTGGATGACAGTAGCACTGTCTTGGACACTATCACAGCTTTTAAGAGGAAGCTATAGGAAACTTGGGCTATTAAACTTTCCCACGTTCCCATTAAGTTTAATTTACAATGGTTCTAACACAGACTACCACTTAGAATCCTTATGTTATGCTATGTTACCAGATTCAGGGTTTGAATTGTCAACCCCAAATTAAATATTAATTGGGATTGAATTCTCCCAACTCCGACAATTCAATCACTGACCAGATTAATAGTAGACCTATATGGTTTAATTATGTGATATAGCCTAGTCAAGAAGACAGACGTGCCTAAATTGGAAATTTGCAGTATTTGATACAAACGTAGTGACCAGACGTTCTTGGTGAGTTTTATGTATTATAGGCTAAACGCATTGCCTTTTAAAGGTGTCGTAATGAGTTTGTATTTCGTACACTATTATCGAATGTTTGTTAGCATTTTGACTGCTAACCCTGTTGACGTCGACCTTAACATTATCTCCGTTCGTATTCAGAACTCGTTAATCTGAAAATTGTATTTCAACCTCATTGTAATTTGTAATATAGAGACATAGCTTCTTAAAGGTGTTGATGAGATTTGCATGTCATGCCCCGTATAGGCCCTATTATGTTGTCTACGGACATCTTTTGACTTCCATGTCATAAGGATTTTCTTACTCATATATTTCACGAGCAGATATTCCAAGTACCTCTCGATGGCTCTACTTTCCCGCTATCAAGTTAGCGCTGACCAACGGCACAATTCAAAACACCCACTAAACCAGGGCCGTTGTATTACAAGCAGTCTGTTCTGTTAGTAGTTAACTAGTTAAGATTGTTTCATATTGCATAACATCTTAATGTATTAAACGCAGTGCGTATATGTCCGGCGCTCCAATTAAAGACTCGATGGCTCTACTTTCCAGCTATCAAGTTAGTGATGACCAACGGCACAATTCAAAACACCCACCAAACCAGGGCCAACCCCCTCCCCGCATCGTCATTACCCTCCTGCCCCACTGACCAACACCAGACGCGTCCAAGGGTTGCTGAAAGCACCCGCCTGCTAAGCCTTCGATCATAGGTGAAAACCCCGTCAGCCTCTATGGTGCACCCTTTCACCTTCCCGCCCTGACCAACCACCTTCCCGCCCTGACCCTCCACCTTCCCGCCCTGACCACCACCTTCCCGCCGACCCCCTCGTCCATTGGTAGTCGTCCCTAGATGTTACAAGCGCCAATTATGGTCGATAATTGCCAACACCTGGTTGGAAATAATCCGCTCGAGAAACGCAGGTGCTGACTCGACCTAAGGCGTCCATTATGCTGGCGTTTAAATTCCTGAGAGACAGACCATGGCCTTCTAGATATTAAATCCAGAGGGCCATGGACAGACACAGCCAGGCAGGCAGGCAGAAAGACAGACAGAGAAAGAAAAACAGACAGACAGAGACAGACAGACAGACACATACAGACCCAGACAGACAGAGACAGATAGACTGACTTCTGGACAGACTTCTCTGTCGAAGCAAGCGGCCTTTGATGCCATTATAATCGTTAAATGAAACACTGGTTTACACAATGCTACCATTGCATACATTTGAAACGTTCGCTACTGCCGCTATATAAAATATGACTAAGGCCTGGATCCTTACTAGATGCTTGATAGAGACTGTAGGCTATCAGCTCCTCTACGTAATAAGGTTGACCTGGGACTATTATTATCGTCTCAGGGTTGACGACTTGACGTCAACGGCTCTGGGAGCCACAAGATGTCTTGAAACTCCAATGTGTTTAAAGCTGTTCTTAAACACACATGTGCTACCCCTCCACTTCCCGTAATCTCGTAGTGCAAGACCCACGCATGGATAAAGGAGGAGGGCGACCCAAATAATCTTTGTTATGACAGGGTCATCTAACAACAACTAACTAACCAATTCATAATTATTGATAACAGAAGAAGCTTAGATTATAGCAGATAATAGGCTACTGGCAATCACAAGATGTCGTTAGAAGCAGAAGAGCAGTTCTTAAACTAGCCAGAGAAGACGCGCGCACACCATGAAGAATAAATTTAAAACCAACGTAGATTTGAGAGTTTATATAGCGCGTTACAAACAGTTAAACGAGACATTTGGTTACACACAAAACTGAAGGCACATCGACTAGAATAATGTCATGTCTACTATCAAGTTGTTTAGCATTCTTTAAACAGCTGATAATGATAATAATAATAATAATAATAATAATAATAATATGGAAAAAAATAATCATCATCATCACCACCATAATAATAATAATAATAATAATAATAATAATAGTAATAATAATAATAATAATAATAATAATAATAATAATAATAACATGATTTGAAAAACATCTATCCTGGTTACTGCAGAATCAGTTAAATATGACGATGATGATAATGACGACGACGATGATGACGATGATGGTGATGATTGATATCTCATGAATATTCATCATTTCATAGACGCGCCGGTGTTAAATTAAAATTAAAAAATTAGAAAACATCCAAGCAGACGATAAACCGAACACGGTCGAAACACAAAGTGACGCATTATTAAAAAAGTCTCTATCTATGATCGACATAAAACCCTTATTAACACACAATAACACAAAAAATGGAGGAATTGAATGAGAGCGAGAGAGCACCGTAAGCGATTAAAATACGTTCTGTCAGCGATTGTCACGCGGGTTCCCTGTTCTGCTTCCGTTGTTTGGGCGACGACAAGAGAACCAGCGCAGGTGTCGAACACCTGTTATGTTGGCGTCCGACCGTTGAGGGAGGGAGAGAGGGATGGGGTACTTTCCCTTGCAGCCGTCTCGATTGGAGAGGAGGATGATGAAAGGTGAAGGAGCAGGAAAAACGAGAGAGGAGAAGGAAGAGGATGGAGAAAAGGAGGAGAGAAAGAGGAGGTGGAGAGGAGAGGAGGTGGAGAGGAGTAGAATGGGAGGAAGAAGGGATGAAGGATAGAGAGGTAGAGCAGGAGAGAGAGAGAAGAAAAGAACAGCAAAAAGAAGGGAAGAGATGGGGAAATGGGAAGGAGCAGCAGACTTGGATGTAGAAGAAGAGGTTGGAGGAGAAGGAAAGAGCGTGTGGAGGATACCAGGAAAGGAGGACAGGTGAAGGGGAAGATGAGGAGGAATACGAAGAGAACTTCATATGAATCCTCTGTTGCTTCCCAATCAGATCTCACTCATACCTGTCAAGAATTTCAAAAGGGACCTAATTAGAAATCAAATCACCCATAAGGCCATCAATTCAATTAATATATCATTCAAAAAGTACAGCAAAATAAATACTGAGAAAAATCTAATATAATCTAATATATGCTAATCTATTGTAGGCCCTAATCATATCTATGCTAATCTAAATCTGATATGATCTAAATCTAATCTAATCCGATAATCTCTGAGTCTATGGCAATCGGACTCGGAACTCCTTTGGACTACTCTTTCGGGCAACCCCTCGATCTGACTCGACACAGCGCTCGTGAATAAGCTGATGCCCTGCGCTTGGTTTCCGAGTGGCGCTTTAGAAGTTTTGAGTTTACGATTAGGCTACGATTAATGACTAATGACAGGAAAAGCTGTGTTCGACCTTGTGATTATAAATTTAATTAGAAATTTATATAGCGCCACTTCTGAAAATAAAAAATCTCATCAGATTAGCTTTTCGAAGCAACACAACCGAGGCCGAAGAAAAGGGCGTTAAAGATATTTACGAGAAGTAAGGTCACTGTGCCGAATAAGGCCCACCTAAGGAACTTTGCCAAAAAACGGCTACTGGTATGGAACTGTAACTATGCAAAATAGTCATATGATGAGTGTATGGAAGTAGTTACATAGTGGATTAATTATTTTCATGAAATAAAATTCCACATAGTAAGAAATAATTTTTTTGTAGAAGGCATCATGTGGGCCTTATTACCGAACACCGCATGTAATAAGGCCCAACTTAAAAGGTGTCTTTTGTCGTCGTTTAAATGTCCGCTTTATAGTGTCAAACATGAAATTGACACTGTTTCTTATGAAATGGACAGCTATTGATTGATTATAGCCGTCCGGAATAAAATAAATGTGATGAAAATGTGGTCATTATATTAGAAGGCATCATGTGGGCCTTATTACCGAGCACCGCATGTAATAAGGCCCAACTTATTATTTTATTATTTGTCACAATATGGGCAAACGAATGTTTCTGCTTCTACTATACTGAATCTAAACCAATACATTCATCATGTAACCACTGTCCGCACTGTCCATATTTCGTCATGCTCAACTGTGCATACTGTCTGCACACAAAGCATAGGGCCTTATTACCTACAGGCAAGGTGGGCCTTGTTACCCTCACCAGCACGCCATGTACACTTCGACCAATATCCGGGTAATTCTAAAGTGCATAATTAAGTTTTCAGTCTACATAGTCTTGCCAATATCCGCTGTTTACATATATTATCATAGCAACATGCATGCAATACGCAGACTGAGGATTAATTACGATATTAACACAACCGAAAATAAGAAAATTGCAAAATAAATTATCGCAAAAATCTTGCAATATTTTTAATTCAAAGATGTCGCCGAAAAGAAAACCCGTGATCAACTACAGTAGTTCACAGATGAAGGCCCGTCAACAATATAAACTTGTGGCGACATCTGATGAATACATTCGGAGATATTTGAATTTTAAGTGCGTGGGCCTTATTAACCCCGGGCCTTATTCGGCACAGTGACCTTAGAATCATCCCTTAAGCTATAACCTCCAGAGCCATCGATTGGTATTAAATGTTATCGACTTCATTTTCTTAGCCTCGGCATATGAGGCCGCCTTAGGCCAGGTCCTCTCAGGCTCTCACTCGACGTCTCAATTTCTCATCGACAGTGTACGGTCAGAGTATGGTCTGTTCGATTGGGAGGGGGCTCTGGTGCAAGTTAGATGTTTCTGTCATGGCGTGGATTTGAACCCCCACGTCTGGGTTGACAGACCGGCAAGATAACCACCAGACTACCGTGCACCCCAACACTAATCAATAGTAATCATAAAGTCAATTATACCATGCAGAACACCGACTAGGCCCCTACACTGTAAATGTGCCTATCAGAGACCAAGGTGCAGGGAATGGTAAAATCGCCATTATAGTTGATGCCTTTGAAGCCAGGTGTTAACACTCTGGGGATATAGTCCGTTCGATCTTGCATGAAGACCAATTCAGTACCCCATGACTTCTTTCAACCGTATGAAACACCACTAACGGTTTCTCGCCCTCCGGATACGGGCATCCGCTAATAGGATCCGAGTTCTGAAACTAATTTTCGCCTTTAGTGCATGGGAGGTATATATACATAGGCGATAAAGGTAATTTATTCGTACACTTCGCCGCCAAATGACTGGCGTCGGGAACTGATGATGATGATGATGATGATGATGATGATGATGGTGGTGGTGGTGGTGGTGGTGGTGGTGGTGGTGGTGGTGGTGGTGGTGGTGGTGGTCAGAGCCGGATTAACCTATAAGCGAAATAAGCCATGGCTTAGGGCCCCACAAGTTTTGATGGGCCCCAACTGTCAGGAAATAATAAATCAGATGGTACTAAGGTCCTATTTGACAATTTTCTTGATGGCTTTCCGGTTAGGGCCCCGGATGTCTTAACCCGGCCCTGATTAGGGCCCCGAAAGTATTAATCCGGCCCTGGTGGTGGTGATGATGATGACGATGATGATGATGGTGATGATGATGGTGATGATGCTGATGGTGATGACGTAACGTTAACTCCAGATCCAATGATGATGATGATATTGTCCTTTGGAAACGCTGCTTTCTAGTCCGTATAGATACTTCAGACGAAGATAGAACTATAATACATGGCATTGTACGTGTATATAATATTATTTTGTGCTTTCGATCGCTCTCCTTATACGGACGGACCTCACGCTGACTTGGCGCCCATCGAAAATAAACGATCAATGTCCCCCAATCTGAGGCAACTATAGCAGGTGTGATGGACTTCATTTTCTTACTTTGCCTGGTCCGCTTTCCCTTGCCGTCAGACCTTCCCACAGAACATGCCTACTGTTGCCTATTGTCCATGGCGATTAGCTCTTTTACTTTTCTGTATTGTACGTATACCGGCTTTAGAACAGAGAGGCGCAGAAGCGAATTCCCTAATCCCTAGTAGTAATAGTAGCTTAATTTAACTCCAGTAGCTTACTAACAGACTGTAACAGTAAGCTTATAACCAGAGAACAACATAATTAAAATCAAACCTGTTTTGTTGGCGTTCTCCTTGATTCCGTGGCGCCTCCTACCGACCGCGGTGACAACGGCTGTTGACGTAGTTCGTGACGTAACGTTAACTCCAGATCCAATATGTAATCGATGACGTGTTGTAGGAGCTGAACCGTTGGAAGGTCGCCATTTTCAGGAACGGTAGGAACGAGTCTCTGCAATTGGCGATAACAGGCGACCATTTCATCGTCCGTTTTCTCAACCAAACTCTTCACATCCGGGCGTATAATTCGCTCCTGAACCTCCATTTCCGGTAGGAAATCTAGAACTCTGCGCACCCCAACCGGAAGTTCACGGATTAACTCAACTATTTCTGTTACGTTGGAAAACGAAGAATTAACCCCCAAAGGAAGCAGTTAGGCTCAAAATGGCGATCCGGTATCCAAATAATCACAGAATACTATTCTTAGCTGGCAAAGGTTCTCCGAAAATGAAGATATTAATCCCAAAAAAGGAAGCAGTTCGGCTCAAAATCGCAATCGAGTATCCAAATAATCACGGAATGGTATTCGTAGCTGACAATACTTCTGCAAAGATTGAAAACTTGCGCTGAAAATCGACAGATTTACTGCTCAATTCACAGAAACCTGGTTATTTTTATCGTAGCCTGTAGACGTCAATACGTGTGACCTCAAAACTCCCTGGTATTCAAACCAACTGCTGCTTGTAAGCCCCAAACCGTTCCCGTTAACACTGACTTGCCCTCCCACCATCGGGGTTAAGACCTGGCGCCGCCCAGTCCCAGTTTCTATTGGCTAGCGGCTGTGACAGGTGTTCGTGATTAAACGGGAACAGATAGTTGATTGTATGGTGTCGTCGGCAGATGGGGCTTTGATTCGATCTCCGAGAAGCGAAAGGTTAAGCAAACGGGTCAAAGGGTCGTCTATGGAACGCCGCTGGTCGAAAACGAAGCGAATTCTGCGCGTGAATTTACGAGGTTCTTATTTATCCATACAATGTATTGTAGGTGCAATTGATATGATATTATATATATTTGTATATATAAATGTATATATAATTATAACAACATCGATGATCTGTCGTATGGTAGTATATTATATATATAATTATATATATATACACATAATTATATATAGGCTATATATATGTCCCTCCTTCCAAATTCAAACATGCACATACTACCATACGACAGAACATCGATGTTGCTGAGCAACAGTGCGTGAAGGACTTGCTCCAGGTCCTTACACAGTGACCACCTCAGTGGAGACTTGAGACCCGAACCCTTACCCTCAGAGTCAAGTACAGGCTGTCGTGTCTCTTTCACATCCTCCACACAAGTCTACATTCAAACGAATTAACGTCTTTCAGAAATTAGAACCCCGCTTCCAAAATCAAAATCAATAGATAAAATCATATCGATCGAAGCCTTTGTGGCAACTAAATCAAAATAGTTAACCACATTTAATTGCAATTGTGATTGAAAACTATAGAGTCACAAGAGAAAACTAATCAGGTTCGCTCTCTGCCTATATGATATTAAATGTAACTAGTTAGAAATACGATACGATACGCAACTTTCAGCCGGTAACTTGCTCCCTCTTTAGGTGCCTTGCACTGGATTCGAGGGGTCTAGTCCGGGTTGAAGGATTTTACATGGACCGGTCGTCCACCCCTACGCATATCTATAACACCCGGTCAAACGAATTAAATGTCGGCTACAGTTCATTGCCAACGTTAATAAGAAACCCCTTTACCAGAGGGGCAAAAAGACAAACATGCACACCGACAGAAACAAACAGACAGACAGACAAGCACACTATATTATAAGACAGGCAGACAGACTATCGGATAGTTTCCTTCCTCTGACCTGGAAAGAGTTCCGAAATATGCCAGACGCCATCTTCGGTCAGCCCCGGGCGCTGGGCATTCAACCATGTTTACAATTAATTAAAATGGACCGGAGAGGTCGACATACCTTCAATGCAATTAACCAGTTGGCTAATTAATTCTGGTTTCTCTTTCTTCAGACCTGCTGACCGTGAGCAGGTACGTACGGTATTATCTATCTATCTATGAGATTTATATAGCGCCCCTTCAAGGTTACTACTCAGAAGCGCTCCCGACCCAGGCCCTTCAAAAAGGAAGGTCTTAAGTAATTTATAAAAAGAAGAAGAGAAGTCTCGTGGAAGAGAACGCAGGTCAGAGGGGAGACCATTCCAAAGAGAAGGACCCGCTATCGAGAATGCCCGACGCTGTCTGGTGGCAGAGCGAGCATGCGGTACCATAATGTCACCTCTAGAAGCCGAGCGCAGAGATCGGCGACCAGAGCAGACCGAAGTCAATGTGAAGAGCTCCTGGAGATAGGTAGGTGCTCTACCCAGAACACATTGCCAGACAATAGATGAGACTCTATAATTGATGCGCTGCTGGACCGGGAGCCAGTGGAGGACATCGCGCATAAAGGCAGAGATGTGGCCAAACTTAGGTACACCACCAATTAAGCGAGCAGCCGCCCGCAACACGCCTTAATTGCAGACTGCGCTCCGTCAGAATTCAAGCGAACTTTCTTGCAACCGGGTTGTTCTTCGTTTGACGTTTTTGGACAACCCTTCTGACTTGACCCAGCCCTCGTGCTTATAAGCTGATGGGTGCCTGCGCTTAGCTTAAAAGTAGCCTCTAGAAGCTTCTGGTTTACGATTACGACATGTAAACCTTTTGCCATGCAACACGAATTATTGTTCTCTCTTCGACCAAGTAAACAATTCGAGATTTCTGACAACATCGCTTTGCCATAGCAGCCGGAACTTGGCGCCAAACCGTTGAACACCTGTTGGAGTTATTACCTAAATGATTTCAATGGACTCTCTGTCCCACTGAGGGGCGGCACTGCCAAACACCCACCCACCTCCCACTGCATGACACCGATTTCCAGCATTAACAGGCACACACGTGACGCATTACACACACACACACACACACACACACACACACACACACACACACACACACACACACACACACACACACACACACACACACATACACACACACACACACACACACACACACTACACACACACACACACACACACACACACACACACACACACACACACATACACACAATGTATATATACATTATGATATACATGGGATTATATATTAGTATATAGATAACACTAATAAATACAGTCATATAGCGAGTGAGATATATAATAATATGTATTCATATTATATTAATTGGGTGTAATTGCCTCTTATAAGACTAATTATAATCTGATACACTGCATGATATTCATAATTATGTAGTATGCTACATGAATATTATGCGCTATATATATATATATATATATATATGATTTATATACATATCTAATATATATATCTATTTCAAACAAAAGTATCCAGGCAAGAATGGAAAATTTATATAATAGGCCTATTCAGACATTTTGGTGCCGACACATCTGCAGTGACAGCCCGTCTGCTATAATTATGGACAGAGGTTCGGTGCTTTCCCGCGCTTTTCGTGTCCATTGACAACGCCTAGGAGACTATTGTAGTTGAGCTACATAAGCTTATGTGCATTAATAAACACTCACGTGACTTAATACATGCAGGCTAATGGAATTACTTTGTGAAATAGCTCTGCTTTTCATAGTCGCGTGGTGCCAGTCTCAAGCCTGGATAAAAGAGTGGGGTGACGGCTAATCATCTTTGTTACGTAACACTGTAACAGCGTCGTTAAACAGAAAATCCTAAATTAATCGTTAGTTGAATTAAAACCGTTCACAAGTGACCATAGCCAATCGGGTGAGACAAGGTCGACGTCAAAGTAATTGTAATTGTAATTGTAATTGTAATTGTAATTACGACGATTTATATAGCGTTGTTGGTAGCAAGCTACTTCTAGAACGCTTAAGACCCTGTAGGTCGTAAGATATCGTTCAACGCTCTTTTTTATAGACACCTTTAAAACGCTGTCGCATGCGCTCTGCTACGGACCACTCTAGGTGCTTTGCACGTGTTGACCCATCAGCTTGGAACTATCTTCCCCAGTCTCTTCGCCTTGAGTTACTATCCCTCTCTCCTTCCCAGTTCCGTAGACGTCTTAAGACTTTTTGTTCCCTGATCAGGCACTGACGCAGGTCGAGAGCGCTGCTGATGTTTGAGCGGCGCTATATAAATGTTCGATTACAGTTACAATAGCCTATTGAGCAGCTTTCATTTATTTTTCGTTGCCACGATATTGACTAGCTATGTACACATTCTCGAATAATTCGACAGAAATAATAATTGGAAACTTGCAGAATCCAAAGGTCTATGGCATACGGTGAAAAGCTGTAAAAATGTGTCCTACTTATTGTCGTAAACGGCCTTTGATGTCATAAGACGACGTTGAACCTTGGAATAATAATAATGATGATGATGATGATGACGATGATGATGATGATGATGATGATGATGATGATGATGATGATGATGATGATGATGATGATGATGATAATAATAATAATAATAATGGTGGTGGTAATAATGTGATGATGATGATGAATGATGATGATGATACTAAAAAATAATAATAATAATAAATAAATAAATAAAATAAATAACGATAATAATAATAAAATAATAATAACTAATGGATAACATTGGTTTCTATCGTGAAACTGTAAAATAATTTCGACGTCAACGTGCTTTTATGCCGTCAGATTATACGTTGACGTTGGCTGTTGAATGAAACCCGTTCCATGTAGAAACCATTACCAATATTAAAGGCAAGATTGGGTCGACATAAGTGACATTGGCAAGATGTTGAACATAGGTTAATGCAATGGCTCTTATTAGACACCATTAAAACGTTGCCGACCAAATCTATATATTTCGCAACTGCTGAATTGTGTTTAATTGTCACTTAAACCGACTTGGGACACAAACAAATCTAAATTTATCTCGCCACACTAATAATCTCGAGGCCACGATGGCGTTTAAGCAGTTGTTTTTAGTGTGAACAAGCTGCTCAATATTGTAACTGTAATCGAACATTTATATAGCGCCGCTCAAAAATCAGCAGCGCTCTCGACCTGCGTCAGTGCGTGCATCAGGGAACAAAAAAGTCTGCCTAATATATATATATATATATATATATATATATATATATATATATATATATATATATATATATATATTTCAACACCAGATGGACCACCGAGCACAAGAATTAAGGCCCCACTTACCAAAATAAATCATTTAAATTAATTATAACATTATTTATTATGATTATACTATTTATTTTGGTATTTTAAATAGAAACACTGAAGCACCCAAAAGGTGGCAAAAGCAATATGCCTACCGGGTAGCCTAGTAAATGAATAATTAATAGTAGGCATAGGGCCTATACACTCTGACAAAAATTCCACCATTTTCAGGTCCGCTGTATAATATCATAGTGTAGTGGTTAGCGTGGGAAGAAAGAGCTGGACTGTCAGTCGAGAGGTCGGGGGTTCAAGTCCCCGCCTGGGTAGAAATTTGGTTTGAGATTTCTGATCCACCTGCACCCCTTCAGCTGTGAGTAGGTCTACACTGTGGTTGGGTGGGAGAGGACTCATATGCCGAGATTAGGAAAATGAAGTCGCTAACATTTCTTACTAATGGCTGCCTCCATGGCTAGCATAAGGGACTGCTCTTTCTTCCCATCTCTACTCTTCTTGTCTTGTCTTGTCTTGTCTTGTCTTGTCTTGTCTTCTCTCCTGTCCTCTCCTCTACACTCCCCTTGTTATTATTAATTTCAGGTCGACATACAAACTAAAGATACGCGACTTAGACAATTTTATGAGTACAATAAATCCAAACAGTACGACTGAATACGCTTAGAAACCGCCAGTATAGGCCTAATGTAAACTAAACCGGATACTTCATTTCGCTAAGGGGATACTCATTTAGGAGGGATACTTTATTTCGTGACACCGGCCCCTGCAAAGCGCTTTCATTTGACCATTCCTGTGAGGGTGATTAGGGAAAGGTCATATTTCAACCCCTCGCTAGATGTCGGGGACTCGGGGCAGAAGTTATCGGCCAGGACTGATTAGACTAGGCATCAGTTTCACGTAATTTCCTGTGTTCATTCATGGACTTCTTGATTAGCAGATCTTCGTGGTTCATTCCAGATTAGAACACAGCATGGCCGAATTAAGGCTAGTGCGGGCCCAGGTGTTGTGATAATGGGGTCGTCCATTAATTATGTCAACAAATTTTAGGCAGTTTTGACCCTCTTCCCCCCCCTTTGTCAACAACTGTCAAACATTGACGGACCCCCTCCCCTTAAAAATTATGTCAACAATCCCAGAAACCCCCTACAAAAAGAAACAAAATGGCTCAAAACATGTAGAATCATTTTAAAAAAAAATTTTACACTAAAAATACATTCTCGAATTTCAAAATATATGAGTTTAGTTTATTACCAGCTTTTAGTAGTATTAAACATTAAGCACTTTATACATTTTTTAGCATTTCTTAATGTTTTTGCTACCATTTGGAAGGGTCTGTGTTGATTTATTGGAGAAAAATTTCTTGACGTCAACTTGTACCGAACCCCCTCCCCCCTTGTCAACAACTGTCAAACTTTTCCAAACCCCCCCTATTTTGTTGACATAATTAATGGACGACCCCAATAGTGTTAATACCTTCCAAATACCCCTATAAATGACAAACACCGGTCCACCACGCACATAATTATTTAAGATAATTATATACTGTGCTATAACCTGCTTACTAGTGAGAATTCATTGAATGAAGACACAATACACAATTAGCGTTACATTACTATCTCTGTACACGCAATGATCAGTGTCAGGTGAATAACTATAAGTATTTAAATTAATTGTGACTTGGTATTTATTTATGTTAAATAACTATAAGTAAGCTTAATTAAATTAATTATTACTTATCATTTATTTATGTTGCCGCATTTTCGCTAGATTTAACAGTAAGTTAATAACAAGCACATTAAAGAATTTATTCACCCGAAAATGCGTGCCCCTCAAAACTGTGGGCCCGGGTGCTGCAGCACTCTTAGCAACCTGCCTTAGTGCCGCCCTGGAACACAGTATGCTTGAACCAGCAAGCCAGAAATAGTGGATCATTCGACATGTCCGTCATGCACTCAGAGTGTCCTGGGCTGACAGACCGGCAAGGTAACCCCTGGAATAACCTGTCGTTCCCCAAAGCTAATCATGAAGCTAATTACAAATTATTAATTAATGTCTACGAGAAATCCGCCCCAAACTGTTAATGTGCCTATCAGAAGGCCAAGGTGCTTGGAATGGTAAAATCGCCATTATAGTTGATGCCTTTGAAGCCAGGTGTTAACCCTCTGGGAATAGTCCGTTCGATCTTGGTATGAAGACCAATTCATAACCCCATGACTTCTGTAAGCCGTATCAAACACCACTAACGGTTTCTCGCCCTTCGGATACGGGCACCCGCTAATAGGATCTTATCTAAGCCCGCAATGGATGGAATATAGGCAATGGAGATAATTTATGCGTACCCATTGCCACCAAATGGCTGACGTCAGGAGCGGATGATGATTGTGGTGGTGGTAGTGACAGTGGCGTAACGAGGGGGCAGGGGGCGGCCGCCCCGGGGCGCAGGACGGGGGGGCGCAAAATTAGGTCTGAAAATGTGTTTTTTGTTAAAGAAATCAGGTAAAAATAGAAAAACAGTAAAAAAGTAACTTTTTGTACGTGAGTGTGGGGGCGCGCGGGAAGGGGGCGCAAAATGATAGTTGACAAAGGTTCTTGTTAAAAACAGAGGAAAAGCAAAAAAAAAAAAAAAGGGTCATCAGAAATTTTAGCGGAACTGAGAAACAAATTTTCAGGAAATTCTTGCCCCGGGCGCACGAACCCCTAGTTACGCCACTGGGTGGTGATGATGATGACGACGACGACGACGACGATGATGATGATGATAATTATAGGCCAATTGAAACACTGTTTCCTGCCAGTAGATAGCACAGAATCTTCAGGTGAAGAAAATAACGTGTATAATTATATTATTTCATATTTTCTATCGCTCTCGATCACCATCAGACATTACGCTGACTTGGCACCCATCCGAAACAAAAGTATCAAATTCACCCGATCGGAACAAAAAAATGAGTTCAGTTTAAGCTAACAACGGGAGACAACTATCTGCGATGGACTTCATTTCCTTATACTTTTGCCTGGTTCGCTCTCCCTTGCAGTCAGATCTTCCCACAGGCCAGGCCTCATCCTGTTGCCTAGTGTCCATCGAGATTGGTCGTTTGTCTATTATACATGTGTGTGTGTGTGTGTGTGTGTATGTGTGTGTGTATGTGTGCGTGTATGTGTGTGTGTGCGTGTGTGCGTGTATGTGTGTGTGTGTGTGTGTGTGTGTGTGTGTGTATGTGCGTGTGTGTGTATGTGTGTGCGTGTGTGTATGTGTGCGTGTATGTGTGTGTGTGCGTGTGTGTGTGTATGTGTGTGTGTGCGTGTGTGTGCGTGTGTGTATGTGCGTGTGTGTGTATGTGTGTGCGTGTGTATGTGTGCGTGTATGTGTGTGTGCGTGTGTGTGTGTGTGTGTGTGTGTGTGTGTGTGTGTGTGTGTGTGTGTGCTGATTCACGTGGTCTGACCAGCTTATTCAGGATTCAGAAGCGCTCATCGTCAATGGTTAATATTATTGATGGTTAGTAAATTATTCTGGGTAGGCTAAGTTTAAATAAGACAGTGCTTATGAGAACTGAGACAACAGTTTTAAGAAACTAATAGCATGCAGATTTCATAGAAACCATAAGAGACCATGAAATCCTTACAAAATACTAAAAGGCTGAGTTGTTACGTCTCCCAGAGAGCCACATTCGTTGGGCGAAGAGTGAGCCCGCGGTGGTCGCTCCAGACTCAACAAACATCGCTATCCAGACTTTTACCGCTATATATGGAGGTGGTAAGCGAAAATCATTGTAGTTAGGCGCACAATAAATTGTTTTCAGACGGATCAGCGTTCAGTCAGTACACTCCCATTCCCCTAAGCCCCACAATTATACGCCTATACCCAGGACCATCCGGGTCTTTTGCAGTCGCAATAGTTTTGTACACTGAGTGTACGCTGCTAGTTGCGTCATGTGAAATTTGCTTGATCTCGTCTTCCAGCGCATAATTAAACGATTTCGTTAAATTGTCATTTTGTAATTGACTAACAAAGTCAGAGTAGATTTTACCATGAATAGAACAGGTCGAGAACCAGACCTGGAATCTTTCGACTAATGAATCCTCAGACTAGCTCTGGTAATATTAGCTTCAGAGAGTCCCATGTAACCTGTTTCGTTTACCCCATTGGCTTGAACAGTCTCAGTTCAAGTGTAAACTACAGCCTAATATTATTGGCTATAGCTTTGATATCGGCTTAGATCCTACACTATCATTTGTCCAATGGACAGCATTATGTGCAAACATTTCCAATTCGATTTAAGCAGGTACATTGTCATATTCTTGTCGGGACCTTTTGAATAAATTGGTAACATGAATAACATTTAGCTTAATAGTTTCAACGGCGTTACGAATCTAAGGTAATAAAATAAATACAAGGTATACGATAAAAATTATGATGTCACCGTTTCAGATATCAATCACCTTTCGGTATTACGTGTACAGACAATAATCACCTAGGTAAAGATAATGACGTCAAGCTCATTATATACAGTGTGCTATTTTTAGACAGTCACAAATTATATAGCGCAACGATATTAAGATCAAACTGCCAAAATAATTTGTTGGCGTGCTCAAGCCTTGTAAAGCCTTATATGCATGTTCATACCAACAGTCCTATATTTTTTACATCCGGTCGCTGAATATATTTCCATAAAGACCGATCAGAATAATAATTATTACTCCTCGATATACTTCATTTTCAGCGGTATACACTGTAGCCTACTTTAGACGCCTCACCGTTCAATTTAGAAGTTTCATCGAGAAAGATCGCTTACCTGCTGCAATCGAACTATATCGTTCTGATATCAGAAATCTAGTCTGTATCTCCTGAAAGTGAAGATGGCGACGACGATTTCCGATTTCACGGTTGACCGATTGCTAGGCTATATAAGCTTAGATGATTTTTTCCATCTAAAATTTATTCCTTACTTCCGTCTATCCGTAGCGCGTGTGCGATGACAAGGCCGTGGGAGATACCACCATGAATCGTCACTATGGATTCTTGAATCGGAAACCCATTAGCGCCGATTTTTTTTCTAGACCGATTAATCGGCCTCGGTGCATCCCAGGACTATCGATCCGATTACCAATAGATTAATATTTTTGACCAAAAACAATTCCTTTTATCATTAATACAGAAATAGTAACCTGTTTTGGCGACCTCCTGTATACAGTAATATTTAATCTTAAATATTGAAAGCCCGTGTAAAAAAATAAAATTGTAAGTCGACGAATCAGCAAAATGGCGGACAGTGGGGCTTTTTAGTAACAAACAGCGCCTAGAACCAAATATAAGTGAATATTGCCGATTAATCGGATCTGAATCGGCGAAAAAGCAGGCCAACTCATCGGATTCGGAAATCGGCAAAATTGCCAATCGGTCCTTCCCTAATCGTCACTTTTCCATGGCAGTGTCAATGATCGGACAGTAGGCCTAACGCGCATGCCCTTTGCGGCTTGTCCGTGTCAAATAACCTGTAAGAATATCTGTCGTTGTATCTGTCAGTTTCTAAGTCGAACTTCGGCAGATAACACAATTATTACATACATGCGATACCTTGGCTCTTAAGTTAACCGCTGGTGAATGACCCGTGTTCTGGTATTGACAACTTTTAACACAGCCCTATTGCATGTAGGCCTACCACGCGTTGCAGAGCACCGTGTGTTAATTTAATCGTAATCGTAATCATCAAAATCCCAAGTCTCCGTAACCAGCTCATTCACAGATTCTCGATCAAAATCAAATCGGTTTGCTGCAGGCAAGGTCAGGCCCGTTTACAGGTCAAGGTCTAAGGTCACGCGGAAGTGAAGGAATCAGGAATCTTGGCAAAGGAGTGGTTCTACAATTTTGAGCGATAGACTTGAGTCTTGAGCAGAGGTGTCGTTTTGAGAGTTCGTAGGATTAGACAATATAAGAAAATAATCGGAACCCGCATGAATGTGAGTGGCGCTATATAAAATACAAATACAATTTGCAGATACAACAAATCCGCATGCTATGAGTTTAATATCGTCTAATTTCAAATGACTAGCACAATGCACACGGTCCAAACTTGGCGAGAAACGAAAAGAAATATCGAAATAGGTAAATTCAAAGGAACTGCAGTAGAATTAGTTAGGGAAAGTTGACAATTATTATTATTACTGTATTCTAACGATAAAATATAATAGCTACTACAGCTGATGATTATCTAGGCAAAACAATATTCTAACATTTGCACATAATCTTTTAAGTAGTCATTTGCTCATTATATTTGATAATAATTGAATAAAAATTGCTGGTTATGAATTAATAAAAATCAAAGCCTAAGTAATTTCTATCAATTAGGCCTACATAGTTGTGCCTCAAGCTTACGACGATGAATGACATCACCCAATTGTTTTGATTTAGATCAATTAGACCCCTATAACACTTAAAGATGACGTTTCCAAAACCTTTGGTTTGATAATCCTTCGAATTACGTCACGCAATCGTTGGCTAAGCCCCAAGTTAGCATTCTAAATGACGTCACCAAATGCTTTAGGTAAGACCACAAATTAGCCTTTGACTGCTATATATTACCCAATGATTCTAGTTAAAGCCCAAGTCTGGATAAATGACGTATGCATTGCAATTCGTTAGGCTGATAAAAGATGACGTCAACAAGTTATGTAGTTACGCCCTACCACAAGTTAACTCTCTTTCTTTGGGTCAACTAATGCTGTAGGTTAAGCCCAATGAACCTTTGAAAGGAACTTCACTCAATTCGCTCATTCGGCCATCAGTTATGAGGTCACCCAATGCTTTTGGTTAGAATCCAGGTTGACCTCATTAAATGACGTCAGCCTCTTAATCATAATTCATAACTGAACCCGAGTGACGTGTTACATTGCTGATCCATAGCAGCGACTTTCAAGCTCCGCCCTCTCGGATCTGCAACAGGGAGCATTGGTTTGAGTTGTCTGTAGACCTAAAGGGGTTTTGTATGTGTGTCTTTTGTTCTATAGTCTTCGTTCATTTTCCCTGTTCGGCTTTATGCGAAATAAAAAGATGTGATTATTAGGTGCCTTTTCGTAGGTCTAAGTAGCTATGACAACTTTAAGCTCTTCCCTTTTTGAGCTGTTGTGGAACCAATGTGACGTTGAATGCGATAAGAATCACTTACCAGGTTATACCATTTTAGAAATAATTATTCATGAATTAACATGCGTTATGTGAACGGGATGATTGATTATACGATTAGAAACTACATAATTATATGCAAACAATTAAGATTAGGCCTAGTTGGACCTTCTGACTATTAAGTAACGCGAAAAACTGGAAGATTCGGATTGCTTTAATCTCCACATCTTTAATCCCAGCTTATCTTGACGTCTTTGTCCCCGTTCTATACGGGTGAATTAACACGACATTTTACTTCAAAACCTACAAGATTCTTTACCGGAAGTCAGTCATTGACGAAAGTCATTCAGCGTTCGTCATAGTTGTTAAAAACGATCAAATCAAAATAAAAACGGAAAAAACGTCGTTTTATTGAAAAAAATAAAAAAACGGAAAAAAAACGAAAAAAACGGAAAATAAAATAATTTGACTTTTCTAGGCTACACCTTTTACTGCATTTTAAAATTAAAACCTTGTTTACAATTTAATTTTAATTAGCAAATAACCTAACTTTATTAGTAAACACCAAGTAACAGTAATCTACAACAATTATTTTCTTTTTCATAAGATTTAGTTTGGTTTAAAAAGAAATTAAAAATAGTGAAATCTTTTCAATTACATTGTGTAATTTAAAATTGTATACATAAGTCCTCATCAATCCATGCAGACATAAGCAACTAAAAACTAAACTTTGCAAGTATAAAGAGTACTTAATTAAAAAGTAGGTGTAGCCTACTTACAATTCTGACTTATATAAGAACTTGATAATGGAGTAATATCCGTCAGTTTATCAGTCAATCAGAGATTACTGAGTACAAAGACAACATTTCGCATTTTGGATAACATAGAAATTCAAATAACTTTTATAAATTTTATTTCCTGTAGCTGTTTATTTCAACTGATGGCACTAAATATTGACGTAAATTATATGAATCCTTGAAAGGACGGATACAACGTAAGGGCTATCAGACAAAAATAAAATCAAACAAATAGTAACAGACAGTTAATAAATAAATAAAGTTACATAAAAAATAAAAAACGGAAAAAAACGAGACGAGAAATAAAAAACGAAAAACGACGTTCTTTACCGGAAGTCAGTCATTGACGAAAGTCATTCAGCGTTCGTGAATATGCTGGTGATATGCGCTTAGCTTTAGAGTATATAGGGCCTAGCCCTTTAGAAATTTGGAATTTTGAACACGATTTTAAACCACGCGAGGCAACTATTATCTGCAAGGTAAGAAAATGAAGTCCATCACACCTTTTTATCCATCTAGTTTAACTTGCGGGTTGCTTGATTGATTGATTGAGCCACAGGCTAAAAAGTCAAATCTTGCGACGACTAGTTCGATCACTTACAATCATTCAATCGTCGTGAAACTTGGCAGATAGACTCGCCCTCGCACACACTTCATTCTATCAAAATTTCAGCTCCCCAAAAAGGCTAGCTTATAGAATCGGGGACTAAACTTTTCGAATCGGGGAATCCCCTTTTCCGATACGGAGCGTTGTCATTGGCCAGCGTTGTGATTGGCCGCAGTCGTAAAATGAACGCGGACTATATATTTGTAGAGGTAACTGCTTCATAAGACGCATTATAGGATACTAGATGGATATAGTAAAAACTTTGTTTTTACGGGCTGTATTTTTTTACTTCTAGAAATCCGGAAGACACATGCTTGCAACTCTGTGCTAATTACATTCCATGACCTATAATGTAAAGCGGTGACGTTAAATGACTTTTACCGGTAAAAATTTTATTTTACTGTTAAAAATATGGTAAATATGGTAAAAAGTGATTAAAATGCTAAATGCTTCAAGTTTTATTTCTTGACACATATTAAATATCAGAATGAACATTATAACTATTAGTAGCAATACTTGCTTATGGTTTTCAATGACAGCTTCATTTACAAGATTGGAGCAACTGTTCATAAGCTTGATGTTGCACAGATGGGTCCTACGCACTTTGTTTTGTAAATTCTGTCTTCCTTTCTGCTCTTGGTGTGCAAATGTTCCCAAACCCCGCCATTGCTCCAGCTGCCTTTCCTGTAATTCTTCTCATCTCCTAGCCACAGTCATTGCTTATAAGTCAGCAGGCTCACAGGTAAGTAAGTAAGTAAACTCTTTATTTACCAATTACTAATCACAATTTGGTGTACAGACATCTAATGAACAGAGTTAAAAAGTAGGTAGACAAAATTGTCTCACATTCTCAATCCATAGCCATCCACCTCCATGGAGATCATGTTCTCTTTTTGATCCGAAATATCAGTGATTTTGTTTCGTTTAAGCTTTCTCTTCTCTGTGTAGAATTTCCACATTTTCCATTTGCCTTTCGATCAGGTCCATGTCGTCCGCAAACCTAAGGTTGTTGATTCTGTTACCATGTACTGAAATTCCTGTTCCACTGCCTATGATTTTGTCTACCACTCTTTCCAGATATTTAATGAATCTTGCTGGCGAGGTTTATGGTCCTTCTGCCTTGTGGCTCTTGAGATATTGAACCACTCACCCAGCGCTTTGCCTACTTTGACTGCGGACTTCGCATTTTTGAAAATATTTTGGATCATTTGCATCAGCCTTCTTCCTTCTCCGAATTTTTTTAGCACCATCGTGTCTGATGGAATCAAACGCTCTGTGGAAATTTATGAAGCAGTTGCACACAAGCTTTCCCTTTCTTTTCCTTTGAAAAGAACGGTAAACTAGTTTTCGTGCATGATTTCTATAGCAGAAATCCACCTTTGAAATCGTCCAACAAGTGGCAAGTAGGCTACCAGTAGACCTATTATTGACGATTATCGATGATATTACTTTAATAGACAGCTACACTGGCGCCTAACTGTCTTCTGTTTCTTGAAATTCTACATACTGGAAGTGATAAGTTGTAGTTTTTATGTGATTGAGATCTGATATGAAATAGCAAATTATGAGAAAAGTCTTCATCTGAACTGAATCATAACAATCATTGCAATTTGTGACAGTGGATGAAAACTGACATTGTAAATGGGTAATAAAAAGGTTTTGGAAACAAACTATCTATCTAGCAATTCAATTGGACAACTAGGCCTAAGTCATTTGATTATTGCCCTGTAACTGATAAATGGCTTATCACACCGTTAGGGAACACAACCAAAATATTACATCCCTGAAATATTTTTTACCATTTCTTTTACAATATATTTTACCATCTCGACCGGTAGAAAATTCGTATTTTTACCGCAAAAATATTTTACCGGTAAATTTACATCACTAATATTGGCCAGCAACATAGGCGCAACCACTCTATGGGACCCGTGGGACGCGTCCACCCCAACTTTCGAACAGGTTGGGCACCCCAAACGTGTGAAAACTTTGAGGTTAACAAGAGCCTAAAATGCATTCCATTTGGTATCAAATACTCAAAATTGCGATGGGGGTGCTTATGACGCTCCTCCCTTCCCCTATTGTCGTTAGGAGCTTGTTCGCCTCTGTATGCCTTCCGCACTCGCAACTCCCCCACTCGGACGTTTTAGTAGGTCCCTCCCCCAACAAATCGCTGGTCTTGCTGCCGATACAATAAAGGGTTAGGCTAAAGCCGCTAAACTCAAGTCTATCAGAATATCAGTGCAGAATGTTGCTGTATAATTTCATTATGAAACTTTACTTAACTTGCTTTTTAAAATTCGACCAAGGCTCTCGGTTGAAGCCTAGGAGGACATTTCAATTTTTAATGCTGCGACTGCGAGTGGTGTTCTTCTATAATTTTAAATCTCAGTTTCCTCATATAATAAAGTAACATTTTTTACATTATCTTGATGGTTTTGGTACTTATAGATCGAAATCATCGGTGAAAAATTTTGAGGTAAACAAGAGCCCAAAATGCACTCCATTTGGTATCAAATGCTCAAAATTGCGTCGGCTTTTTGGGCTCCGCCCCAAACCCCGATGGGGAGCTTACGACGCCCCAACACCCACTAGTCGTTAGGGGCTTCTTGCCTTCGGCAATCACAGCTTCGCGCCTTCGGCGCTCGTAATTCCCCCCACTTCGGACAGTCTAGTATGTCACCCACAACTTCTGGACCGCAGTTGCGTCCATGGTCAGCAACGGTTCATATGACCTTGGCATGTCGTAGAAAGTGTGCTGTAGGCCTATACCTATTTTACTGTGAATCACAACGTATAATGACTAATCACATGTATAGGAAAGTGTTTTGATGCAGTACCATAGCAAGCTATAATTGCGCCCTGTGCCGAGCATAAATCTATAGCGCCCCCGCGCCCCAAAGATAAGAGTTAGGCCTATTAGTAAAATGAATTAAATGAAATCATGCCAGTCCAAAGAGCGGAAAGGTCGGAAAGAAGCTTCAGAATGAGGAAAGTGATTGATCGTATAATGTTACTTGTGCATTTTTTGGTGGCCCTAAACTACATTATACAGCATAATAGACATCAAGAAAACCACTCTAGCACTTCTATAGAGAACCAAAGGTTAAACATTTCAGGTCAATGGACTCTGAAGTCTGAACTACTTACAGGCAGGGGTCATACACTGAGCATACACCGTACACGTATGATGTTTATTATAACTGCTGAGTATACTTCATTTAAATCCATCATTATCCATGCACGCTTCTTAATAGCGTTGCGCTATATAATCTGTATTTGTCTAAAAACTAGCAAAAGTTATAATAAGCATGACGTCATTTCGTTTCCTAGGTGATTATGATTGCCTATACACCCGATATCTTAAGGCAATATCTGAACAGCAGAGACCATAACATAACTTTTTATTATTATTACCTGAGATTCGAAACGCCGTTGAAGCCAGTTAACCTAATTGTTATTTACGTTATCCATTTATTAAACAGGGACCCCATAAGAAAAGTGACCATTTGCGTCCTTAAATGGAATTGCAAATGTCTGCACAAATGCTGTCCAATTGCAGTGGCCAAGGACTTTTCGTTTGGGGGCTTTAAGCCTTGAACATGGCGAGTGCGGTAGCCCGAGCCCATATTGGCTTGGTTCATTTTAGGGGGCTTCAGCTCCGTTTGGGCAACGCTAGTTACGTCCCTGTCCAAACTTTAGGGTAGGCCTCTATTACTGATAGCCAAAATAGTTTTCACTTTAACTAGGATTGTTCCAGCCTATCGGATAAGCGAAACGGGTTATTGAAACTGCCCCAAGCTAATATAACAAGAGCTAGGCAGAGAACTCATCAGTCGAAAGATTCCAGGCTTGGGTCTCGACCTACGCTTTCAAGGAAAAATCTACTCTGTCTTTGTAGTCAGTAAAAATAGTTACAATACATAATGTGGCGCATTCGGTTTATTATCGCTCGAGGGCAGGATCGAAAAACTTCCACAGGCGCAAGATAGCAGAGTATATATACGTAGTGTACAAAACTATAGCGTCATGCAAAGTCTGTGTGGAACAGACATATAACGTGTATGATTGCAGGGGGAAACTATTGGGAAAATGGGAGTGTACATACTGGATCTGATCCGTCCAATGATAATTGATTTTGCGCCTAATTACAACGATTTGCGCTGACCACCACCACAGCTGTAGACATCTAGACAGCCATGTTTGTTGAGTGCTGAGCGACACCGCACGGTGCACCGCGGGTTCACTCTGCGCCCAATGGATTTGGCTCTCTATAGGAGACGTAACAACTCCGCCTTTTAGTATTTAGTAAGGATTTCATGGTCTCTTATGGTTTCTATGAAATCTGCATGCTATTAGTTTCTTACAACTGTTGCCCCTTTTCTCATAAGCTCTGTCTATTTAAAAAATACGCAGAATAATTCAGTAACCATCAGGGTGCACCGTACGTTCAGTACGTTGAGTCCCATAATAAAATAAGCGTATCATACGTATTTTTATCCCCGAATCCAAAATACGCGTATGTGATATGATAGTATATATATTGACTATAGAAATAATGGCAATGTTCAATGGTGTGCCATACGAGCACTTCATAAGTTTACGCGGTGTTACGTCATTTCCGTTGTTGACTGTTTGAAGCTAGCGTCAGCTAGTGATGTTTGATCGCAAGTCGGACGCAAACTGAATTTGTTGATGTTTCAGAAGAATACGCGCAGTAGATACCTTACAGTAAACTTTGTTAAGTTTGTTTTTGGCAGCTATGCCTTTTAGTAACTTAGTTGAGATATGTTGCAACGTTTCGTGTTCAATTTTACAATTATAGGGTAGGGTACAACGTATTGTAACGTACGGCACGCAAAGTTTTACCGTACGCGTATTATACGTATTTTATCGTCCAAAATAAAATACGTATAATACGTACGGTCGCATCCTGGTAACCATCAATAATCCATTAACAATCAGGTGCACAGGACAGGAATAAGCTGGTCAAAGCACATGAATAAATACCCTCTATATATATATATATATATATATATATATACACTGTGTCCGGATAAAAAGGGACCCCTTTTGTTATCATGAAAATAAACTAGTAAATATTCATCGATTTTTAAAATTCCAAAACCATTTTAATCCTGAGATAATTTGCTAACATGGTTAAAATGTAAAATTTCCTGTCATCAAATAATTACGTCATAATGACGTCATTTGCATCAAACTTTAAGTATGACAAAAAATTGTTGCGTCGGATGATCGGATCGTCGTAAAAACGGAAATCCATTTAACAGAACCAGGCGGGAAAATAAGTGGAACTTTTCCCCGTGATTGTTTGCTGTCGGAAAAATTGTTGTTTGTTATCCAGGGTATATTCGGATTATTACACATTCCAACAAGATGGCGCTCCAGCTCACTGAGCTCGTGAAACTGTTGAACTGCAGACAAAGGAGACTCTGGATTTCATGCCTCCTAATCTTTGACTGCCAAACAGCCCGAACTTTAATCCCGTTGATTACAAGATTTGGGGACTAATGCAATAGAAGGTTTACAGGACAAAGATCAGAGACATTGAAGAACTCCGTGCGCGTATTGTTAATGCATGGGATGAATTTGATCAGCTGGTTATCGCTGCTGCCTGTGGCGCGCTCGTCTTGAAGCTTGTATTTGGCGAGGCAGGTGGACACTTTGAGCACGCCTTGCAGAGGCCCGGGAAGTGTTTAAAAGTTGGGTGAGCCAACCTCAGCCGTGTAGGCCACAGACCTCAGACCTAAGGTGGATAAAATTATTCATTATGCCTGATATTATCTATAACGATATTTTGTCATTTTTTGCAACCACTGGTAGTTTATTACGCTCAATATTGATAACATAAAAGGCGACAATAGCACAATAAGTCAATAACTGCTTTAGCAATCAAAAATACAAAGTGCCAGCCAGTGTTTATAGAGCGTCTGTAGACTGTAGGCCTATACAAAGCGCCAGCCAGTGTTTATAGAGCGTCTCCTCCTCCTCTCCTCCCTCCTCCTCCTCCTCCTCCTCCCTCCTCCTCCTCCTAATGCATTAGCTCAAGACACAAACAATAACAAATTTTTACTATGCTCCCTAAACATCCGCTCATTAGTTCAACCTACACACTCTGCCGAAATTAACGACCTGGCTCAATCCTCGCACCCTCCAGACCTATTTGCTTTGACTGAAACCTGGTTCAATTCCACTACAACTCTTCCTCAATATCAAGACTGTATCCCTCCTGGTTACCATCTCCATAGTACTCCTCGTCCCTCAAAATCGCAAACCGGTACGAACACCACTGGTGGGGGCATTGCGTTTCTGACTAGAGAACCTTCCACCGTCCTTCACTCACCTGGCTACTGTTTTCGCTCCTTTGAATGCGCCTCAATTACTCTAAAACTCCCTAACACAATACTAACCATTTTCAATGTCTACCGCCCTCCTTCCTCCTCCTCATACTCAAGTCCTACATCCGTCTTCTTGCAAGAATTCACAACCTTACTCTCCACTGCTGCCACTACTCCTCATGAATTCCTGATCACGGGGGATTTTAACATACATGTAGATAATCCCTCTGACTCATTTGCCTCAGAATTTCTCACGCTCTTGTCATCTACTAACCTAGTTCAACATGTCAATTTCCCCACCCATTGTCACAACCATACACTTGACCTCATCATCACATCATCTGTCTCAAAGTTATCGCCCGATATCTCTTTCTCTTTTGACACACCTTCCGATCATTACCCTATCTTCACACGCCTCAACATACTTCCTGTTCCACTTCCTGACCCCGTCTCTCATTCATTCCGCCGCATCAGCTCCATAAACATTGAAGCCTTCACACAAGATCTTTCCTCTTCAGACCTCGTCCTAAATCCTCCATCCTCTCTCGATGACCTACTGTCTTCCTACAACACCACTCTCTCCATGCTCCTTGACAAGCACGCTCCTATTATCACCAAATCCGGCTCCCACTCCAAGAACCCTTGGTATAATTCCTATCTCCAGTCCTTCAAAGCTTTCCGTCGACGCCTTGAGCGCACTTACAAACGAACCCGTGATCCTCAACTTCTATCTACCCTAAAATCAGCCACAAATAAATACCATCACCTTCTGGCTACGGCTAAAAAGAGGTTTTACTCCTCACTAGTTCAATCCCGTTCTTCTAATCCTCGCCTTCTTTGGAAAACTATTAACCAACTCCTCCACCGGAACTCCTCAAGCCCACTTCCAAACTCTCTTCCACCTTCCTCAATAGCTGAGTCGTTTTGTTCCTTCTTCTCTGGCAAAATTACTACCCTCCGTCTCTCTCTTCAATCACTACTCTCAAAAACCACCATCGATTCACCTCCAGATACTCCTCCCACCACTCACGACCGTCCACCCTCCCCACCTCGATCATCATTATCTGTCTTCCAACCAACGTCAGAGATTGAAATATCCCATCTGTTACAATCTCTTCCAAATAAGCAGTGTGAACTTGACCCTATACCTACCTCCTTACTGAAAGACTGCTCATCTATTCTCGTTCCCATCATCACCAAAATAATCAACCTCTCCTTGTCTACTGGCAATTTTCCCCTCCTCTTCAAACATTCTTTAGTCACTCCACTTCTCAAGAAACCATCACTTGATAAAGAAATCCTTTCAAACTACCGACCTGTCTCCAACCTGTCATTCATCTCTAAACTAACCGAACGCATAGTCCTGTCTCGGATAAATGATTACCTGACTTCAAACTCACTCCTTAACCCGCACCAGTCTGGTTTTACCAAGCGGCACTCAACCGAAACCCTTCTCACTTGCCTCTACAATAAACTTGTTTCTGCCATTTCTCATCAACAAGTCTCCTGTCTGTGCCTCCTTGATATTTCTGCAGCTTTCGACACCATTGACCACAACATATTACTCCAAAGACTGTCTACCTGGTTCGGTTTTACCGACACTGCTCTCCTCTGGATTCAGACCTATCTCTCTTCCCGCTCTTTCTCTGTTAAAACACCAGAAACCTCATCGCAATCATGCCCTCTCACCTGTGGTGTTCCGCAAGGTTCTGTTCTTGGGCCCCTATTGTTCATCCTTTACACTACTCCACTCAGCTCACTCATCAAAGCATCCTCAGTTGACCATCACCTATACGCTGACGACACCCAATTATTCATTTCATTCTCTCCCAGCAGCTTCGCCGACTCCATAGATCATCTTCTTGTTGTGGTAAAACAAATCTCCTCCTGGATGACTTCAAACATGTTGTGCCTCAACCCCTCTAAAACTGAATTCATTCTTATAGGCCTACGTGAGCAACTCAAGAAAATTCCAGATCCCTCTATTTCCCTCAGCCTTGACTCTGTATCCACTCACACATTCATAGCAAATTCTCCTGTCCGCAACCTAGGTGTGACTTTTGACCAGAATCTTAGCTTTTCCGATCACATCACCCATCTTTCCCGTTCTTGCTTCATGCACATCCGTGACCTGCGTAGAATCCGCCCTATGCTTGACTTCAAAACCTCATCAACAATCGCCACATCAATAGTTCACGCTAAATTAGATTACTGCAATGCTCTCTTTCTCAACATAGATACCACTCAAATTAATCGCCTCCAAGCCATTCAGAATGCCCTCGCCCGTGCTGTCACCAAAACCCCCAAACACCACCACATCACACCTGTCTTGAAATCACTCCACTGGCTCAAAATTCCTGAACGAATAGAATATAAAGTCCTATCTCTCACCTACAATACGCTTCAATCCTCTCAGCCCTCGTATCTCCGTCAGTTGTTCTCGGTCCAACCTCTTCGTTCAACCCGTTCATCTTCCACCCTCACACTGCTCCGCCCTTCCGTCACCTCATCGCTTAAATTTGCAAATCGTTCCATAGCCATAGCTGTCCCGCCTCTTTGGAACAAACTCCCGCCTGTGCTACGACAAATATCCGATCCATCCCATGAACTCACCAAAACCTCACCTCTTGCTATCTCTCCACAGGTCTTCCACTCAAAACTGAAAACACTGCTTTTTCACAAATCCTATCCCGATTCCTTCTCTTCCCCTCACCTTCCTCGCCATTTCAACTCTAAGCATCATCCACCTTAGCCGTCTGACTGTCTGCCTGCCTGACTCTCTGGATTTTGACCCCCTGCCTATCGATTCTGTTTTGGTTAAGCGCCTGTGAATAAGCTGGTTCCCGCGACTTCGCTTTTGTGGGCGCTGTAGAAATATCGAGTTTACGATTACGATTACGATTTATAGAGCGTCTGTAGGCCTAGGCCTACTTATAATACGATAGAGAAAAATTAAACCGCACAGTAGGCCCTATGCAACGATGTCATAAGCATCGTTAATGTCCTAGGTTGCGGTGTGTGTGCCAACCTGTTTTGCATAAGAAACGAATATACATATCAACTAAAACCCAAATGTGGACCGTCTTTCGCTTGTCTTGCTGGGCGCTGAAGAAATCTCGAGATTACCATTACTATTACTATTACGATTATGAGACATGCAATGAAGATGGATTTCTTGCATGGAAGAAAATAAAATGTATTTACAGGAATTTGTCAGGGATAGGCCTAATGCCGTTTGTCAAATTTTTCTTATGCTCATATTTGCGCTGTGGCGAATTGCTTATAAATGTGAAATGCAATTTATTTAGTTGTAGCCTACTTACCATCAGACCTCCCAGCAGCAGGTGACTTGCAAAACGAAAGAAACGACTGTTTAAATGCCTTCAAAGGCGGTCCGCTAGACATTGCTGCACTGTCTTTATTTACCAATTTTATTTAGGCCTATTCAAAATTATTTATTATCCTCTGTATACACTCGAATGGAGTCTCGAGAAGAACTGATCTAGTCTCTATTTCTCCAGGCACTCTGAGAGCCGACACACTGAATATTGTGCCTATGTTTATATATATATATATATATATATAAATGTGTATATCTAAACATGTATATATACATGTATATATATATATTAATATATATCACTGCTGTCTTAATAATTAGCTGTCCTGTCTGCAACCACAGTCCGCCCAGTCTTTGTAGAATGATATATTGCCGTGTCACTTCAGTACCTCCGACTTCTTGTAGTCTAATATTATTCAAATGTAAAAATTAAATTAAACTAAAATTTATAATTGATGAATGACAGTTTAAAATAATATTGAAAATTTTAGATGATTTTTGTGCCGTCCTTGACACTTGAATTTTGATGAAAATGACGTCATTATGACGTCATTATTAAATAACGAAAACTTTTATACTTTATCCAGTATTTAGCAAATTATCTCAGGATTAAAATGGTTTTGGAATTTTAAAAATCGATGAATATTTACTAGTTTATTTTCATGATAACAAAAGGGGTCCCTTTTTTATCCGGACACAGTGTATATATATATATATATATATATATATATACAGTGTTGGGTATGAGTTAACTCAGATGAGTTTAAACTCACGAGTTAACTCACTTGCTGTGATTTATGAGTTTGAGTTAACTCATCTTAAAGAGTGTGAGTTATGAGTTTGAGTTAACTCATATTTTCTGTGAGTTTGAGTTATAACTCAATTATTTCAAACTCAACTCACTCGGCACATATTATGTTGAAACAAGCCGGTTTTTTAAATATCGGAACAGGCTGTCACACACCAACTTTTAAAAACTTCTGCTTAAAGCTAATACCAGTCATGTTTGAGATGTGAAACATGTGGACTGTGGTGTTTACTTTGACTCAGTAATAATAACCTGATTTATCCATTATCCCATTAATAATAATAACAGTTATACTAGTAATAATAAACTGATGATACCATTTCCTGGTAACTGTGTATTTGTACAACGTTCGATTAGAACGTGCTGGTATGAGACAAGTGAGTTGATGAGTTAACTCATTTAACAACTGAGTTTGAGTTAACTCATTTCACTTAGGATGAGTTGAGTTTGAGTTTAAACTCATTTTGAGGTGCATGAGTTGAGTTTTGATTTAACTCATTTCTTGTGTGAGTTTACCTTAACACTGTACATATATATATATATATATATATATATTTATTTAGCAATGTATATATATATATATATATTTATATATATAATATAGCAGATGTTGAAATAGTTTTAAAGGTGTCTAATACATGCGAACACTTTCTTATCTTTTTCAGCATTATCGAATCCTTCATAAATAATCAGTTGTCTCACCATTAGGCAGTTTCTGTTTGAATTGAATTGAAAAATTTTAACGGACGGACGGACGGACGGACGGACGGACGGACGGATAATCTTTTCGGACGGACGGACGGACAAACGGACTGACGGACGACGGATTTACGGATGGACGGACAGACGGATGGATGGATGGACAGACGGACGGATGGATGGACGGACGGACTAATAGACAGATGGACGGACGGACGGATGGACGGATGGACGGATCTGGGACGGATGAGATGGACGAACGAGATGGACGGATGGATGGATCGACGGATGGATGGACAGATGGACGGAATGGAAAGATGTTGATGGACGGAAAACGTTTGACCTACAAGGTGACGACGGACGGACGGATCTGGATGACGGACGATCGGACGGACGGACGGACACCGATCTGGACGGACCTCTTTACTGGAACATGAATGGACGGACGGACTGGACGGACGGACGGACGGACGGACTGGACGGACGGACGGACGGACGGACGGACGGACGGACAGACGGAACGGACGGACGGACGGATGGACGGATGGGATGATGGATGGACGGACGGACGGACGGACGGACGGATGGACGGATGGACGGATGGACGGATGGATGTTGTAACTGTTTTGACGTCGTATGGTAGTAGAACGTATTTGAGATCAGGTGACGCTGAATAAGTTTCAGTTCTTTTAGTTCTTCCTGCTGAGAACAGTTCGTAAGGAACGCGACTCTAATCATCCTCGTCATGAAACAGTGTCGTTAAAAGAGCAACCAACGCTATGTGTCAGTGCAAAGCATGGATAAAGCAGGAGAGAGACACTAATGACTTCGTAATGGCACAGCGTTGTTGAACACTAAGCAATCGTCAAATATTTCAACCCCAAAAATGCGTTTTAAGTTAAGTCGACATTAACGGCTCTGGCGGCCAAAAATGTTGTTGAACATCCGAAACATTGAATAAGTTTTCTTTGCTTTAGACACCTTTAAAGTGTGTGATTCTTTTCATATTTATATGGCAAATGCGCTCAATCTTAAGGTTATCCCGTGTGTCATCAGACAAGTTGATACCGATGTTAACGGTCGTGGATTCAATAGTGTGTCATTTAAAACCGATGGAATATGTTTGAATATGTATGTTTGAAGTCACGTTTGATTTGTTTGCATGTATGTTTGAAGTCATGTATAATAATGTCTAATGGTTGTTCAACTATAATTATTTCATCTGTTCCAAACTTTTTAAGATAACGGCATTTAATTGTTGTTCAAAAATCCACCACTTCCAACCCGTCCAAATAATACAAGTCAGTGCCAGTCGCAAGCTTGGAGAAAGGATGATGTCGATACGAACGGCCAAGGCCAGCATAAGATGTTAAAAAACAGGAACCACTGCTACCACTGTCATGTCCCGGTGGTGCCTGTCTCAAGCCTCGAGAAAGAAGGAGGGCAGCGTTAATCGCCTTCGTTATGACACAGTGTCGTTAATCGGAAACTAGTCAAGCAACCAATCAACCAGCAGTTGACTTAATTATGCATTGATCGGAGGGAAATGTCAATGGCCTTGTAGCAGCCGTAGATACCGTTAAACGTAAAATAATGAGAAAGTTGCGTCCGTTAATGAACACCTCTAGAATACGTTTCCATTTTGATATTTATTGAAACACGCGGTCAACTATTCACCATATCACCATAAAACTAATCATAAACAAAGTTCGAGTCAATGGCTTAGGCAACCACACGGTGGCGTTAATCAGCGTGATAGAGAACGTACTGATCTCAATTAGACACCCCTAAAACACAATATAAATCTGCTATATAAGACAAACGCTTTCAACCGTTATTAACTGAAATTTATCCTTCGATAATTTTGGAGGTATTGTAGAGAAAGACTCTTTGTACCGATTAAGTCATTGAAGAAGAGAACTACTACTACTACTGAAAGGCAGAAAGGAAAAAGAAGAATTATCACATGTATAATATTATCCAAAATAATCGTAATTCAAGTAAAAATACGACAGCAGCATAAAGACTCTTTAATATCGTCACCTCAAACAACCTGCAGCCAGACATGAATCAAACGATGAGAGAAGAAACGAAAATCGATGGAAGAAACTCTTATAAAATGAACTGAAATACAATTAGTATCTTTAAAGACGTCAACGGTCATTATAGTCATAAGATGTCGTTAAACTTTGGAACAATAATAATAATAGCGTTACGTCAAAATAATATAAAAATTATCAATTTACACACCTTTTAAACACATATTACAGACGCAATATATTGATCAGAGGCTCTAAAGTGTTAGGTTGATCAGGGGTAATTGGGTAAAACTGTTTTCCAATCGACGTCAAAGGTTTTTGACGACACAAGATATCGTAAAATGATTAGAATCCTAATATCCAAACATGCAGATGATTGTGGCATGCTCACAGCCAGAAGGTGTACCGGTTTTATTAAGTTTATATAGCGCATACGGCGGAGAAGTACGTGCCTTGGATCGACGAATAAATGGTTAAGCTACAACGTGCCCATCCTTTACACCGTATATTTTTAACGTCTTGTAAAGAACGAGAGACAAATGGAAAAACTAGTCATTAGTTTAGCCCTTATTCAGAGGCGCTCATTCCTACTGCGCGGACGCTGAATCGGAGTTTCACGTCAAGCGCACAGCAGAAGGTGTACGGGACTTGCCCAGGGTCCTTCTTTAGCGGCTATTGAGGTGGGAGAACCCGCAACCTCCGGCTGCAAGGCACCGAGCATGATTACACCACCGCGCCCCAGTTGTATCGTGTTGTGTTGTGTTGTGTTGTATTGTATTGTGTTGTGTTGTATTGTATGTATGTATGTATGTATGTACGTATGTATGTCATGTATGTATGCGCATGTATGTATGTATGTATGTATGTATGTATGTATGTAGTAAATGTAGTGTATGTATGTATGTATGTATGTACATGTATGTATGTGCAATCCGTATGTATGTACGTATGTATATTGTATGTTTATGTATAGCATAGTAACTTCTATAGGCCCGGTTCTAATGCACAAGACATCAAGCGATGGAGCACTCTTATCTATTGCATTTTCTGGGATCAATAAACAAATTATTGATTGATATAATTATATATATACTCACAAGACATACATGATGCGACATACCCTACAAATAAGGCATGCATTATAAATAGGCCTACATACAATCACTCTCGCATGCATACAAACTAACATACAACCATACACCATCATGCATTGAGAACACACCTATATAAATTAAACATACCTACATACTCACAGTTATGAAATCCAGGAACATCTACGTATGAAGATATCAGCATCGAAGGGCAGAGAAGTGCGGCGCCATCTAACGGTCGGGTATTTGTCAGTCGATGGCAACCATTCGCTTAGTTCGGTTGGTCTTTGCTGTTGCATCATCGTCCCCGTTATCTTTGATCTGTGGTCGTTGGCCAGAGGCATTGTGGGAAATTGGGAGTTATTTCCGTATGGCAGACATGGAATCGTACGAGGGCATCGGTTGCCAGGGTTATCTGATATTCCGTAGCACGCGAACTTAAGTGAGATATATGACTGAGGAACATTCCGAACAAAGTTAGTGGTCTTGTCTTAATCAAACCAATCAAATTTGTTTGCTGTATTGGGCCATAGGTCTAATGAGAACTGTACGCAAAACTGGACTGTCAACCTGAGACATTTCGTTTCCCAAAAGGACATAAATTTCTGTTCCAGTTATGGATGATGAATATTATAGCGGATGCATTATTCCATACCAACGGTGAGAACTGTGCAAAAATAATTCCTGTCGACGTTAACTGTCTTTGTTGCCATAAGATGTCGTTAAACTCTGGACTCTATCTATACGATTAAAATTAATTATAAAAGTCGCTAAAACACAGTCATACTAACTATTCCTGTCAGAACATGCCTAGGCGCTTGCTAGTATGTTTTCAGCGTCTAACCCAATAGTCTAGCCTTCCTCCGTTATCAAGACTTGGGACTGTCCCTACTAGAAAACGGTGGCAGAGTTTCGAGGGACTGCGAACAATTCCAGTACGGTAGTTTAACATCTTTTGCCATCAAAGGCCGTTGTTTCTATTGCATTATTGTTATAGCACTAATAAATGACTGATCTTCTGCTGTCTCTTATAGGGAAAATAAAACACTTAAAAGAGGTGTGGAATTATTCTGAACAGTTTCCAACATTTTTATGGCTAAGCTTCACATAGGCGGGACTGATATTCTTCAGCTATTACTTATCGGACGATTGAAACCCAAAAACTGGCGTGTAAGGGAACAGTGGTTAGTTGCTGTTCGCGACATTGTGACATAACATAGACTATTGGAGACAGATTATCTGATGTAGTTCGTGCCATTACGGTTGGTATGATGCTGTATTGCTCGCCTGTGTGGTGGGACTTTGCGAGAGGGAATTATCCGTAGGTTGGTACGCCAGGGTTACTTACCTCTATCTTCTCTCTCATTTGAGACTCTTTGCAGCAATGCGGATTCCAAACTCTTTGCCTGTATTCTGCACAATCCTTGTTAGGTATTGCATAAATTGTTACCGCCGATCAAGCAATCGCGCTACTCCCTGCGGCCACGGTCCCATAACCGTGAGCTTCCCATGTTTGACAACCTGTCTCAGAAATGCTTCCTTGCCCGGATGCTATACAAATAAACTATGTTTTCCCTAGATCTGGCTATTTAAACCCTTCATTTTCCCCTATGACTAGCCCTAGCTCTTCTTCCTCTATGTGAGGTGACGGAAGGGCGGAGCAGTGTGAGGGTGGAAGATGAACGGGTTGAACGAAGAGGTTGGACCGTGAACAACTGACGGAGGTAGGAGGGCTGGGAGGTTTGAAGTGAGTTGTAGGTGAGTGAGATGACTTTGTATTCTATTCGTTCAGGAATTTTGAGCCAGTGGAGTGATTTGAGGACAGGAGTGATGTGATGGTGTTTGGGGGTTTTGGTGACAGCACGGGCTAGGGCATTCTGAATTGCTTGGAGGCGGTTTATTTGAGTGATATCTATATATATGTTTAAGAAAAGAGAATTGCAGTAGTCTAATTTAGCGTGAACTATAGATGTAGCGATTGTGGATGCAGTTTTGAAGTCAAGCATAGGGCGGATTCTACGGAGGTCACGGATATGCATGAAGCAAGAGCGAGAAAGATGGGTGATGTGATCGGCGAAGCTGAGGTTTTGGTCAAAAATCACACCAAGGTTGCGGACAGGAGAATTTGCAGTGAATGTGTGGGTAGGTGCAGAGTCAAGGTTTATGTCATGTTTACAATTTAACTCTGGCTAGCTTTCTGGAGTTCGACCGCTTTCGGTAGACATGGAGAATGACTGGGTTGGTCCTAATGTCACCAAATTTTACCCGGTGATACCTCGCACCGATAGCATTCAAACGCGCCTATTCCCGAATTGCGGAAACGATTAGAACATTTTCTACGATTTTTTGAAAATTCTATCTGACCCATTGGCGAAACAGTTGTTTACCTATACCGGAAGGCGCGTTAAGGATGCGCCACCATACTGAAACATTTTATAGCGCAGTGTCGCGTGCAGGATGCGGTACGGGTTGACGCTTTCACCGATTTTATAGCGCAATTCTATATCGCAGTGTGAACACAACGTCAGAAACGGTTACGTATCGATAGTCCGAAGGTTCGATAGTCCGAAGGTTCGATAGTCCGAAAGTTCGATAGTCATGGTAAAAAAACCGTAGTTTACGTTGCTAGGCCTAAATTTTTTCAATGTCTTCAATGCCACACTTGACGTTGGTAGGCCTAAGTAAGCAGTCTACCTGTATGCATGATAACTATCATTAATCCAGCTTCCATTTCATCAAGCAATTTTTTCATCAATCTAACTTCCATTTAATTGGAAAAAATACGGTAATCCCGTAGTTTAGGTTGGTAAATTCCTTAAGAGAAGTTTAGGTTGGTAAATTATTTGGTAAACGTGTAGTTTAGCGTCGTAAATTATTTTCTGACTTTAAGTGAAACAAATAGCGCTGTAAATTATTTCAAATAACGTACCACTGCCCAATTAATGCATTAGTATAGTTATAATTGGTTAAACAGGAGGAAATCGATTGAAAAATTATTTTAAATATTCAATATTTCTCATAGCAAATGGCCGGTCGAAACTTTAATCGAACGACAACCCGTTCCGGAAGTCAACTTTTGTGAAGTCGTCAATAATATTCATATTCAAGGTCGACACTTGGCGCAAGACGAATTTCAAATCGTGTCCTTGCAGAATATAAAAATTTAGGCCCTAGAAAGGGTTTTCACAATACTTAAACAATAAGTATTTAATTGAAAGAGTCAAGTAACACTATATCTTGCAATGCATTTCTACAGTGTATTTTGGCTTGAAAATAGTGTTTCAGTTGAAGGGTGAGCACTTAGACAATGGTGATTGAAAAAGCTGGGTGATTGTGGTATTGGATAGCACAAAGGGTGCTCTTTAGTCCCTAGATACGGCTTTCACATACTTAGGGTCTAAGTATTTTATTTCAAGGGTCAAGTAACAGTATATATTGCCAGGCATTTGTACAATGGATCTTGCATTGGAAATAGTGGTATTCTTGAAGGGCTACCACATACACAATGGTGATTGAAACAGACGAGTGATTGGCAGTTTCTATAGCAGCAAGGGTGCTCTTTAGTCCCTAGAAACGGCTTTTACATACTAAGGGTCTAAGTATTTTATTTCAAAGGTCAAGTAACAGTATATCTTGCAATGCATTTGTATAATGGATTTTGCATTGACAATAATGGTAAGTTTCAAGGGCTACCACTTAGACAATTGATGGTGATTGAAAGAGATGGGTGATTGGCGTTTTTGATAGCCCTAACAACTGTCAATAGACCTTTCACATACTTAGGGTCTAAGTATTTCATATCAAGGGTCAAATTTCAGGATTTCCACACAGCAATTTCTGCAGTGCATTTTGGTAATACTACGATGATAGAACTGAAAGGCTACCACTGATTGAAGAGTGATTGCAAAATATCATTGATTGTCATTTTGGATAGCCTTATGAGTGCCTAACAGGTCCTCCCAAAAATGCAGAAGTCAGTTTTTAGATGAAGGGCCAAATTGCAGCTTTTCTTGCTATCCAGTGCAAAGGAATTTGAGGAATTTCAAGGGCTATGGCGGAGATGCAGCGTGAAAGGGTTTAATGATTGATAGTTTGAACAGCTGCATTATTCAGACGTTTCGTTTTAAATAAATTTTTATATTCTGCAAGGACACGATTTGAAATTCGTCTTGCGCCAAGTGTCGACCTTGAATATGAATATTATTGACGACTTCACAAAAGTTGACTTCCGGAACGGGTTGTCGTTCGATTAAAGTTTCGACCGGCCATTTGCTATGAGAAATATTGAATATTTAAAATAATTTTTCAATCGATTTCCTCCTGTTTAACCAATTATAACTATACTAATGCATTAATTGGGCAGTGGTACGTTATTTGAAATAATTTACAGCGCTATTTGTTTCACTTAAAGTCAGAAAATAATTTACGACGCTAAACTACACGTTTACCAAATAATTTACCAACCTAAACTTCTCTTAAGGAATTTACCAACCTAAACTACGGGATTACCGTATTTTTTCCAATTAAATGGAAGTTAGATTGATGAAAAAATTGCTTGATGAAATGGAAGCTGGATTAATGATAGTTATCATGCATACAGGTAGACTGCTTACTTACCTACCAACGTCAAGTGTGGCATTGAAGACATTGAAAAAATTTAGGCCTAGCAACGTAAACTACGGTTTTACCATGAAACTTTCGGACTATCGAACCTTCGGACTATCGAACCGGACTATCGAACCTTCGACTATCGATACGTAACCGTTTCTGACGTTGTGTTCACACTGCGATATAGAATTGCGCTATAAAATCGGTGAAAGCGTCAACCCGTACCGCATCCTGCACGCGACACTGCGCTATAAAATGTTTCAGTATGGTGGCGCATCCTTAACGCGCCTTCCGGTATAGGTAAACAACTGTTTCGCCAATGGGTCAGATAGAATTTTCAAAAAATCGTAGAAAATGTTCTAATCGTTTCCGCAATTCGGGAATAGGCGCGTTTGAATGCTATCGGTGCGAGGTATCACCGGGTAAAATTTGGTGACATTAGGACCAACCCAGTCATTCTCCATGTCTACCCTAAGCTTTCTATAAAGCTGTTTTCGGGAATCGTTCAAATCGGGCTTTTAGTGTATTTTCAGCGTTTTCGGGGATTCGGGTTGATGGTTGACCCTATATCGACCTCTCATCAATTTCACTCTTATGCAATTGAGCTTTCGCTTGCAACAAATCGAAGCATTTACGCAAAGATCAGCAATTTTCGCAAGTCTAACAATGAATTTGCAATCAGAATGTATTTTAAAAGAGCATTTTATTATAAATAATTCTATTTAATTCCACACATACCCAACAAAAAACATTATTTACCACAGCAGAAGACCCGGATGCAGGTTGGCGTGATGGCGTCGTATAGCGCCTTCATTTTCATTTTGTATTGCGTTATTAATGTTGCTTTTAATAGATTTATAAAGTAATATTAATTTTAATACATTATATTGATTTTATATAGCGCCACTAAAAACAGAGGCGCTCCTGAACCCGGCCAGTGTCTTCACTGGTAAAGATAGAGGTTTTCAGGCGCTTGGCGGAACTGGTCAAAAGAAATAGAGAAAAGGTCAGTTCTGAGGGACTGAGGTAACCGGTTCCAGCTATTGGGATCAACAATAGCGAAACTCCTAGACTGGGCCGTAGAAGTAGGTCTACGCATCCGCGGGACAACCAAGTAACCACGGGCCGAGGACCGAAGGGAGGAACGACTGTGCAGAGAAGATATTGGGATACAATAAGCCATAAGATAGCGAGGAGCAGAGCCAGCAAGACAGTTTCGCATGAGGGAGCAGACCTTGAATTGGATACGCTGGCGGATGAGGAGCCAATTATGAAGGGAGTCTCGGATAAAACAGCTAGTAGGCCTAGATATTATGGTCAAACTTTGCAATTAAATACCCTATGAGGCGGGCGGTGGCGTTTAGGATGGCCTGAAGTTCAGATGTATTTGTACAGGAGAGAAGTGTTCGTCTTCTCCGTTTCTGTGATAGGCCTACTGCCCGCCTGACTAACAAAAAAGCGCATAGATCTAGTAGTAGGCTACAAGTTTCAGTTTAACGACTCGTGCGACAACAAAGATCAATAGATTCGCATTCCTCCTTAATTCATCCAGGCTTGGGACTGGTTCCGAAGCTAGTGGGGTATGTTTAAAAGTCTACACACACACACACACACACACACACACACACACACACACACACACACACACACACACACACACACACACACACACACACACACACACACACACACACACACACACACACACAGAACGTGTGTTAGCTGGCATCTAAGGGACTCTTACTTATCGGGGGGGCCCGATAGCGCATTGATAACATCTGGCGTAGAGAGCGAGAGGTACCGAGTTCGAGCCCCGTAGGGTGGATATGCTTCGTAGGCTGCTATTAGCGCCGTGTATTGCAGGCTGTCTGTTCTGTTAGGAGTTAAGATTGTTTCAATTGCATAATATGTAAATGTACAGCGCAGTGCGTTTGCCAGGCGCTCAATTAAAGAAAAAGATAATTATTATTATTTATTATTATTATTATTATTATTATTAGAGACTGTCGACGCAGTGCAGGTCAATTAGATGTAGGCATGCCCAGAGGCTTCTATCCCTATACAGGGCGGGCGCAAGTTGAGCCCAGTGAAAAACAGGGGAAGTGGTGTTTTTTCAATTTTTATCACACTTTTACAGGTTACAGACTCAATTTTCTTGTATAAATTAGTGTGAACCGGTGACATCATCCAATTAAGCTTAAGTCACTCGATTTTGTTAACACACTGTAATTACTGTGTTATGTAGTTGCATCATATAGGCCTATTCTTTAATTTATTGTGTTTATTTAGTTCTCGGCTTCTCACACTTAATCGTGCGACATTATCGTCTGCATAGTTGTGACAAAAATAAACATTTACACAGGGTGAGAATTGCCGGGGGGTTGGGGGGTTAAATCCCCCAGTCTTTCTTAGGATCCCTCATCAGTAAAGTCTATATTTCAGACCCAAACTGCCCATAACTCATTGTTTGGTCCATCAAATAGACAGAACACTGCCAAAAGTGTCAAGCCTTCAACTTTACCAGGTTAGCGACTTCCAGGTACCGTGGCGTACGGTCCGTGCCATAACTGTAACCTTTACTTGAACCGTATGATCCTTACTGCATTGTGAATTTGTGAGCAACTCTTCTCTCCATGCCATTATGCATTAACGTTTTTTAATGTTTTTACATGTGAAATACCAAAAAACTTAATTTTTGCTACCATCTCCAATGGAAACCCCCAAATCTTAAACCCCCTTCTATGAAAACACTGCTTTTCACAAATCCAATCCCGATTCCTTCTCCTCCCCTCCCCTTCCTCGCCATTTCAACTCTAAGCATCATCCACCTTAGCCGTCTGACTGTCTGCCTGCCTGACTCTCTGGATTTTGACCCCCTGCCTATCGATTCTGTTTTGGTTAAGCGCCTGTGAATAAGCTGGTTCCCGCGACTTCGCTTTTGTGGGCGCTGTAGAAATATCGAGTTTACGATTACGATTACGACTACGACACAAGGTGTTTACATTGATGAATGCGGTCCTAGGAAACCCGGGGCATGTACTCCATGGACTACTCCCCCAAAAAGCCGCTCCCCTACACCCTGCGCCCGAGATTACATAACCGTTTTATTCCACAAGCTGACAATCTTTCACGCAGATCGTTTATAATAAGAATGTTATACTCTGTATAAATGTATGTACACCAAAGTGCGGATATGCAATTGGTTGAATAAAGAATATACTTACTTACTTACTTAATTCGTTGCATTGTGAATGCGAGATTTTAATCTACTTAATTCACACTGTTGACTCGCATGCTTAAACATTGAACAACTTCACCGGTAGGCCCTAATCCTCCATTTTAGGTGCTTCAATTACTATCCATTGTATATGGCCAATTTAAAATGGAAGCTGGATTGACGAAAATAATTATTTGCCTAAATGGAAGCTGGATTGATGAAAGAAATCTTCGCATAAATAGAAGTTGGATTGATGATATTAATCAGACGAAACCTATGAATTACAGACACATTTAGCTAATCATAAATGAGCATGGGCGTAGCACAGGAAAAAATTTCGGAGGGGGTTTAAGATTTGGGGGTTTCCATTGGAGATGGTAGCAAAAATTAAGTTTTTTGGTATTTCACATGTAAAAACATTAAAAAATTCCTGAACTTATTTCGGAGAGGGAGTTTGAATCCGTAACACTAGGCTACTCCCCCTAAATGTATACGCCCATGGAAATGAGCTAAAACTCACGTCGGCAATATTGGATCTGGGAGAGAGGGGAGACCCGGCCCAGGAGGGGGGGAATCGGAGGGATTGAGCCCGGTTGTTTAGGGGGATAGAAGCCACTGTGTGTACCGTACTTTAACGGTCGGTACACTGCTACCTTACTTATTAATCTCACGCTTCCTGTGTTAATCTTAAATAATTACCTAAACAATTTAGCGTTTTTCCGACAATCAGGTTGAAAATCGTGTTGTAATAATCATAATAACGAAATAATCAAAATTTCTCTGCAAATATGCGCAAAATCCAGGGGCGCACATGTGCCCACTTGCGCCCTCTGAGGACGCCCATGCTTTCTTACAATAAATTTAAAATGAGCGTAATAGGCAACGACCTCTTATATATAACTAGACAGAGCTTCCTGTGTTGAGCTGCCCAGAGGCGATAATAGAGGAGAAAACAGAGTACATGCACAATGTAAGAAATACAATGGTGACTCCACTTACGTCTCGAAATTGGTTAATTTTAATTCATTCGCCAGATGCCACCGGTGACGCTCTGCGTGCGGCTTTATCGAATACGCGTACAATTAACGTATATGCCCATAGGTTTTAAGTATTTGGAAAAGGGCCTGATTTAAGCGTGGGCTACACGGGCGATAGCCCAGGGCCCCACCACTTAAGGGCCCCAACCAGTTGCATTTTTCTGCTTCCCTTCACTGTATGTCTTCGGACTAGGGAAGAGATTCTAAGAGTGACTAGTGACTAGATCTGAGTGGTAGGCTTCCGAATGACCATATTGTAATAATCATAATTTTTGAGGTGGGGGGTTGTCCCTATTGGAGATTGGACATCGGCAAAGGCAAAAATATGCTGCAAAAGGGCCCACCCATATTGGGCACCACCACCCTAAATACGGCTCTGATTTGGAAGTGCTATTAGCCTATTACAGGTAATATAGGCCTACCACTCCCTCTGACATGATATTGTGACGGTCGAGGGCTGCTCCCTGCTCTTGCCTCCCCCTTTGCTCAGCCTCCCCTTTGCTCAGGTCTTGCTCAGCCTCCCCTCTGCTCAGCCTCCCCTCTGCTTAGGTCTTGCTCAGTCTTTGCTCAGTCTGCTCAGCCTCCCCTCTGCTCAGTCTTTGCTCAGCCTCCCCCCTGCTCTGCTCAGGTCTTGCTCAGCCTCCCCTCTGCTCAGTCTGCTCAGCCTCCTCTGCTTAGGTCTTGCTCAGTCTTTGCTCAGTCTGCTCAGCCTCCCCTCTGCTCAGTCTTTGCTCAGCCTCCCCCTCTGCTCAGGTCTTGCTCAGCCTCCCCTCTGCTCAGTCTGCTCAGCCTCCCTCTGCTTAGATCTTGCTCAGTCTTTGCTCAGTCTGCTCAGCCTCCCCTCTGCTCAGTCTTTGCTCAGCCTCCCCTCTGCTCATGTCTTGCTCAGCCTCCCCTCTGCTCAGTCTGCTCAGCCTCCCCTCTGCTTAGGTCTTGCTCAGTCTTTGCTCAGTCTGCTCAGCCTCCCCCTCTGCTCAGGCTGCTCGGGTATAAATAGAGGGCTCTCTCATTCAGAAAGGAGTCCGCCAGCTTGGAGAGTTCTTCTGATGTCGATGTTGTGATGGTGTGCTGTGTGCAGTCGAATACTTTGACGTTGAAAATAAATCGTGCTGAAACCAGGACGTGTTGATGTTTCTGAATCGGTCGACTGGAGGCCCAAGCCCTTCGAAACACTCCGAAGGCTGAATTTACGCTTCTATAGCGACACACGGACTGCTGCTCCGAGCAGGCCAAACCTCTCCTCCCTGCTTCCCGAAGAGACCCAGGAGAAGGGGAGATTTTTTGCCACAATATTATCACAGTTGAACTAGTAGTGTGAGACCGTATGACGGCCCACAACCCGTCTAGCGAAAGGGATGCTGAGTAATTCAGCAGCTACATAATTATCCAGGCTTAAGGAAGTTATTCAGGCTTAAGGGCAGCAGATATAGGGTAGGGGAGAAATACATCCGCGCCGTGTGCAAAGCATGATGCAGCCGTAGCCAATGGGAAGAGAGCTATGTCGCATCGAGGGTTTTGTCTATACAAGGGCAAAACGCGCAAACTCGAGGCCCAGTCCGAAGAAGCTGTTGGAGAGGAAGTACTGCTGGTGAAAAGTCCGTTGGAGGATCGCCGAGTCGTGAAATGCCGTCTAAACAAGACGAGGGAACGATTTGACGCAGCACTGGATGAAGACGATGAGAATGCCGTCATAACCAAGTAACTGGGCCCGTAACTCGTGATGCTGTAAAGAGTTTCGTTAATTGTATTGGAAAGTGTTACTAAGTGCGAATTATCGGTAGAATTACGATAGGTAACGATTGATGGAACTTGGAACCGAGGTCGAACAAGACGAGGAGGATTGGAACCGACGAACGGATTTCTTCGGTAACGCTCTGGAACCGACGCCGCTGTGACTGCGTTGACGCCGGCGAGGATATTCAGATCGAGGCCGCGCACCGCGACCCTACCTCCTGTTGAGCAGTAACGCTGTGTGCCATTGAGGAACTTCGTCTGATCATTAGTAATAGGAGGCCCGAGAGTCCCTATGTACTGATAACGGGGTAAGACATTAGATAGAATAGTGGAATAGACGTATTCGCGGATTCTGTTTGAATGATGATGTGTGCTTGATTGCATAAATAATCATAGAGTGTTTAACTGATAATGTGTTAGTGACGAATTATAACTGCTTGTAGTAATAAACTATCAAAATGTCAGAAGCTTCTGTTAATCCAAAGATGATTGAAGAAGAGGACGAAGGAAGGAGGATAGTTTTAGACTCATGTAGAGGAGACTCACAAATGTCTGATAATGTGTTAATGACAGATGTGTTGGACAAAATGGACTATCACTTTGAACGTATGGATCAGAGACAGGGACGGACTGATGAGCTGATTTTAGACTTGATTAGGCAACTGCATGTGACAACACAGAAACAGTTAGAGACAGACCAGAAACAGCTTGAGACAGCCCAGAGACAGCATGAGACAGACCAGAGACAGCTCGAGACAGCCCAGAGACAGCATGAGACGATGACTTCCGTGATAAATCGCCTAAATGAAATAGAAAGGGAGAGAGAGGTAGGAAAACTGGACCACTGTTTGAACCCTGACCTGGTAGAATCGCAGGTTATAGAAAGCACTTCTATCGCGCCAGACTCCGGCCACTCGTCAAAAGCAAGGTATCAGGTCGATGGAGCTGCGGATGATCCTAGGGAAAGTGACGGGGTGGTAACTTTCCTCCCAAGGAGAAGTTGTAAAATCAACACCAGCAGCAGTCAAAGGCCTCACACTGACGCACGAGCATGGGATTATTCGACAGAAGGAATAGTTTCTGATAGGCGTAATGTTGATGCTGTTGATAGAACTGTTAATGTAGAAATGATGGCTGTTGAAATGAATGGTACTGTCGGTGAACTTCAAAGAAGCAGTGAACCTGACAACAGACGTACAAATGTAAACGTGAATGTAGTGAATGACGCAAATACATTTGATAACGTAATTAGGTTTGCTGAAGATGGATTTGAAAGTGTGAATCGAGCAAATGAAAGGAATTCGCAAATATTGTCACTAGAAAGGGACAGGGATTTTCAAAGGTTTCAAAATGATTCCTTTCAAACACACACTAAGTGGCACCTCAAACACGCAGACATGTCCAGGGGAAACACACATAACCCGCCGGCTGGGGTCCAACTTGATATGCGTAATTCTGAAAACGAGGAAATGAGTCAAACGTCGAGAAGTGCTGCTCAAAAATTCAATGGAGTTCATTTCTCAAACGCCACTCTGTCGACAAATAATCCTGTCACCTCCAAAAGATCCAGTCATATCAACCATGGCAATGAAAGACAACCAATTGTCCATTACAACGAATTCCTAGACAACCGTTCATATGCACCACCATCTGCTGTGATCCCGATAAGCACAAGTCAATCAAATTCATTGTATGCAGAACGAGGCTACGATCTGTCTGACATATCATTCGCTAGGAGGCCAATCTTTAGTCACGTAGGAGCGCAAACGTATGGGCATGAAAGTAGGATTCCGATTTGGTCTACTGAGATAAATCAGGCAAAAGATAGTAGAAACGTTGGGTTGTCAAATGGAATACCTAACAGGTCTGTTTCGTCGCAAACAAATGCGCATGAACTAAGGTCACGTCAAAACGATGTTAGTCAATTTGCAGAGAGGCCACGCAGTAGCATTTTGCTTGGTTCATTCTCAGGTCGATCTTCGTTAGATCAATTTCTAAAAAGATTTGAGATAATTAGAGCTCAAAATCAATGGGGAAATCTTGAGAGTAAAAACCAGCTAATATGTTCTTTGACTGAGGATGCAGCTCAGTTAATTTTTGAAGGTGAGTTGGATGAACTTGAGACGACCGAAGAGGTAATTCGCAAATTGCAAGATCGTTACAGCAATAAGAGTTACCAGGCACTTTATCAAGTTGAATTAAGCACGAAACGTCGGGGCCGTGATGAATCGTTAGGAGCTTTAACTTCAGAGGTGCAGAGATTAGTAACGCTTGCGTATCCTGGGAGAAATACTCCTCACCGCGACGCAATCGCTGTGAAATCGTTCTTAGATGCTGTAGAGGATAGAGAGGTCAGTCTTAAAACGTGGGAGACAAATCCACAAACACTTGATGCCGCATATGCTACCGCAATTAGATACGAAGGTTTTAAACGTGCAGAATACAGTAATGCCAGACATTCAAATAGATATGCACATAGAGTTAAAACAGTGAACGTAGGTAACAGAAATGGTTTTGAAAATAGAGGGTTTCGTTTCAATGGACGTGGAACGAATGACGTCAACCGACGACAGCCGCTTGCTAATCAAAACTCTTTCTACCGTCGACCGCAGCAGAACCAAAATAGACGAGGGATGATGGATCGTCAATGGCAAATGAATCCACACCAAGAACGACGTTGTCACTACTGTAATGAGTTATATCATTTCTGGAGACACTGTCCATACAGAATGGAACAGCAAGGAAATGATTTTGTCAATGGAAATCAGTACGATTATGCTGCGCAAACAAACAATGTAAGATACGTGAAGGGAAGCGATAGCGCTTACCTAAAGATGTCTTTGTATGGGAAGGAGACGCTTTGTCTTTTGGACACGGGCAGCCAGATGGCGCTAGCTCCAGCAAGATTGATTAAGGGCCGAGATTTGAGGCCATCGACGCAAAATCTTGTAGCCGCTAATAACTCTAAAATCCAAGTGGTTGGCGAAACAAAGTTGAAATTGAAATTAAACGGAAGGATTTACTGGGTGAAAGCACTTGTAACTCCACAAATCTCTCAAGTATTGTTAGGATTAAGTTTCATGAGGGAAAATAATGTAGTTTGGCATTGCCAAAACGATTGGATTGAGTTGGATGGACAACGAGCGAAATTGCACTTCCGCTCAGAAGCTTCACAAGTACGCCGCATAGCAGCAGCACAAGATGTTGTAGTGCCAGCTTACAGTGAAGTAGACATTTCTGCGTACGCTGTGCTGCCTAATTTACTGACGACACCGTTGGATTGGGCTACAAAACCCACTGTTCTGCCTAATGGTTTGGTAATAGCAGGAACAGTCTTAGCTAAACGTGAGATGGATTTGACTCTCCGCGTGATGAATAATACAGAAAAAGAGATTAAGTTAACGAAAGGTTTGCGATGTGATGTAGAATCTGTTGAAGTGTGTGAAGCCGAAAGCACTGATGAGGCTTCGGTAAATTGTGCTGTAATTCGCCAGGTGGCAGCACAAGATGTTGAGGCAGCCTTGAAGCCGTTATGGGAAAACGTGGATGAAATTGTACCGGCTGAAACACATGTGATGAAAGAAGGGCAGAAAGAGAGATTAGGAAAATTAGATAGGAATCTACGGAAACAGAAAAATGTCTGTTCTGTGGGTCAAATGACGACGAACCGAATGGAGCGGGGGAGGAAGGCCTCACCAGAGATGCCACGGACGAAGAAACGAGAGGAGGCAGACAACCGAACGCCGACTTCATCAGTCGTGAGAACGTCGACCACAGGTCGAAGGTCACCAACGAAGCAGCGACGACCGACTGCATGCCACCTCGAGGAACGGAAGAGGAGACGAAGAAGATTAGGGAAACAGATTCAGGCAACTTTTGAATTGGCCAGGGAAACTATGCAACGTCAAGCCGAAATCAGAGCTAATCGCTACAACATGAAAGTGCGACCAGCCAAATTTGAAGTTGGTCAATTCGTGTGGATGCACTATCCACGCAGGACGCAGAACTTGACCGAGAAATGGATGACTTATTACCTTGGACCGTATAAAGTGGAACGGTGCATAAACTCTGTGTTGTATCAGATAAGGAAGTCGCCTAGAAGTCAAGCCAAAATGTGTTACGTGGACAAGATGAAACTTTACTACGGAGAAGTTCCTGCTGCTTGGAATTCAAAGGAAAGGGATGTTGACCTATCATCCATGAATCTGGAGCTACATGAACCGTCTGAACCGGAAAGTCCTGTTCAAACGCGACCGCAGCGAAACGCGCAACGACCGATTCGTTACCTTGATGACGAATAATTCTCTGTAGGCATTAGATTTGAAACGAGCAAAGCGAAAGTGTTAAATTAAGGAACTCTGCCGTTTAATTAAGATTCGAATATGTTCTGAAGCGTCGTGCGATGATCCGTCGTGATCATATGAATCTGATATGTAGGCTCGTTAAAGAATTAGATTCCTGTAGTATGGAATGTGTTAAAGAGATGTGCCTAACACATCCTAATCTGAGAAATTGCATGAGATTGATAGATTTGTTCGTATATGATATGATGATTTAGCAACTGAACTGTAACTGCAACGGAAACTTAGAATGCTGTTGGAATGATTAGTTGATTATGATGATTATATGTTTAACTGATTGAATTACCAGTTAGGATAGAACTGAAGATGTTTAAAGTTGATGATGGATGATCTGTGTGAAAGGCAACATAGATAAAGTATACGCAAATGATTAGATTACTGATGATTATGATTTGGATGAGAAATGTGAACTGATATGTTTACCAGTTAGGATAGGACTGCGCAAGATGTTTACTTTGCGTTATGTTGATGAAATGATAGGTGTGAAAGGAAACATAGATAAGGTTTACGCAATTGATTAGATTAAGGATGATGATCCTATGAAAGAAGCGTAAATGAATTTATGTGCAGAGACTGTTCATTAAATGATGCTGATGATGGGTAATTTGTGGAAGGATTACTGGATTATGTTAAGTGTAGACCTGATGTTTGTGAATGCATATGGACTGCTTAATATTAGCAATTGGAGCAAAAGTTTGTTAAGCTGGAAAATTATGTGCTAGGTTCTTACAAGATGCATAACAGTATTATTTAGGATATAAGACTGTTATTCCTTTCAAACCGATGGTTGAAAGCGTTGTAAGGGGTAGCGAGTGTGAGACCGTATGACGGCCCACAACCCGTCTAGCGAAAGGGATGCTGAGTAATTCAGCAGCTACATAATTATCCAGGCTTAAGGAAGTTATCAAGGCTTAAGGGCAGCAGATATAGGGTAGGGGAGAAATACATCCGCGCCGTGTGCAAAGCATGATGCAGCCGTAGCCAATGGGAAGAGAGCTATGTCGCATCGAGGGTTTTGTCTATACAAGGGCAAAACGCGCAAACTCGAGGCCCAGTCCGAAGAAGCTGTTGGAGAGGAAGTACTGCTGGTGAAAAGTCCGTTGGAGGATCGCCGAGTCGTGAAATGCCGTCTAAACGAGACGAGGGAACGATTTGACGCAGCACTGGATGAAGACGATGAGAATGCCGTCATAACCAAGTAACTGGGCCCGTAACTCGTGATGCTGTAAAGAGTTTCGTTAATTGTATTGGAAAGTGTTACTAAGTGCGAATTATCGGTAGAATTACGATAGGTAACGATTGATGGAACTTGGAACCGAGGTCGAACAAGACGAGGAGGATTGGAACCGACGAACGGATTTCTTCGGTAACGCTCTGGAACCGACGCCGCTGTGACTGCGTTGACGCCGGCGAGGATATTCAGATCGAGGCCGCGCACCGCGACCCTACCTCCTGTTGAGCAGTAACGCTGTGTGCCATTGAGGAACTTCGTCTGATCATTAGTAATAGGAGGCCCGAGAGTCCCTATGTACTGATAACGGGGTAAGACATTAGATAGAATAGTGGAATAGACGTATTCGCGGATTCTGTTTGAATGATGATGTGTGCTTGATTGCATAAATAATCATAGAGTGTTTAACTGATAATGTGTTAGTGACGAATTATAACTGCTTGTAGTAATAAACTATCAAAATGTCAGAAGCTTCTGTTAATCCAAAGATGATTGAAGAAGAGGACGAAGGAAGGAGGATAGTTTTAGACTCATGTAGAGGAGACTCACAAATGTCTGATAATGTGTTAATGACAGATGTGTTGGACAAAATGGACTATCACTTTGAACGTATGGATCAGAGACAGGGACGGACTGATGAGCTGATTTTAGACTTGATTAGGCAACTGCATGTGACAACACAGAAACAGTTAGAGACAGACCAGAAACAGCTTGAGACAGCCCAGAGACAGCATGAGACAGACCAGAGACAGCCCAGAGACAGCATGAGACGATGACTTCCGTGATAAATCGCCTAAATAAAATAGAAAGGGAGAGAGAGGTAGGAAGACTGGACCACTGTTTGAACCCTGACCTGGTAGAATCGCAGGTTATAGAAAGCACTTCTATCGCGCCAGACTCGGGCCACTCGTCAAAAGCAAGGTATCAGGTCGATGGAGCTGCGGATGATCCTAGGGAAAGTGACGGGGTGGTAACTTTCCTCCCAAGGAGAAGTGCAAGGCTTCAAGGTGAATTACCACGCCCTGAATGAGGCTAAGGACATCGCAGTAGGATCCACGTCGATCAATAGATCAAGTAATACTGTCGAGCCTTCTGTCGAATGGGGACTGACAACCCCCGGTCCAGAGAAAGGCGCCTGGTCTAGTCAACCAGGGCGCTCGAGTTTAGCACCTCGAGATGGGTGCAAAGATGCTGAGACGCAACGCACCAGACTCATACCCTACGCTGACGCGTTAAGACCTTACAGTATCCCTCCACAAAACCAGTGGTACCAATACTGTACCATATAATTATAAGAAACAGTACAACTGCAGCACAGACTGCTGTCAGAATGACACGTTTAGGTAAACTTTCGTAAGTGCACGACGTGTTCATGGGTGGAAATTCTTTACAAATCTACTAATCCAGTGCAATACAATACAGTAGCACACAACACAGTACATCAGCAGATTACTACTACAGTCCCATTCCAGCACAGTACTGATAAATGCAGTAAACGTACAGTGCATGTGTAAGACTACTATCACAGTATACGTACAGTACAGGTAAAGTACATGTAGATTACAAGTACAGGTACAGTCCAAGTACATTATAGCAGATGTGCAGGACAAGTGCAATACATGTAGAGTCCAAGTACAGTAAAGACAGACTTGGCTAAAGTGGTTTGCGTGAGCAGTCTGAACTCCGAAGAAGAGTTTTATTGGAACGCATGTGTTATCATGGTCCCATTGCATGGTGACCAGTGGGAATGCAAGCAAAACATTTCCAGAGCAGTGGGAATGCCGTCCCACACCACTTTAAACCCTGAGTAAAGACAGAGTACAAGTAAAGTAAAAGTACAGTATATCACGTGATCTGCCTCTACGAAGTCATGGAATGCTCAACAATATTTTGAACTTATTTTTAATTAAGACACTGAAAAGAATTGCTTCACATCGAGATGGCAACTTACTGACAAAGCATTACTTATGTAACATCCATTTTGAAGATCAGTTTGTTTTAAAGAAATAGTTCATGTTATAAATGGGGAGGAAGTGCAAATGGATCATGCCAAGTGGGAGTTGACAAAAGATGCAGTACCAACCATATTTCCAAATATACCTAAATTTTTGGTCATCAAGGTCACTTAAATCAAGAAAACGCAAGATTCGTGTGATTCAAGGTAATGAAGGAAAGGTTAATGCAACGATTGTTACAACAACTGATAACGAGCAGATAGACAACGTAATAAAGTCTAAGTTTAATCGAGTTGAAAGTGTTGACAATGTTGTTGAACTGAGTAGGTCGAAACATGCGAAAGTCTCCTGTAATTCTTGTCATGGTCAATTTATTTTACAGAATGACATTTATCAACTGAAGAGGAAGGTTTTTCGGCAGCAAGGAAAAATTAGAAATCTAAACACACAAGTTAGGAAGCTTTTGGTTAAAAATCGAACTCTTAAATGATGTCTCTCATCTCTAGACAAATCACCTCCAAAAACTACGGTAATAGTTGATCAGACACTAAGTAATGGCAATGTAAAGTTGAAATACGGGAATAGGTATTCCACCGAGTGTACGCTTGATGCACTGCTCATTCTGTGCAAGTCAACAAGGGCATACAGGATGTTGCGTGAACATCAGTATTTACCACTTCCATCAATTTCAACACTTAATCGGAATATTTGAGCTATGTGTCCAGAATGATTTTGATAAAGCCTTGCTGACTGGTTTGAAAGAAAAACTTGCCCAGTTTCCTCTGAATTAGCGTCGGGGCATTATCATGTTTGATGAGATACAGATTAGCAATAACATTGATTTTCGCGTAGATTTGTGCAAAGTTGTTGGAATGGTCGACTTCGGTGAACTCACTTCCGAAGAAAATTGTTACCAAGAAGGGGACAATGCTCTCGTCTTTCTTTTTCAGCCGCACATCGGTAGGTGGCACCAGACCATTAGATGCTTTTGTTCGGCTTCAACAACACCAACAGCTATTTTGTCGCGGTTCATTCTGCAGGCCATAATTCTATTAGAAAATTCCGGTGCATTAGTTGATGGAATTGTCTCTTGCATTATGCCCAATGTGCAGCCAGATGCCCAACAAGAATTTGGCATTTTGCTGTTGTGTTTCTGATTTATCTTACTTTCAGGATAAGATGGTTAAGATTACTACTACCTAAAAGAAAAAAATACAATGCAACCATATAAAATTTAAAACAGTTCATGTATTCATAATCTGCATCTTAGTATGTTATAATAGGCCTATTGAATATTGCTCTAATTCGTTTCATCAATCCAGCTTCTAATTGAGCAACAATTATTTGTCATCAATCCAACTTCTATTTAAACAACAATTATTCTTCATCAATCCAACTTCTATTTAAGCAGGAATCTTTTAACCATCCCACTTCTATTTAAGCAAATATTATTTTCATAAATCCGACTTCTATTTAGCAAGAATTCTTTTCGTCAAGCCAACGTGTATTCGATCTAAGCTAAAACCCATGTAATGGTGAAAAATTTAGGACACTAAAACGATAGATTGCCGGTTACGCGTCGTGAGGGTCGGTTAGGGTCAGGGTTAGGGGTTAATGTCGTCTTTAGAAAACATCGTACGTTCCGCGCAGCATGCCAAAACATACCGTCCGACCCCCGTAAACTAACGCACCCCGATATTAAATGCTTGCCGCGTAACCTTACCTAACCGACTCTCAGGACGCCTGAAATTATTAAGAGAAAATACACGCACCCCGATACTAAATGGTTGCCCAGAAACCTCTCCTCAAATGTGACAGAATGTGAAGGACCGGACGGGTATTTAACCCGAAAGATGCCTCAGGAGTTGTACCTGCCTCAGGAGGTGTAGTCTCATCCGCTGCATACAAAGATAAACATAGACATTATAGCTAAGAGGGACGTCGAAACATGAAAAGAACGTGGCATAATATGTATGCATAATTTATATGGCATAGGTCTATAGGCCCTACATCAGCATAAAACATTTGAAGCGATTAATTACTTCCACGCCTCTTAATTATTCCAAATCCTCTAATCAAATTTCTCCCACATCCAAAACAAGCGTCCCTGTACAATTTAGCCTAAACACGCGATTTATATCCAAACAATTCGCTCAACATATATTGTAATAATTACGACTACATAATATTTATTTATATTGCTTCGTCGGTATCAAGCTAGGCCCCTACTTCTAGTCCTGATGCATGTGCGCCCCCTGGATTTTGAGCATATGTGCAGAGAATTTCTGATTATTCAATTGGTTTGGACGGTCTTGGACCTATAGACTATCTTTGTTTATGCGGATGTTTGAAAATTTAACGTATAGAGTTCTCTCTTGGTAATATGGAAATTCATATTGTCACCCGAGACGGCGAAATGCATTCAGTCGTAACGGCTAATTTGTATCGTATTCTTTTCTGTTGTTTTAGCCGATCCCTGCCAGATAACAGTTAGCCGCGTAGTCAGAACTTTATATATATATATATACATATATATATATATATATATATATATATATACAAATGTACATAATATTAATGAACATATATAATTGACACTGGCATGGAGCGACAGTCTCTGAGTAATCAGATTCTTCCATTAGATGCAAGCTAACACACGTTCTGCCAGACTTTTTAAACATAGGCCTACCCCCGCTCGCTTCGGAACCAGTTCCAAGCCTGGATGAAGGAGGAATGCGAATCTGTTGATCTTTGTTGTCGCACGGGTTCAAACTCCCTCCCCCAAGTAAATGGGTAACCGTTGAATTGAGCGCGCACATTTCGTCGACCTTCATCTCAGCGACCTCAATTCGCCGCCACGAAACACAGCGCGTTAACCGTATACACACTCGGGCAGTTACTAGGCCTATCACAGGAACGGAAAAGACTAGCACTTCTGAGTAGGACAATTTCGTCTTGCTGTCCCTGACCGAAACCGATTCCGCCTTCGACTGGGAAGGTAGGTTTGGCCAACTAATACTACGCATTAGCCTACCTTGAGGGAGGGAAAATAGAGTAAGGGAATATTTGCGCAAACTCTTTAGGCCTATACTCCAAATCGGAAGCTGGTTGTTATAGGCCCTAATCTTATAAAAAAATAATGACAGTAGCTTCTTTTGTATAATAAGCTCAATGAGTAGACCTAATATAATAAAATTGACCGTGTGTCTGTGTTTAACTTCAACATTCAGTTTCGTGGTAATTAGGCTAAATATAATAATATAATTTAATTATTGACTAACGTTTTTTCTTTTGCGTTGGCGTGCATGCATACCGAATAAATAGCCTACGTTGCCCAGTGCTTTCCCACTGTTAAGTAAACCTGCCGTTAGACTCGTTAGTATAGTCTATAGAAAGTATGCAGTACTGATAAATTATATTATATATGTAGAATAATATAGGTTGATTGGCTGCATTGGAATAAACTTAGTAAAAGTTTCAATCGAATTCCTTAAAAATATAACGTCTCCAGACGATTGCAATAAGCTTCTTCAGCTTTATCAGTGCGCATGCGCAGCCAGTTTACTTTTACTTCCGGTGATAGTTCACCTTTCATAAACAAACTGAATGGTGCCGGTAGCGATGTTGCTATGATCTACTTTGACGCAAATATTAGAAGGTATTTGATTGCCACGAGTTCATGTTTAACTCGATGAAGTTGTCTTGTGGCATCTTTCTGTTATAAATTTCTTCAAATCATCTGCATTCCATCGATTAAAGTCGTCCACTTTGAACGATTCGTCTAAGCTATCCGCCATGTTTCGCTTTGTTTATGAACGGGGAACATAGACATCTTACATTTAATATATGATGTCTATGGCGGGGAACTATCACTTTTCCCGTCATGCCTTGCGGGAAAAATAAAGCTGAAATGGCTTATTGTTATTTCAAGAATAAGGTCAGATTTCAGTCATATAAAATTTAATTATCATAATAGTTTTTGACAAATGTTCGAATGTCTATGAATTTTTTCGCATGTTGGGATCCGCGCCAGAGGATCGAGAGGTAGCCAGCGCCGATGGGTAAGAGCGTCGACGGTGGTGATCGGTTGCTTTCGACACTACTTAGTCCTTGTGACAACTATTTAAAAGTTTGCGCCCCCTAGAAAAATTCCTGTCGGACGCAAGCTAGGCCCCTACTTCTAGTCCTGATGCTTTACAAACACTGTCTAATTGTCGGCGCAAATGCTACTGCTTGGAGTTAGTAGCCCTATGTATTGATTCTTCGGCCGAACTCTGTCTTATATAAATAACTATATCGAAAGCATTGCGTTGTAAGTGTCTCTCTGTAGGCTACGAACGAACTAACAAATGAAACATCTTACCATCAAAGTGAGCTCGCCACGCGTCGATCGCGTTCATTCCGAGGACTGCGGCCCGCGCCCAAGTGTCGGCTGCCGACCGTTTGGAATCTGCCGATCGTTTCGCGAGATCAGCCGATCTCCTCTCCAGAATCGCTGCATCCTCCATAAGGTCGAAGGCCTTATGCAGATCATCGAACGGAGGACGAAATCGCTTTGACATTTTAACCAGATTTATTGAGAAATGCTGTGAAATTAATCAATTATGAATCTATAAATCGAAATTTTTCCAAAAACAACCGCCGTTCGAAAGCAACGTCATACCGTGACGTCATAAATATTTCAGTTCGAGGCGTTGCCACGCGCCAACACAAATAGACGCTATGCTCTAGACGCGTATCCACCATATCCCGCTATGGCCGAATTTGTTTCGATTTTTCTATGCTACTTGAAGCCCCGTTAGTGGTCGAATCGGTTAAAAATGAGCACACTGGCCGTACACTGTCGGTGTACGGGCAGATGAGACGGCGAGGCGAAGTGAATGAAGTCGTAACTTCGATTACAAAATCGGATTTTTAAACATTAAAATTACATGATGCACAGTCTAATTCTTCCTTGGGCGATAAACGCTAATATGACAGATAATTACCAGAGGCCCTAGTAAGACTACAGAGTGCAGACATACCCTTAATTGCTGCTTAATATCAGGGAGCTGGAGCGGTGCACCCTGCTGCCATGCTGCTGCTAGGTTAGCTAGCGTGCTACTGCCTGGGTTCGTTGCGGTCGGTCCGTGGTCATCTGGTATTCTCGACCTGATTTCGGGCATAGACTTCTAAATACATTAGCATGCTAATGTATTTAGAATTAGAAGTCTATGTTTCGGGCCATGGTATCAACTATCAACACAATGTTGAACACATCCCTGATGCTGCCAAGTGTCACTACCTAATGAGTCATTGCTCGAGCTCAATTCGCGGTCGAAGTAGACAAGGCGTAGCCTATTGCATTACTGTTATTTGACCTACTACTATACTACGTCTACGACGATGACAGTCATATAGAATAGCGTTTAAAACTAATTTAGTTAAATATATTTAATAGATTTCATTAATAATAAACGTCAGTTGAGGCGGAACGTGCATTTTCGGCGGTAGGCCTAGGTGTTCTATGCTATAAGATAAGCTCAAGGCTAGGACATTCTACTATTGACACTTTTACGTTTCTTGCGATCATTTTATCGTAAATAACTCTGAACAATACATGGACATTGATCTTTTAACTTTTCATTTTAAGTAATAAGTTAACAATACAAAGCCCCAATGTTCTAAAAATCATTGTCTTTAATGCACAACTGCGTTATAGCATTAAATATAGGGGCCTATAGGCTCTATTTATTCTACAGTGAAGACGAATTTTTCCTTGCAAACGTCAATCCCGGGATCCCGGGATTGATTCATTTCTAATCCCGTAATCCCGGGATTGGCAAAATGCTCCGGGATTACATTCCCTACTTGAAGCCCCGTTAGTGGTCGAATCGGTTAAAAATGAGCACACTGGCCGTACACTGTCGGTGTACGGGCAGATGAGACGGCGAGGCGAAGTGAATGAAGTCGTAACTTCGATCACACTTCGATCACACTTCATACACAACGCAGCCTCTCATGATAGGTCGAGGGACTGGACTGAAATAATAATAATAACAGTTTTCTACATGTACAGTTCTAACCTTTGGTTTGGCGCAATTATAGATATAATGATAATTTTCTATCTATTATCCTAGTACAGCTTGGGCCTAGTCGTAATTTTCAATTAATGTCGCGAGTTCTTGTTTAACGACGCTGTGTTATAACAAAGATGATTAGCGCCACCCTCCTCCTTTCTCCAGGCTTTGGACTGGCACGGTCGGTTAATGTTAGCCTGATTTTAATATACGGCCTAAATTCCTAATCGTAATCTCCAAACTTCTAAAGCGCCACTCGAAAGCCAAGCGCAGGGCACCAGCTTATTCACGAGCGCTGCGTCTAGTCAGAGGGGCCGTCCAAACGAGTAGTAGGCCTAGTTTTAAACGCGCCTAATATTATCCAATGCCTGTTGACATTTTGTTACTGCCAGAGCCGTTGACGTCGTAGACCTTACATGACCAATATTCGTGTTTGAACTAAAGGGTCAACTGTCCCACAGCCGATGCCCCGGTGGGTGAAAGACAATCGCGGTGTGTTGGTTGACGCGTTAATGGCATGCACACACCATCAACCCAATAGCTCAGTGTGTGGGCTATTAATTACCCTTTCGGCTGGCCACTGTCAATTTGCAATTCCAGTTTGGGTGATTAGGAAATGGTCATGTTTCAAACCCCTCGCTAGATGTCGGGGCACGGGTTAGACTGCCAAGACTAGGGATCAGCAATTCCCTGCCTGCATTCCAGATTAGAACACAGTATACTTCGAGCAACCCAGATACACTGGATGCCAGTTTACACTGCTTGTGGTACACTAGTGTACTCGGAGCCAGGGCCCATTAAGGGGGATGCTAAGGGTGCTGCAAAACCCGGGCCCACATTTTTGAGGGGCCCATATTTTAGGAAGTGAAGAATTTTTTTAATGTGCTTGTTATTAACCTACTGTTAAATCTAGCGAAAATGCTGCAACATAAATAGATACGAAATTATAATTAATTTAATAACTCATAGTTATTTGACATAAATAAATACAAAGGCACAATTAATTTAATTACTTAAAAGTTATTTACCTGACACTATTCATTGCGTGTACCGATAGTAATGCAACGTTAATTGTGTATTGTGTCTTTTTTAGGCAGTTAATACTTACTAGCAAGCATGTTATATATATGTGGGTAGTGGACCAGTGGGGTGGTTGTCAGAGGGGGCCTTTGGAAGGTAATCACACTATCACAGCACCCAGGCCCGCACTAGCCTTAATGCGGCGCTGCTCGGAGCAGACCTAAGTGCGGACACCGCATACATGTGCTGCATTTGCTGCTCGGATTACAACTTATAGCAGTCCAAAGTTATGTAAATTTTTTATTAACATGCAGAATGTTTTAGATATTCTCTGGGACAGTAGGTGCCAATTCACATTCCCAAATCTCCTCAGTGTCTTGCCAATTTCATTACATACAACTGAAAACATTTGAAATGACAAAACAATATCTTGCTTATCACTGTCCATCAAAATCGCCTCCAGAGCTCCTATGTTCCGCCGGACTTTGAAGCTGTTTTACAACTCCCTCTGGAGTGACTGAATCTTATGATCATAGCTTAAAAGAAAATTTTGTCAGATGTTGAACTCCAAACAATTTCATCCATTGGAGTTTTAAAGAACAAACTTCCGACGGTTCTTTTCTCTCTGTTAAAAACATACATGTCAAAGAAGAATTAACTAACCAGTGAAATTAATAATAAAATTAACAAATACACTAATAATAATAATTTAAATAAAAATTAATTAAATTAACAAATGTTCATACCTAAACAAATATTTATTGATAGTTAAATTTATAATTAACAAAAACACTGTAATTAAAAATATATATAATAACAATAACTTTAATATTTGAAAATAATAGTTAAATTAATAGTTGATAATAATAACTAAATTGATAGTTAATTATGATACTAATAATTAATTAAACTCATAATATAATTACATAAATAATTAATTTAAAAGAACACGAAAATCTAATTTAATAATGCAAAAAGGTCCAAAAACTAAATCTTTAGTCTTGTCTTCAAAGAAATTACAAGATTTCGAGATTCACCCTTTACAAGTCTCAGTCTACGTTGCACTCACGACAAGAAGGCCATTAGCCATCTAAAGTAAGAAATTACCCACATAAATTCAAGCAGTTATCCACCTATGCTCAAGGAATTAGCCACTTTAATTGAGCAATTAGTCACCACAGCCAGCCAGCAAACAGCCACCAAAAATGAATGATAACTGAGTCACCCAAACTTAAACCTAAAGTGAGCAATTTTCCACCAAAATTGAGCAATTAGCTGTTCGAAAATGAAAGAATGGCCAGTATTCATTTTACCTTCACTAGATATTCGAACTCTCCGTACTTAGAGTCGAATGTTCCCTTCTGAAGCGATCTCAGTTTGAGAGTAAAGCGTGGACCCAGTTCCTGTAGCGAGGCTTTCTGCGTACTTCGGAACTGATACCTGTAAGAACCACAGTGTAGAGATTTACATTAACATTAAAATTTATATTACATTGTTTGCTTCACATTTGTAAGAAGCCATTATAAATGACAGCACGAACAAGACTACCACTTCTAAGAACATATTCTATGAGCACGACAAGCCTCAGCTGAACTCCAACTAGTCACATTATTGGTTAGAAGCCTCCTATAGAATGTTATCAACTGATGCGTTTAACTCTGCTACTGCCTGTACTCTGCAGTGCCAGTCCCAAGACTGGAGAAAGGAGGAGGGCGACAATAATCAGTTATGACACAGCGTTTTAACAGTGCCCGACTGGTTAGAGCGTGGAGAGTATGCGTTTGAGCTTTCGCTCAGGCAGTCACTGTGCAAGGACCTTGAGCAGGTCCTTAACTCACAATTGCTCAGCGCCATCGATGTTCTGTTGTATGATCGTGTGCACTTATGAACTGTGGAAAGAGGGCAGAATCATATAGTTGTATTGTATTACTAAAGGTCACATTTCAAACCATGGAATGCATCGGTCGTCAATTACTGATGAAGGCTGGATGACGCCGAGTACTTGTAATCGTAACTTCACATTTATATAGCACCTCCAGCGGGAAACTACTCATAAGTACTCCTGACCTGACAACACAACACTGATTGTAGAGAATGTCTTCATTTGCTGGTGAAACAGAGTCTAAGATATGGGAAGACGATCATGTCAATCTCAAAATTGTTATTAGTAACTTCTATTGCGCCGGTGTCTAATGCACAAGGCATCAACTGATGGCACATCAAAACCAAACCCCATAATCAGGTCAACATCTAAAAGATCAGTCCTTTCAGACAGAGAGGCAGCTTAGCAATTTGAACGAGGCAAGTCTCAAGTACAGAATGAATAATAATGTATTAACATATGAACAGATGCATACTCATTCTTTATTATTTTAATTATGCATTTATTAAGGGCCGCTATCTAATGACAAAAGCATCAATCGTTGATGCTGAACAGCGTGGTAATCATAACACGCCAACCATGGGCAGTGGTTAGATTGCTCATCCAGAGACGGTGTACCTCAAATTTTGCAAAACTAAAACCTAAATCTAACTAGCCAATATATAACTCATATATCAGCTATGTCCATCAAACAAAAAAAGCACAAAACAAGCTGAATATCAACGCTTATCGTAAGCAAAAAAAATAGGTTATGTGTTTCCCTCTTTTAGTGAAAGACCTCATAGTTAAGATGGTGGATCTCAAATAAAAGGTATAAGATCTCAGATCTGGTTAGATCCAACTCAAGTTAATCACTTTCTCCGTGAGGTTTGAACCTGTATTCTCCGCATCACAAGGCGAGCGCTTTAACCGTTTGGCTACCATGCCCCACTGTATCCCTGCATTTACCTGTGTTGGCGGAAGAAAATGTAGTCACGCTGGTTGTGGAACGTTACGACCCGTCTGCCAACAAATTCCGGATGTTTCGGATAGAGCGTAGCAAGCATCCGACCGACGGAACAGCCGAGCCTTGTGCCGAAGTTCTTCAGTATCACCTCTGGAACATGATTTGATAGATCTCCACTTCGCTAGAAATGAAAAATATCAATATACACCTTTTACATAATTGCAGTCAAAGATTTAGATCAAACATTAGGGACTTCTGCATTTCAGTCTTCTCGGTCCCCGGACCTTTCGGTCAGCTGCCCATGGACTCCCGACAGTCCGTCGTATGCATACTGCTACAGCTCAGTCAAGGAGCTTTGCCTATGGTGGGCCCACCAGCTGGAATCACCTTTCTCGAGAGCTGCGGCTCGATCTCCTCAGTTTGTCCCTTCCAGAGTTTTGTCTGTGCCTGAAGTCTGTATTATTTGACAGTAATTAAACAGGTTTGAGTCAGAAGTGCCACTGATGAGTTTTTTTAATTTGTGCTTCATAAATGTCAGATTACAATTACAATAACAACCAGAATTCAGAAGTTCTGAACAGAATGGGCTCTTAATATAATAATAATGATGATAATAATAATAATGATGATGATGATAATAATAATGATACTACTACAATTTCTGATTTAACAATGCCTCACTAAAAACACAAACCCTACTATAAAACATGACATCAGTTAGTACTTAAGCGGCCAACACAATCAACTCCTTCAAATCTGAACTCAAGACTTGTTTGTTTTCTAAGGCCTACCCTGCTGTTAGTTGACTGCGAGGCGCCCTTGTAACGGCATGGCTGTGTTACGGTGCCATATAAATTGTCACTATTATTATTATTATTAAGCAATAAGTTAAGTCTCGTGTTCTAATTCAGACATTGCAACCGTCCATGAACCGCCGAGAGCGGTCACTGGTTCTTCATCTAAACAGACCTTTATTTCTTTTGCGAATACCACGTTGGAGAGTTTAAAATGCGCCGTTGGTCCATCAGGCAGATGACAGAGTACCAGACCATCTGAAGGTGAAAACAAAAGCAAACAACTTAACTGACATGTTCAACAAAACTAAAGAAGCAAAGCTCCCATATTTAACAAGGAACATGAGAGACACTCATTGTTATCAACATTCCCTCTAAGGCAAAGATGCAAGTGTACAAGCCTTGTCATCTGCTGATTGGTAAGGAAGAGATATGGGCAATAATTTTTCATTTAATGATAACTGTGTGATGCAGATGAACGTACTTATTTGCCATTACTTTTAAAGCACTGTATAGTACAGCGTGAAAATGTGTTGTGCAGTGTGACTGTGCGACTTTTCCCCCGATTCCAAAGCATCATAGGTGTGTAGTTTAGAGGAAACATTGATGGTATACACATCACTGTGTCGGAAATGGAAGAATCCCAAAGCCCTTGACTCAGGGTCAGTGCATTGCAGGACATTTACATCCCACCTTATATCAATACAAATAATGCCGCTTGGTGACAGCGGTACAAACAGAATACCCAGAGTTGTTAAATGGAGTAAAACCCACAACTGAATGATCATCAACAGACCAATGTGTCACATACCGTAATCTAAAACTTAGTCAGATGGGTAAAATTTTCTAAAGGCACAACACACAACCGCAATAGTAGATAGGTGCATAAGGAAGGCACTCACTTCCTTCCCTGCACCCCTTCACCCAGCAATGGACGGATCCCATGGTTCTGGAAGCATCAATTGACTTTCCATTTACTTCCCAGCATATGCCTGTACCACATACAATTGCTTAGTGACATTGGCATTTATTAGGCACGTGTGGGCGCAAACAACTTGCCCAGGGTCGCTACGCGGAATGGAACCCACAACCGCATGATCACTTACTTGGCTTTTTCCTATCCTCATGTACAACAATAAGATTCTTGAAGTCTCTGGCCTTGGCTTGCTCCACGATGTCCTTTATGTTGAGGCCGCGACGACAGAGGACAATTGAATTCGGGATGCTCTTCTTCAACTCTTTGCAGAATTTAATTGTGCGCTAAGACAAAAAGTAACAGAAAGATTTGTTAAATTTCACTTAAAAAACTTATTAATCTCTAAAAGATCCTTTTAAATCCAAAAGCACATTTAAATCTCTGAAAAAACCTATAACATCTTAAAAAGAACCTTTTAAATCTCTAAAAGAACCTTTTAAATCCACAAGAACATTTAAATCTCTGAAAGAACCTTTAAAATCTTAAAAAGAACCTTTTAAATCTATAAAAGAACATTTTAAATCTAACAGAACATTTAAAATCTCTAAAATAACCTCTAAAATCTTTAACACAAGGCTTTAAAATCTTTAAAAGAACCTTTAAGATCTCTAAAATTACCTTTAAATCTCTAAATAAAGTCAAAATCTGACAACATTACTTCTGAATTTCTTATTCCTTTATTATTATTAATATTTCTGTATTTATCTAGCACCATTATCCAATGGCAAAAGCATCAGCGAGTAACTCTTTGTGAAGTACTCGCTCAAGATCTTACAAGTAACTGACTAAGGAGAGTAACTTGTGCGAATGGCAATTGAACCTGCATGCCCGGTGTTACAAAGCAAGGACACAAACTATTCAGGATCTTGGTGAAAATGACACGTTCCATAATAATTAATAAGTGACAAAAAGTAATAAATGACGAACTGGAAATTTCACTCAAAGAAGCTGAAAACCTTTTCTCTAACAAAGTGCACTTTCGGTTGAAGACTCGTGCAATAGAAAAACAACGCTATAAAAGTTGAAAATTATTTTATAACAATTAATTAATACATAGGGGCAGGATAGTGTCGTGGTTAGCATCCTCGACTGTCAGCCGAGAGGTCGGGGTTCAAATCCCCGCCAGGGCAGCAATTTTTTCAAGATTTCTGTTCAACCTGCGCCCCTAGTCAACTCAGCCATAATGAATACACCGACCGCACACAGCTGGTGGAAAGATTAGACGGCGAGGGAGAGGACTGGCCACCCGTCCTCGTATGCTGAGGTCAAGAAAATGAAGTTGCTGACACTTCATACCCATAGCTACTTCAGGGCCAGCTTAAGGGACTGCTCTTATTTCTTCTTCAGTTATTTAATAAAAACAGTACTTGATGTGAATTCCCTCTCGACATTTGTCGGTTTTTACATTACATTACAACTGCATTTGATTCAAGGCCCTGCTTCTAAAGTTTGACGATGATACCGACAATTTCAATTTTCTACGGTGCCGTAACACAGCATATGCCGTTACAAGGGCGCTTTAACAAATCAAAACGTCAGTGACGCAGTGCACACGACCATACGACAGAACATCGATGGCACTGAGCAACTGTGAGTGAAGAACAATACGCAGTAACTGTCTCGTGCAAAGCTTGAACCCATAATCTCAACGTTACAGGCCAAGCACTCTAGCCAATCAGACTTACAGTGACCTATGAAGCGTCTAAGGAACTTACAGCCGTTGGTTTGTCGGAGGTTGTGATGAGAACCTGGGATGTGTCATCTGACGCAAGATGGTCGGCCATTTCGTCCATTGCTTGATCTTGTATCACCTGAAAGAGAATAGATGATTAAAACGTATGAACAGACTTATGAACGACATCCGTTCAGCAAATTATTAATATTCCTGTATCGGTATACTATATTTTTATCTCAGTATTTGTGAAGCACCACTATCTTGATTCTTATTAGAGCCAATATCTTGATATTTACTAAGAGCCACTATCTTGATACTTATTAAGAGTCACTATCTTGATACTTTTTAAAAGCCACTATCTTGATACTTTTTAAGAGCCACTATCTTGATACTTATTAAGAGTCACTATCTTGCTATGTATTAAGCACAACTATCTTGATATTAGTAAGTGCTACTATCTCGATATTGCTAAGCGCCACTATACGATCTGTTTAGCAAATTATTTTTGTTTTTGCATCACTAAACTGTATTTTTATCTCGATATTTGTCAAGTGCCACTATCTAAAAGCCAAGCATTTACCTCTTCATCTTCTGGTGAAACAAACGTTTCATCATACACACGCAAGCTTTCGATCGTTTGTGGCGTCTGCTTCGGAGGTGCCTGAACAGAACCCAGACATACAATTAATGTGTGTACAATAGCACATTACGAGCAAATGTAACGTACGGTAACGTAAGCACCGTAATAACGGTAACTGTGCGTAGTAAATTTAAAAGTATTTAGCTCTGCCTTATGAGGAACTAATTGGAGATGTTCTATGCTCTATTGCAAATGACGCTGAAGCTTGTTAAGAGAAAGAATGTCAGTACGCAAGAAGTGTCGAGATAACAAGAAGCATCACCACTGGTGTGCCCCTGCATACATGTAGAACCCAACAGGTGGTTACCATGCTCAAAGTTCCTGGACTGCATTTGAAAAAACCAGTGCTTCTCAGACATTCTGATGCTGCACACTGGTAACTGTCTTACCAGCCTTACCGCAGACCTGTGCTTTTCAACATCAGCTTACATTACATACATAACATGTCATTTAGATTTCACAATATCGTCACGGTTCATTACAACAATAATTTTGCTACTGTTGCACGTTTGAAACTGTTATCTGTATGAACTCTGTGTCACATTCTCATTTCTTACATTTTACAACACAGAGTCTAAATTCTTTAATTGAGTACGAAAACAGATGATTCCGGTTATTATTCCGTGGGTAGGTAACCAGTTGCTCGTGGAACGGTACTGGGCCGCAGACCAGAGCACTGGCATAGAGGATAAGGAATGCCAACAGCCAGTGAAATAAAAATCACAAGTCCAGTAGATGGTAGAAGACACTGTATTTATATATCTTGAACTGCCAACTTGTGAATTGGCTTCAGAGTGGTCGGTAAAGGTAAAGAATGACAAAGCCAACGACTGCAGTACAGTAGTATGTAACAACCTGCTATAAAGCCATCAGCCAAAATCCTAAATAGTATATCAGAAAATATAAGTCGTCACCCCAATGGGTGTACCCAAATCCTGCTACCCTGAAAAAGCAGTGAAAATGCAAAACAGACTGAAAACCCTAAAACAAATTTCTACTAAGTGTTGGAATTCTGGAAACTAGAATGAACTAGTCAACCAATATCCTAAATAGTATAGTAGAAAATATCTCTAAAAGTTAGACTTGCACAAATAATTTTGTTTTAACTTGCAAGAATAGATTTAGGAGATTTAGGAGAAATTCCAGTTCGGGAATTACGGTTTTGGGGATTTGTAATGCACCCCATTTCAAACACGTTATTATAACGAGATTACATCATGCTCTCAAAATAAATTTGGCAATCTCAGTAGTTGGATCAGAATGCATGCAGATTGTGACAAACTTACATCTTCTCCGAGTTCTTCTCGTTCTTTCTCTTTTCTTTTCTTCTCTTCCTTCTTTGCCTAAACAAACAGAAGATGCTGTCTTAAATTTTTTTAATTCAGATACGATAAACAGAATATTGATGTCAGCAAAGGCAATAACATGTCACATGGGGGGCCGATAGCGCATTGGATAACACACTGGCATAGAGAGCGAGAGGTACCGAGATCGAGTTCCGTAGGCGGACATGCTTTGTAGGCTGCTGTTAGCGCCGTGTATTTGCAGGCTGTCTGTTCTGTTAGTAGTTAAAATTTATGTCTTCTGTCATTTGTGTTCTTGTGAATTGTTTAATTGTCATAACATGCAAATGTACAGCGCAGTGTGTTTGTCAGGCGCTTCATTAGAGAAAAGATATTATTATTGCAGTGATTAACAAGCTTGACTGCCAACCCGGGAATTCAAATTCCTGGACCATGACAGAGCAAGATAGAGAAGATCTATACTGCAGAAGAGCTGATTGCTCTAGAGGACAGGAATCTCTTCCACAAATTGCCCGTTACTTTGGCCACTGCATTCATCAGCTCTTGCAGTGGCGGCTCTAGACTTTTTGCAACAGGGGGGGCCACGGGGGGGCCGGGGAAACAGATGGAGGGGCCAGTCTATTTTCGTCAAAAGTGAGAATGGTGACAAGAGACCTGTATTGGAGCTATATATATATATATATATATATATATATATATATATATATATATTTACATGAATTGTTTAATCCTCAAGTTAAGACACAAATGGAAACAGACTCACTTTGTTAAAAGTAAAACCTAGAAACTACAAACAATACATGCACTTTTAATTAAGTGCAAGTTTTATTAAGACTGTCATGCCTAGAGTCAAACTGTTCCACAAAGGCACCAATGATAATCGACACTGCACGAACACATTCAACTAACAGCATTGATAAACTGCTCTCTGAAATGAATATCAGACATATTTGCTTTGCAGATATGTCTAATATCAGAAAAGACTTGTGTTTTGGCGTTAAAGATTGTATACCAATCATAATAGTAAGCGAATGGTCAGAGAATTGTCGATTTAGTTCGGAATGATATAATAACTGGATGTAGACAAGTTGCCTAAATGCAGTCTGTGGGTCCACTTCAGAACGATGCACAGAGTTTTATCTGCAACAGAGCCCGAAAAGAGCCTGGGCATTTATGAACACACTGTTTGGGTAGGGTAGACCAGGGTAGTACAGTTTTAAGTTTGTTGAGGAAGGATTCAGATAGAGTCTCAGTGTGTGGAAGGCGTAGGTCTAAAGGAAGGACGTTCCAAACCACTGGGCCTACCACTGAAAAGGCTCGATTCTTCATAGTTGCAGTATGAGCGAACGAAACCAAAGAACTCCCTTTCCAAGCATTGGGGATACCCGAAGTCAGACAACATTGCTCTCGGAGGTACATTGGGCGAAGCCTTAGCTGGTGATGTCGCCATACCAGGGCAGCTACCCTGTAGGCCTACTCAATATACTTGCGGATAGGGAGTCAGTGATGGAGAGCTGGAATGTAGCTTATACGACAAGAAAATAATTAATACTCTCAGGAAGTACATGTAAGTAGGTCATGTTTGTGAAAACACCACAGATAAAATAACATCGGATTTCATCATGATTCATGCTTAAGCAAGTAAGTAATACCTGTGAAAATATCAAAATTAAATGATACCATATTTCATAATATTTTTGGAATAAAATTTAGGGGGCCACTGGGGGATCACAACCTCAGTTGGGGGGAAGTTTCCCCTGGCCCTCCCTTCTTCTGGCCGCCACTGAGCTCTTGCCACCCCTTCATGAGGATGAGTACTTGCTTTGCAAGACAGGACAACAATTATCTGCTCATGCTATCTATCATTAAATCTAAACTGTTTGAAAGTAGTTTTGTTAATCGATGTATTTTTAGTTGTATTTAGTTGTGCGTGTGACAATTTTTAATCTGCTCCTGTTAATAGTTTATTTCTAAAATGTATAAAATTGTAGTATACAATAGAGTGCATGTGCGCTTGCCAAGTGCAAATAATAGCTCCGTACTTCCTTACTCAAACCATCAGAGGATGAATATAAATCTATAGTTGACCTACAATAAGTTTTAGCTTCTTCATTATTAAAATTAGACAAGCTACATCAATGTAAAAATGGTACACTCCGTTCAGGGTAATCTCAGTGTGAAAGTTGTTGGAAGCAGCTTTTTACAGGCGATTAATGAACACACATAGATGAGGCGTGTGTATGGTTTGCTTTGGCTCCAAGTTTAGGTAAATTAAAAGTTAAATGTTAAGGTTAACTGTCACATGAATGGTTCACAACCATACACCCACTACTGCGTGTATGCATGAATCGGAGATATTCAATAAGCCCTTCGAGCAATTCAAAGTAAGCCAAATACTCCCTACGCGGGGGACAGCTATCGAACCCACGCAACCTCGCTGCAACACTAACACACGGTACACCACCGCGCCCCAGTTCGCTTTTTCTCGTTTCAGCTTTTTAAACATTTCAGCCATCGCAGCTGAGAAATTAATCTCTGATATCTCCCGATATGTTAGGCTTAGGCGACGACATTTTAGCGCTTTGTTTTAGGCAATTCAGTCCTTTAAATTAAAATTGTAAAAGTAAAATGTTAAGGTTAAATGTCACAACCATGCACCCATGTGTGTATGCATCATTTAGATATTTAATACCCTTCGTGCCAAAGTAAGCCAAATACTAAAACGGGGGGGACGCTTTACCCACGCAGTCCGCGTGGAACTCTAACACACGGTACTCTAAATACCTTCGCTTTTTCTCGCTTCAGCTTTTTATACATTTCAGATCGCAGCTGCTTATTCTTTATCTCCGATATGTTAGGTTTAGGCGACGACATTTTAATGCTTTGTTTTAGACAATTCAGTATTTAAAAAATCACAATTAAAATTAACACAACCCAAACACAACTGTACCGGAAATTGGGGCATCTAACTTAATACTGGCGGACATATTGTATTATTTATGTAGCGCTTTATATATCTTTCATTTTTTAATTACTCCTCGTGTGCTGCTCAAAAGATATATTATTTTAATATAATTATTCTTTATTAATTCAAACTGACAATTTTGCAGGATGATTACAATTCAGTATGAACGGTTGATCACAAGTTATTACAGGAGTCGAATTTAACTGAAGTCGAAGGGCCCATCACGTCCTGAATCTCATTTTTACCAACGCGCCATCCCGCGAATGATAGGCTGAGTGGACCTTTTTGGGAGGGTTGCGGGAAGCGATCCCGCTACCTTCTGCTCTTCACGCCAGTGATGTTACCACTACACTATGGACCCCTCTGTGGTGGGGGAACAAAAGGAATCAAAAGTATTGTGAAAAGCAATGTTTCAGTCGTGAGTTAAATACCTGTGGAGTGCTAGCAAGAGGTGAGGTTTTCGTATAACGGACGTTGAGGAAATCCGAAGATTTACGCTGACGCTTGACATACCATCAAGACCTATTATACATAGGCTTAGAATCCTTGACATACCTTTGATTCGCCGCTGGTATACTGACGTCACTGCGTGTGGACTCTATGCGATATGCAGTGGTGTGACGTCATGCTGTGGGTCACCCGGCGCGTTCTGATCAGTTCGCTAAAAGCGAAATTCACACGTGCCACCAGATAGACATAGTCAGCTGAGTGTGTGGAGCGGTTGTGTGTTGAATAGCGCCTTCGTCATGTACGGTCTCGGCAGATGTTTTAGGGTTGTCTCTTCCGCCAGAGGCTTGGGGCGGGTGGTGTGTCAGAATGGATTGACCAAGGAGAGGGTCTTGGGGCTGGAACTTCGTCGTTTTAAGGGTACAGCTTCTCCAGTCAGTGTGCTTCTACCGCAACTGGATGGCTTTGCGAAGCGACACATTGGACCGAATGAAGTAGAAACGGAAGAGATGCTGGCCTGTCTACAGTTGAGGGTGAGTGAGATTGGTCGAATTGGCAGAGGAATTTCTAACCTTAAAGTTTATTCAGAATCTTAGTCAACTTTTTCTACTAACTTTTCTGCTGCTATTTGATAACTTTGTAGGCCTATGTAGGCCTAAAAGCGCCGTGCGTTTCCCAGCGATTAATAAAGAACACGCTTACTTACTTACTTTCAACAGTACAAAATTTAATGGTCCCGCGTGTATGTGCGCGTGTGTGTGTCTGGATATTTGCTGTAGCTATCCTTTATTATACCAATTGCCAACCGCATTTTGGTTTACTTTTATCTGCATCACAAGTGTTTGTGTGTGTATGTGTACCGGGATATTTAACTGTATTGCCTTGTAAGTGTATCTCACAAGAGTTTGTGTGTGTTTGTTTGTGTATGCCTGTGTTTATATGTGTGTTTGTATGCAAATATGCGTATGTATTTGTTTGTCTATGTTTGTGTGTGTGTGTCTGTTAAGATCTGTAATGTATTGTGCCTGAACCTGATGGACTTGATTTCATATAGGCCTAATGTCGGAGATTAAGTTCGTCTACAGTGGTGCTGAGAAATTTCGGAGATACCATAATTATACATTTACATTGACATTTAATTGGGAGACCAGCTTATACAGAGGCCCCCTTGTAAGATCTGTTGAGACGTGGTCAGAGTGGTCTATTATCTTGTGTTGGAATTCAGACGCTGTATTATAATATGGGCCTAGGCCTATATCTGGGTGATGTACAAATTGGTGCTAAGGAGACCACTGGGTCTCAATTTGATTGGCGTTTATATAGTCTAGTGGTTAGCGTTCTGGACCATCAGTCGAAAGGTCGGAGGTTCAAATCCCCTCCAGGGCAGAAATTTGTTTCGAGATTTCTGCTCCATCTCCAGTTCCATCCACTGGGCCATAATATACTGTCGGTGGGAAGATGAGGCGGTGAGGGAGAGGAGTGTCCCCCCGTACTCGAATGCCGAGTCTGAGAAAATGAAGTCGCTAACACTTCCTACCAATGGCTGACTCTGCGGCTAGCTTAAGGGACTGCTCTTCTCTTCTTACTGAAATCAAATCCTCGAGAGCCACCGTCTTTCGCATGGGGTGTTCTAAAGAAATTAAACTTTGACCTTTATTCTAATTACTGGATGCCGTGCTGAATGGGGCGAGGGGCGGAAGAGGGAGGGGGCGATATCGCTCGCTTGACCTCGGATTAAAATAGGGTCGGTGCGTCCTGCACTTTTACAGCAGCTGCTGTCTTGACCGTTTAAGTTTAAGTTTGACAAAGGCAGACCAAGACTATACGCTAGATACTAGACAATACGAATGAGGATATTAATAATATTAATGACAGTATTGACAATAACATTCAATAACATTATTATAATGTATAAATATAATTAGTAATTAATATTAAATATTAAGAATAATAATACTAAATTGTTATTAGTTATTATTATTATTACTATTATATATATATAGAGCCTAATAATTACGGTAATAATTTTCTTGCCACAAGACGTTAAACCGATCCGTAGCAACATGTTTATTTATTTACAATATCTACAGTTATAAATACAACATACTATATATATATATATATATTATATATATATATACAATATCTACATATATATATGTATGTATACATATATATATGTATATGTATGTATGTATGTATATGTATGTATGTATATATGTATGTATGTATGTATATGGGTACATATATGTACAGAGAGACAGACACAGACAGAACAGGGCATACGCAGAGAGGCAGAGGCAGACACAGCCAGAGATACACCAGTAGTAACCGGTTTTCCTCCAATCGACACCAGCTGCTCTTCTTCAGCCTAGATCGATTTCAACGACTGAACTTTGACCTGAGGTGACGCGATCGATCAGCTGAGCCATTGTCCACAGGGTGTATGGATAGAGGGACAGAACTTTATTAGAAAGGTTGGGGAAGTTTTCGGGTACACGTTATAGGACCAAGGGATAGCACAACGGGGGCTCTGAGGAACAGCCGACTAGTAGGGCTACCACAACGGAAATATTGCCATGGGTGTTTTCCGCTGCTGCTCCGGGTTGACTCGGGGTATAATCCGCTTCGACGTGGAACAATGGCGAGCAACCTATGTGCCCGGTTACTCTTGTTTATCATGGGACGGCTTCATTAGGTGGCCCCGTGTCGTAGAAGATTGCCTTTATTACCGATATTAATATTGGGTTTGATGGGCAAATTGGACATCTCTTTTGGGAGCTGGCGCTATATAAATTCTTTGTTATACAACATTACACTTTTGGAACGGAGAGGTCGCTGATGCATGTCCACGCGGTGCCGGCTACTAGGGGTCGCCACAGGAGAAGAATCTCAACTTTGGATTTATAATCTTTGTTTATTCAAACTTGTGATCACTGATCACCCGTTCACGCTGTGATTGGAAATTTTGTAGTCATAGTGCGGAAAACGTGTCAGTTTGAAATAATAAACGAAGATTAATAAAAATTCTAGAACGGTTATGTGAGCGTGGGCGCAGGTCATGACCAGTGCAATTGACAGAATGATCGTGGAGGGTGTGGCTACGAAGATTATTAAAATTCAGACTGAAAAGCACGACATGAATTAGGAACACAATGATAACAGAAGAAGAATCGATTTTATAACTGTATGGCGGCCTTCAGTTAGGCGCCGATCCGTCCTACTGTTTCTCTGTTTACCAACGCCCCTAGGCCCCTAGGGAGTGGAAGGCTGAGTCAATCTCATGGGGCTAGCGGGTATCGAACCCGCATCCTTCTGTTTTTTACCTGTGTATTACCATTCAACCATCACCCCACCCCATCTCCTCGACGAGATGGGAAGCCAGTGGAACGTTTGGTTTGGGTTTTGATTGCGGCCTCACCAGGAAGGGACTGTTTGCCTCTTCTGCACCTTGTGCAATGATAACGACGCTGTACTGACTGACTGCCTGACTGACTGACTGAATTGCCATTAGGATTCATTAGATTGCAAGACTGACTGAGGAGCGCCTGAGAGGCAGCAATGGGTATGAAGTGTTAGTGACTTTATTTTCTTAGCCTTGGTATTTAAGGGCAGGTGGTCAGTCATTTCCCTCGCCGTCTCATTTATTTATTTGAAACAGTGATTGAGATTGATTGATTGAACTCAAAGACTGCAAGAAACATAACATACAGTAAAACAATGTACAGAAATGATAATAAGACATCGTCCCATCGACAGTGTAGGTCAGTGTACTCATTGTAGGTCAGTGTACTCATTGTAGCTGAGTTGACTGGGCACAGGTGAAAAGTAATCAACACAAGGTGTTGATAGATGCTTTGTGAAACAATGTTTTCGTTTGATTTTGGGACCATAGTTCCATGTTTGCGGCGGATCGGGTGACACGCTGCCAGGGTGTCACATTAGCCCCATTCAGGAAATGTTTCGATAGCTGAGGAGGGTATACGGGTGGCTTGGTTCAACAGATGTTTACCGAGTTCAAAGTTCAAATTTATGCGTTCGTAAGAATTGACGGGTAGGTCTATTCCTCGGAAGATGAGCATTGTCTCTGTTTCTATGTCTGTCTGTCTGTCTGTCTGTCTGTCTGTCTGTCTGTCTGTCTGTCTTTGTGTATGTCTCTGTCTGTCGGTCTGTTTTTCTCTTAGAACTTCGTCTGTCTCTGTCTCGGTCTTTCTGTGTACATGTCTGTATGTCTCTGTCGGACTGTTTGCCTCTTCTGCATCTGTCTGTCTGTCTGTGTTTGCTTTCCTGTCAGTATGTCTCTGCTTGCCTGCCTGCCTGACACTTGCATGTCTGTGTGTCTATGTTTGCCTGTCTGTCTGTCCGCTTGTCTGTCTGTCTTTCTCTGTTTGCCTGCATGTCTGTCTGCTTGTCTGTCTGTCTTTCTCTGTTTGCCTGCATGTCTATCTGCTTGTCTGTCTGTGTCTCTGTTTGCCTGTGTGTCTATCTACCCGTCTGTCTGCCTTTCTACGTTTGTCTGCTTGTCTGTCTGTGTGTCTGCTTGTCTGTCTGTGTGTCTCTATCTGTCTCTCTACCTGCTTGTCTCTCTGTCTCTCTCTGTGTTTGTATGTCCTAGTTTATCCGATTGAACCTCTTTAACAGGAACGGAATCTATAGGCTACGACTGGTGATTTCTGGAACCGAAGAATTCAAAGTCTGGGCCTTTGAACTCTTTTGGTCGCGCGTGCCACCAGTTTGACTCATTTACAAGATTCGGGAAAATAACTTTCGACAAATCGAAAATAAAATCATTAAGGCCAAAATAACATTGTAAAAGCCCTCTACTCTGATGTACAGTGATTCAAGTGCAAAACTAACATTGTAAAAGGCTCAAGCTCTGACAAGCTGGTAATGACTGTTGACAAATACAAAAATAACATTTTAAAAGACGTGACTTGTGAAATAACGTTACACTGTTGTAAATAATGCCATTTTAAAAGACCCAGAGGGGAAAATAACTAGTTTGGTGTAGAAATGACATTTTGAAGCACCTAAGTAAGTAAGTATATTCTTTAATTAACCAGCTGCCAAACAGCACCCTGGCGAACAAACACACTTAGGTTAAGTAGGCAATCACTTAGACAGTATCTATGGTTAATTTGAGTACATCATTCAAACTATAAAAGTGTCCTAATGCAATTAATTAATTAATTAATCAATTGTTTGCATTCGGCAAAACCCGGTCCTGAGGTCTTTGGCCTTAGGCAATAAACCTTCGGCCTCAGAGGTGGAAGGCTGAAGCACCCTGTGAAGGACATGACCCGGGTTTCCTAGTACCAGGGATGGGCAGTAATTTAATTGATGTAATTGAAATTACGTAATTTGAATTACAATTGTAATTGGTAATTTGTAATTTGTTGCTCTGGATCAATGTAATTTGTAATTTGTAATTGAATTACATTTTTTCGTGTAATTTGTAATTTCAAATTACATCTGTAAAATCAATTACTTTGAAAAGAAAACTAGAACCAGAGACTCCACAACCAGAGCAGTTTTGAAAGCAACTTTTCCTTATCTTGATTACCATCACTTTAGTATCTCTGGAATGAACGATAGCAACACTGAACTCTTTGAATGCTTTCACAAAATTGGAGCCATTGTCAGAAATGGTAGCAGCAATTTTGTCAAGTGTTAGACCGAACTCATTATGTATTACAGTTGCGCTACTCCATCGTGCATGTATGCTCCAACAAAACATCTGCTTGCTACTTAAGGCAACTGAGATCGCTCAAATGTATTATGTAGATGCATCGATCCAGTGAGAAGTAACTCCCATATAGCCTAACTTCTATGTTTTGTAGACCACACATAGATAACTGTAAAGATATTATTTATACTATTTAATGCTGCACTTCCTTCATCTGCACTGGTAGATAGACTCATTATAGTTTTGCAAGCATGATTGTAAGGTCAAAAAGACGCCGGTTATCGATAACTTGTTCAAACAGTTGCTATACTTCTTAGAGAAAATTAAATAAAGTTTCAAGCAGTGTAATACATATATGAACAGTGGAAATAAAGCATGTGTTTCCCGACTGAATTTCTTGATCACAATTATGTATGTAATTTGTAATTTGATGTAATTGAAATTACGTAATTTGTAATTTGTAATTTCCAGTAAATTTATAAAGTAATTTGTAATTTGTAATTCAATTACATTTTCCCAAGTAATTTGTAATTTGTAATTCAATTACATTTTACCAAGTAATTTGCCCATCCCTGCCTAGTACCCCCGAAAACAGGTTAGTATATCGACTAGGCGGAATAGTGCTCAGTTCAAACGTTGAACCTTCACTTGGTGGATCAACCTGTTCATAACAGATTGAAGCCTTCTCCTTTTCTTGTTGGCCAGCGTCCCCAACGTGTAACAGACGGGACCAGGGTGAGAATTGGCGGCGGGGGGGTTGGGGGTTCAACCCTCTAGTCTTTCTTAGGCTCCCATAGTAAAAGTCTACATTTCACACCCAAACTGCACACAAATCAACGTCTAACCCCCCCCCCAGTTATTTTTTTACAATTCCCATACTGGACGGGGTCACAGGACACCGTGGTCGTACGCACCATGTGACAGAGCCGGGGCCAGAGAGATCACGGACAGTTAGGACGCGCAGGGCATACATGGATTGCCTAGTTCGGCAACACATTCGAGCAATTTGCGCGTAGAAACTGGGGGTGTCACCAGGGTGAGAAGTGTCAACCCTCGTGTTTCTTGGGACCCCATAGTAAAGTCTAAGAGTGAGATGGCTTAAGTTTGGATATGGTCATAACAAAGTTGTTTTTGCCAGAACCTGAACCCTGGACAATACTAGAGTTGACAGTGACGGTGGGTGAGAAGTCACAGTTGAATTTGGTTGCATGGCTCCGATCTTTCAGAAAAGCAATAATCCAATTATAGATACAGTCTGGAATCGACATCTACGGTAGTTGCTCATAGCCGGTGAAATAACTTTAGATTGGTGTAAAAATGATGTTTTAAAAGACTTAGCCAGTGAAATATCTCTATATGGGCATAAAAATGCCATTTTAAAAGACCTTGCTGGTGAAAAATAATTTCCGATTGCTGTAAAAAGTGCCATTTTAAAAGATCTAGCTGGTGAAATAACTAGATTAGTATAAAAAGTGACCTCGTGAAAGTCCTAGCCTGTGAAGTAACTTTGCAAAAGCCTGTACAAGCAGCTTCAGCATAGCCTGTCAATTACTAATAAAAGAATCATCCCAGGACATAATTAATTACCAGTGTTTCTATTGCTTTTTTATGGACAGGTCTTGTTTCAAGGCTACCCATTGTTGGATGGGGGGGAACTTTCTGCCCTCCCCCAAAGGAAAGATTTTGTTTTAGGTCACCCAGATGGGTCATTAAAATTGTCAAACACCAACAAATCCATTGAAGGATGTTTGCTACTCGTGTTTAATATTTATTCTGAGTTAAACTGAAGTATCATTTGAATTGTTTTATCGTTCTGTTTGTGAACTTGAAGAGCGCTTTGACAGTGGTCAATAAAGAAATCGACATAATAGAATAATTAGTGATTGGTTAATTAGAGGCCTGGTGATGTAGAGAGAGGGGTTCAACTTTTCTTTATGTGGTTTTGTGAGACCTTGGCAAAGTCGTTGACATGTTTGCATGTGAAATATACTACACAATTGTACACTTTGTATGCATGTATCTATGAATTTATGTATGCATATATTTATTAATATATGTATGTATATATGTATGTATATATGTATACATATATTATATTTCTATACTTTCAGAGCATCGATGAACTGGTTGACAAGGCCGTTCCAAGGGATATTCGACTCACGAAAGACCTCGTGTTTGATGAACCATTAGGTAATCTAGTTTTGCACATTTACCCTGAAGTTGTGTACATGTTAATGCAAGTTATGTGATTACAGGTTATTGTAATGTAATGGGAATATCCTTAAGGCGTGGCAGAAATTATGGATCTGACAGGGAAAGATTGCCATTTGCGGCTTTAATTGCCAGTTGTACATGAATGTGAGGTGGTCAGAATGAATTGCCAGTGGTACAGACAGTACTGTCAGTTGTTGATCAATTTCCAGTGGCAGGAGAGTGATTGTCAGTAGTAAAGGAACTGTTGGTAGCAGAGGAATCATCAGTAGCAGAGGAACTGTCAGTAGTGGTGGAATTATCCATAGCAGAGGAACACAGTAACAGAGGAATTGTCAATAGCAGAGGAATTGTCAATAGTAGAAAAATTGTCAATAGCAGAGGAATTGTCAGTAGTAGAAGAATTGTCAATAGCAGAGGAATTGTCAGTAAGAGACAAATGAATTGTCAATAGCAGAGGAATTGTCAGTAGTAGAAGAATTGTCAATAGCAGAGGAATTGTCAGTAAGAGACAAATGAATTGTCAATAGCAGAGGAATTGTCAGTAGTAGAAAAATTGTCAATAGCAGAGGAATTGTCAGTAGTAGAAGAATTGTCAATAGCAGAGGAATTGTCAGTAAGAGACAAATGAATTGTCAATAGCAGAGGAGTAACCAATTTCTGTTAACTGTTGACCTCGTAATTGACCTTTTACAATGTATTCTGTCGACCCAGGAGAAGCCGAGCTGCTGAGCAGAATTCGAGAGATAGCCAGTCGCAATGAGGTGTGGCGGTCATTCCTCGGAATGGGGTTCTATGCGTGTCATGTGCCGACGCCCATTCAACGCAACATCCTCGAGAATCCTGGATGGTTAGTTATTTTCAATTTCCCAATACACCCGTAGATTGAAAATTACTCTGTGCTGGTAAAGCGTCAACCTCGTGGTAAATATTGAAAAGATGAAGCTCATGTTTGGATCTCGGCATACTTACATCTAAGTGTACTTGGATCTCAACATACTTGAATCTCTGCATACTTGGATCTTATCATACTTAGATCTCAGAATACTTAGATCTTGACATACTTGGATCACAACAGACTTGGGTCTCAGCAGACTTGGATCTCAGCATACTTGAATCTCAGCATATTGGATCTAAGCATACTTGGGTCACAGCATAGTTGGAGTTGAGCATGGTACTTTGGATCGTCTTTTCCAGGTACACCCAGTACACTCCATACCAGGCGGAAGTGGCGCAGGGAAGATTGGAGAGTCTTCTTAACTTCCAGACAATGGTCTGTGACATGACTGCGCTCGACATCGCCAATGCATCACTCTTGGATGAGGCGACCGCTGCTGCCGAAGCAATGGCACTCTGCAACAGGTGGGACCATGGCTTTATGAGTTCTTTGTAATTATTGTTATCTTTCTTTGGTCATACCTAGGACTAGAATTGTGCTCTGTGAATGAGCTATTTTGGTTGGTGGACCTAGATTTTGGAACTCTCTCCCTGTATCTGTCCGTTCTACTCATTCACTTATAAATGTCATTTTCTTTACTACTTTAGACTGTCAAATTGCCTATCCACAGACTGTCTAATTTATTGATATTGATATTATCAATATTGACCTGATTACGACCTGGTTTTTGAGTACCATCAGTTGATGCCTTGTGCATTAGACATTGGCACAATAGATGTTTCTAATTAATAATATTTATTCTTTATTACTTTTTTATTTTTCAGACACAACAAAAGACGGAAGTTTCTAATTGACCGATGTTGTCATCCACAAAACATCGCTGTTGTTCAGACGAGAGCAGAGTAAGAAGCATTGATTCATTCTAAAACTAATCACATTTAGTCTTTGTGAAACCGCGCTGTGCATACTGAGGAAACATGCGTGCACACTGTTCTATAGCGACCTTGTGGCCTCGACTAATTTTTCAGTGAATTGATCGAGTGAGATCCTTCGCCACCACTGTTTGTTTGAATGGGTGCCATGTCAGTTAAGGCCACTGTGTACGGACCGTGCTAGCCCAAGTTTCAAACTTCTAAAGTAATTATGCAAATAATGAATTCAGAACGATTTTGGGATATTCTAGATTTTTTCAATCTTTTCGTGCACATTTAAAAGTTTCCCTTACAAAATTGCAGATATCTTAAATTTTTGATGTCTTGAATTTTCCAGTAATATGAGGAATCATTTGACAAGCACAGAAGTAACAATTTTTTTTTAAAAAATGTTCGTGTTTTTGCATTTAAAAACTACTTTGAATAGTGCATTTAAAATTTATGAACTGATGCTGTATCTTTTGTGATCTTCATTCAGCGCTCTTGGAATATCGACCGTCGTGGTTGATCGCGATGACGTGGACTTCACCGACAAATCCATCTCGGGAATTCTCGTCCAGTATCCGGACACGACAGGATCCGTATTTGATCTGAGGACACTTGCGGACAAGGCTCATGCCAACGGGGTAGGTAGATCAATCCGATTATGGATCGATCGATCGAGGAATTTGATCGCTCAGAATTGTAGGTATTGCTATCCCTTGGTGGTTTGAGGGATGGATCGACAATAGATGATGATGGTGATGATATATTCATTTATTATGCATCAAGCAGGAAGACACACCGCTTCACAACTTTAACATCACACAAAGGCTACTATAAAGGAAAAAAGGGAATAATGTTGGAATTATTAAGATTTGGGTCAACATGGTGGCTTAAGAATTCGCTTATATAGTACTCTGGGTATAAAGTTCTTAGAGTGAGTGATTGATTGAATGATTGAGTGATTGATTGATTGATTGAATGATTGAGTTATTGATTGATTGAGTTATTGATTGATTTAATGATTGAGTTATTGATTGATTGAATGATTGATTGGGTTATTGATTGATTGGGTTATTGATTGATTGAGCATTTGATTGATTGACTGATTGATTGATATGGATGTTATCTGTAGTCGTTGGTCGTCAGTGCTACCGACCTCCTTTCGCTGACTATTCTAACGCCCCCTGGTGATTGTGGGGTGGATGTGGCCATCGGTTCAACCCAGCGCTTTGGTCTTCCCCTTGGATATGGCGGTCCACACGCCGGGTTCTTCGCTGTCAAGGACTCCCTGAAAAGACTTATGCCAGGTCGTGTAATTGGGATCTCCAGGTATGGAAAGCGGGATTTGCATGTAAGCATGTTGTATGTATTGTATGCATTATACGTATAGTTGTATTGTATTTTTTGTTGTATTGTATTCCTCCTCTTCCCTTTACCTCCCCCACTATTTCAATTCTAAAAACCATCCGCCGTAGCCTTCTGGACCCCTTTGAATCTTGACAAGGGATCAATTTTAACGTTACCTTCCCATTGACTTTGTTTTGACTGAGCACCCGTGAATAAGCCGATTATCACGATTTCCTTTTTGGGGCAATTTAGAAATCTTCCACTTAGGATTGAACCGTAAAATGGAAAGTTTCTAAAGTGCTAACTAAGAGCAGAGCACACTGAAGTGATTGAACCAGCTTAACATCATGAGTGCTGCATCAAGTCAGAGGGATATTATGTTCCACCTTTGCTCTCTCTTCTTCTTTTAAGGGTTGCTCAGCCCTCCGTTCCTCTTCTCGGGGTGACTTTTTGGTTCCATTTGCCCGCACTGCTACTATGCAGCGCCGAGCATTCTCTGTCGTTGGTCCAACAGCCTGGAATGACTTGCCATCTTAGGACTTCGCCTTTCTCCTCGTGTTCACTCGACTTCCTTTTACGCCCTATTAAAGACTTTCCTCTATGATCAGGCCTGGCTTGGGAGCGCTTCTGAGTAGAACCCCTTGAAGAGGCGCTATATAAATTCTATGATTGATTGATTGAAGAAGAGGAAGACCTGGTAGTGATTTCCATTGATGTTGACGAGAAGAAAGTGACGAACCTGGAAATGACCTTGACTTTGAATTCTTTCTCCATGCAGTGCTTTTAAGATCTGTACCTTGTGTTACCGTCCTTTTTTTTCCAGGGATGCTGCTGGAAGAGAGTGCTACCGTTTGGCGCTGCAGACGCGGGAACAGCACATCCGGAGAGAAAAAGCCACGAGTAACATCTGCACGGCACAGGTAGCAAATCAACCAAATCTAATCTAATCGGTCAGCAAGTCTAATCTAATAAGCCATCAAGATTTCTGCTCCCCCCTTAATAATGAGTACATTGACCGTAGACTGTCGGTGGGAAGATGAGACAGCAAGGGAGAGGACTGGCCACCCGCCCTCATACTTGTTAATTTATTATTTATTTATTAAATAAATTTGTAACGCTAGCAAGGTCACACCGAATGTGAATCTGAGGCGCGGATAGTCAGCTGCCAGGTGAAGATGCACTTAGATTTCCAAATCCTTGAAAGCCAAGGAGAAATAGTGAGTTTTGAGCCGCTTTTTGAAGGAAAGAAGTAATTTGAGCTACGAAGAGAGAGTGGTAGTCGATTCCATTCCTTTGAAGCAGAGGCAGCGGAATGCACGAGAGCCCATAACTGTTCTGCATCGTGGCTCAGGTTATTCATTTAGAGAGACTTATATAGCGCCACTCCCAAGATAACTCATATGACAAGGCTAAGAAAATGAAGTCGCTAGCACTTCATAGCCATGGCTGCCTCTCAGACCTAGCTTAAGGGAGTGGTTCTTCTTCTTCACTCATCCAAATGCACTTTGAATTCAGTCCCTTAACGATATCAATTCAGCTTCTTATTATATCTTTGTCTTGGTGCGCCATCTGTTGATGCCTTGTTCATTACACACTGGCTCTATAGAAGTCACTAATTAATTATTAATAATAATATTAAACTTTTGTTCTTTGTCCTTCTCTTCCCTTCAGGCTCTGCTTGCCAATATGTCGGCCATGTACGCCATCTACCACGGACCGACCGGCCTTCGTGATATCGGGAACAAGGTGCACAATGGTGCGCTCATACTGGCGGAAGGTAAGTGTGAATGTAGTAGCATTGTCAGGTAAGGCAGAGTCAGGTATTTAGTAATATAGTGCCTTTTCTCTTACATAAACTTATAGTTTAACAGTTTTTCTCTCTGTTAGCATCTTAACGACATGCACTGGGCCACTGTGCATGCATTGCCTGTTTTGGGAAAGCTTGAACCTATGTAGGTATGATGTATGTTTGTATGCATGTAAGTTTGATGTATGCATGTATTCATGCATGTGTGTCTGTGTGCGTGTATGCTTGTGAGTATGCATGATGTATGTTTGTTTGCCTGTATGTTTGATATGCATGTATGTATGATGTATTGCATGTATGTTTGACATTCATTCATTCATTCATTCATTCATTACTTTAATTTGTATGGCGTCTCCTTCAAGGGAACTACTCAGAGGCGCTCCCAACCCCAGCGCGGCCAAATAGGACCATTTTAAGTTGAGAGAGGAATGTCTGAGAAGGGGTTCCAGGAAGGAAGCGGAGGACCAGAGGAGGCCATTCCAGGTCGAGGGGCCAACCACCGAGAAGGCACGGCTCTGCTTGGTGGAGGTGCGAGCAAAAGGCACAGAGAGAAGACCATGTTCAACCGAACGGAGGGAGCGCGAGCCCCGACATATGTATGTTGTGTGTTTGTATGCATGTATGTTTGATATAATGCATTATGTTTGTGTGTGTGCCTTTATGTTTGGTATGCATATATATGTATGATTTATGTTTGTATGCTCCTATGCTTGATGTATGCATGTAACTGTGTATGCATGATGTATGCACTGGTGTGTATACATGCATGTATGATTTATCCCATGTTGTGTATGCATGTATGTACGATTCTGCACATTTATGTAGATGTTTGGGAAGGTTTTTATAGGTGTTTGACTGATGTATGTATTATAAAAGCTTGTGCCACAAGTTTGGGTTGTTATTGACCGATTTTTCTCTTTCAGGTGTGCGAACGGCTGGTAACATGGTGAAGAACAAGGCATTTTTTGATACGCTGTCCATTTTGCCAAGAGATGGAGTTTCAACTGTGAAGGAGAGAGCATCCGGAAAGAAAATCAACCTGCGATACTTCGAAGACGGAAATGTTGGTTGTATTGTTGTTCATTGTATTTGATTTTATCATGGAAGCATTTTGTTTGATGCACAGAAATATTTGAAGTTTATCACAAGTTTAAAATGTTCACTAAGACTGAAACAGTTTCATCAGATGGCAACTTTATTTTGGTTAACACTGCTGCTATAGAAAATGTTAATTACTAATAATGATAGTAGTAATAATAACAATAACAGTAATAATAGTAATAATAATCATGTAGTAATTATAATAATAATAATAATATTATTAGTAATAAAAATCACTGGCTTGGTTTTGAACCAAAGTCTCCAGCACATTAATTGCTAGACTTTCACATTGAAAGTTCTGGTTTAAATTCTGGATTTATAACTGCAGTAAATCCACATAATCGAAATCAATAATTCATAAAAGTAAGAAGTTCAATGTAGTGGCTTTCATTGTTGTTGCTTTCATTTGTTAATTGCATAACATTTGTCTCATTTTGACTGCATTCTTTTTGTCTTTATCTTTATTTTAGGTTGGTGTGTCACTCGATGAAACTGTCAGAGAGGCCGACATTAACGATCTTTTGTCGATTTTTGGAAGCAGCGAAACTGTGGTATAATAGTATTTTGAATAAAACATTCTAACAAGTAATCAAATGACCAGTCTAAAGTAAAAAAAATAGCCTACCTAAAGAAAAATGACTGGTCTAAAGTAAATGACTGGTTTTAGTAACCATATAACAAGTAGGATTTCTATTGAAAAGCATGACTGTAGTCCCACCATAGTATGTACCAGGTACTAAGTACCGGTTTGATACTCCTCCTCTGAGACGATTACTATGTTGGGACCTTGAGCAAGTCCTTCACTCACAATTGCTCCATGCACAATGATGTTCCATCTTAAGGTCGTTTGTGCACTTCTGAACTTTGGAAGGAAGGCCGTATCAAATACAGTTGTATTAATGTATTGTGTTTTAGACTGGTTATATACCAACATACCATTGCTTAATAAACCTTACTGATGGTGCGGATAACTAGAAATGTTTCTATGCTGAATACCTTGTGTCTTAAAACTGTTGAATACTCTCTTTAGATGGAGATTTCGAGTCGATTGGGTCGAGTTCCAGAAGGAAGCATAGAAGAGAGCGAGTTCAGGAGAACGAGCGAGTATCTGAGTAATCCGGTCTTTCACAAGTATGCCAGACAATCGTGTTGTTTTTTTGGCTATGCTCGACATGTTATTGCTAACTTGTTTGTTGACAACATACCATTTCATAAGTATATGTGCATTTTATTAGTACATTTGCATTAGAAAGTGATGTGTATGTATATATGCATGTGTGTATGCATGTATGTATGTTTTTGTCTACACACGTGTCACATGTATGCAGTGTGATTCTCGTTAACGATAACGATAACGAAAATGTTCGTTAACGAAAATAAAATAACTTCGTTAACGATAACTATAACTAAAAAAATCATTAACTATAACTATAACTATAACGAAAATAACAATAACGAAAATTCATCTTTATTTCCAAAAAATAAAAATAGGAAGTGCAATATGTACGATTCGACATAAATGAGAACGAAAAATGCGATATTTTTATTATGCAATTTGTCAGTCACTTTGGAAACTCGTGTATTCATGAAGCTGAATGCACCCATGCTTCAAAGGCTTCAAAGCTCTGAGCAAATTGTGAAACAGCGTGTTAATACGCACAATTTTGCTTATAGCCTTAATTATTGTAACTAAGTAGTAACTAAAATTAACTAAAATAAAAATCCATTAACTATAACTATAACTATAACTAAAAATAATACTAACTATAACTATGACTAAAATAAAAATCCATTAAGTATAACTGTAACTATAACTAAAATAAAATCTGTAAGGAGAATCACACTGCATGTATGTATGCTTGTATGTCTTTGTATGTGTGTTTTTCAAACTGTTCCAGAAAGATAGAAATATGTTGGTCCGTATGTATGCATGTATGTAATTATCTGTTTATGTATGTATGTTTGTTTGTATGTGGTTGTATGCTTGTATTTGTTTTTGTATATATGCAATGTTATGTATAGCTGCTGAGGCTGTGCCATCAGTGGTGAAGGTCTTGGCTGAAGTACCACCTTAGGGCGCTACGTGAGGTGGACAGGCTCAGCAGGAACCCTGAAAAAGCTGGCAAACGTGGGCGGCATCGCCGCCTTTGATACCACATGTGGATATCAGAGCCAGTCCTAAGCCTGGAACTCTCTTTAAGGGTGAAGCACGAAGGTCGAACGGATGGGTGCAGATACTCCGTTCGTAAAGAAAAAATACGAATGAAATCCAATGCAAGCATTGGACTCCAAAAGGGCCTCGGCCCATGGATTCTGATGATGATTATGATGATGATGTATAGCTCTTGATATGTGTATGGCACCTTCTCGTATTGAAGGGTGGGCAATTTATTTAGCTGCTTTTCTTTGTGTGTAGGTATCAGTCGGAGACGAAACTGATGCGTTACATGAAGCGATTGGAGAACAAGGATGTCTCTCTCGTTCATTCAATCATTCCTCTTGGATCATGTACAATGAAGCTCAACAGCGCCACTGAGATGACGGTAAGTTCTGAATCCTGGGACTCTATCTGAATCCTTCCTCCACAAACTTGAAACTTTTCTTTTTGGGCACATTGGAGTGGGGAGCGCCTTGTTTTGTAGAAGGGCACTATGAAAATTTCCTAATGAATGAATTATGGTTAAGTTGATGACGGTAAGTTGATGGCAAGTTGATGGCAAGTTGATGGTAAGTTGATGGCAAGTTGATGGCAAGTTGATGGTAAGTTGATGGCAAGTCGGTGACGGGAAGTCATGATGGCAAGTATGAGATTATAAGTCAAGATGTTAAGTCAATGATGACAAGTTGGAGATTGTGAGATTGTAAAGTCGATGATGGCTAGTCGGTGATGGTAAGTTGATGCCGGTAAGTTGGTGATGACAAATGTTGTAAGTCGATGGTAGGTTGGTGATGGCTATTTGTTGATGACAAGTCGGTGCATATAATCAACCCAATATGATAAATATGTTTTCTGCTTTTCCTAAATTTGCCGTTGGTGTCTGAATTTTCTAGCCGTGCTCGCTGCCCGAATTCGCCAATCTCCATCCGTTTGTTCCACCTGAACAAGCGCTTGGCTATGCGGAACTGTTCAAAGAACTGGAGAGAGATCTCTGCGAAATCACTGGATATGATAAGATATCACTGCAACCAAACAGGTTACAGGCTTCGGTTTATCTCTCGTAATATAGGGAGAATTATGGTATGGTAAAGTGGTATGGTAAGACAAGGTTGGTTAGGTAAGATATAATCGTAATTGAGCATTTATATAGCGCCACTCAAAAACAGAGGCGCTCCCGACCCAGGCCAATAATATGGTGGTAAGTTAAGGTCGTAAGGTAAGGTGGTTGTATAAAGTGGTAAGCAGGGGTGGACTGGGCCGCCGGGACACCGGGAAGATTCCCGGTGGGCCGCCAGGACCGGTGATATAATAATTTAATCAATTTAGTACAGATGATACAGGTTTTTTACAAAAAATTGCGGCATCGGTTAACCGGTTTTTAGTTTCGGTTAACCGGTTTGTAAATTAACTGAAAAAGAGCAATGCATACTTACTTACCTACAGTGCTCCGTACAGCCAGCGGCCGCCATGTTAGATAAGAATTTACATCTTCCATTCTACTTCCGGCGTCTTCCACTGAGTTTGTTTTGATAAAATTTCTTTTAAATTTGTTAGTTAGTAATAAGTAATATTAATTAAATAAGATATGTTACGGTTATGAGTGATATAAATCCGAAACGTAAATGTAAAGGTGGTGCGGAGAAAGTAAGAGATAAGAAACTAAAGATTCTTGGTAAAGATGGAGCTAAATGCCGAAATCTAGTCGATTTATTTAAAGCCACTCCAATTCAAACTGAAGACACCAGCTCTCAACAAACACCTTCTGCAAGTAAACAACCCGACAAATTTTGCAAAAAATGTCCTGTTTGCTGCTTTTCTGTACTACATAAATACAGTTTCTATGGGCAAGCATACAAGCATCTCTTTAGTGCATATAAACTTTTATTGACTCTGTCGTCTACCCAAGTAGCTTGTGAGAGATCTTTCTCTAAATTGAAATACATTAAGAATCGCTTGCGAAGCTCATTGTCATCTACACACCTTGAAGCTTTTATGCTTATGTCAACAGAAACCGATGTTTTAAGTGAACTGAATAATGACACAATTATAGATCATGTAGCCGAAATGGCACCCGGCTTAAAGAAGTTGCTAATACTATAAACAGCAATAATACCATCACAGTGAGTCCGAATAAATTGATTTATAACTTGAGTTGACGCATTCTTAATATTTTATATATAATTATAAATTATATATGCGATTTATCGTTTTTTGTTATTGCATAATGTAATTTGTAAAGTGACCCATGACTTTGGAGGTCACTGGCCCTCGGGTATGCATGAAAAAATGCACAAAGAAAATAAAAGTCATGAAGTTAGGGCCGCTTTTTGTTTTTCGGGCCGCTTGAACTCCCCAGTCCACCCCTGGTGGTAAGGTAGGATAAAAAGACACTACATTTTTTTATAGATACTTTTCTGGTTAAATAATGTTAGGTAAGGTAATTGAAGGTGATCGATATACCAAAAATGCCCTAATACCTGTTAAACAAGGGGTATGCAGATTTGCTAAGATAATCGTAATCGTAATCTCCAAACTTCTAAAGCGCCACTCGAAAGCCAAGCGCAGGGCACCAGCTTATTCACGAGCTGATGAAATAAGGTAAATATGCTGTTCATAAATTATTTAAATTAATTAATCGAGCAGTTAATTTAATTGACCTACATATTTTTGCAGTTGTTTACATTGCAATAGATTTTAATTTGATTATGGAATGAATTGCATGAAATATATTCGTTTGTTTTTTGTGATGTGTTAGTGGTGCACAGGGGGAGTACGCGGGTCTGAGGGTCATCAACTCTTATCTCAAGTCAACCGGTCAAGAACAAAGAAATGTAAGCATCTAACATATGTATGTGTTTGTGTATGTATTTGTAAATGTAAATGTACATGTATTCGATTTCTTATAGCGACCGTATGGCCTTTACCATGCTCATTTTTCAATGAATTGATCGGCTGATATCACAATTGCTGCCTGTTTGAATGGACACCACGCCATTTAGAGCCCCCATGCTAGCCCGAGATTTAAATTTTTGAAATAGTTTAGAGGCCGTGACTGCTCTGCCTAGGGGCCCGGAATTTCTGTCGCCACCTCTGATAATGGTGCTATAGAAGTCTATGCTAATTTTGTGCTATTTTTATGTTCCACATTTAACGTTGTTTGTGCTTATTAGGGAATTGTACTAATTAGAACTGTCTTAGTGGTTGTAGTTGAAGACTGTTGTTTTATGATTCAGGTTTGCCTCATCCCAGAGTCGGCCCACGGCACGAACCCAGCCAGTGCTCAGATGGCAGGCATGAAGATCGAATCTGTCAAGGTTACAAAGACAGGAGCCGTCGATCTCCTCGATCTCTCAAATAAGGTACGGATCGATTATGCTCTGGATTTTGAGAGGTCTACATCAAATACTAAATAAAGAGATGTTGATGTATGTATGTCTGTACTGGTGTGTGTATGTATGTACCGGTATGGATGTATGTGTGTATGTATGTGTGAAGTTATGTATTGTATATGACAATATGTATGTGTTATTTATGTTTTGTATATGACCATGTCTGTGTGTTGTACGGTATGTATGTATGTATATTCGTGTATGGATGCATTTCCAGTATATGTCTGTGTCTGTATGCACGTAGATATGAGTATTGTCATAGCAGGATTTACTTGATCTGAAACGGTCCATTTACAATGTATTGATTCTAGTGTTTGTGGATTTGTGCTGTCATTCGGAAGCTCTTCTGAGAAGTTTCTGCTAAAGGAGCTATTTAAATCTGATTAAAAATCACGTACACTGCTTTTGCGTTTAGGCGAGAAGCATTCCAAGGCTTTGGCAACTCTGATGATTACCTACCCATCGACACATGGCGTTTTGACGAGGAAATTCGGTCATGTATTCTGTTGTCTTTTAAGAATTTACAATGTAATTGCACATTTATATAGTTGTCTCTTCATCGTCATTTGAAATCCATTCTGTTGTTTGTCGTTTTGTGCTGTCAAGTGGGAAGCTTCTCTAAGGAGTTTATCTTGTAAAGGAGCTATATTAATCTGATTAAAAATCACGATACACTGCTTTTGCGTTTAGGCAGAGAAGCATTCCAAGGCTTTAGCAACTCTGATGATCACGTACCCATCGACACACGGCGTCTTTGACGAGGAAATTCGGTCAGTAGCATTCTCTCGCCTTTTGTAATTTGTAATTGTAATTAGAAATTTATATAGCGCCTCTAGATTTCGTTTGACCTAAAGTTCATGCAACGGTTAGAATTGCTGAGCATGGAGTCGAAATCCAAAATCATTCATTAAGTTATCTGAGAAAAAGCTGCGAGTTTGTGCTCTAAATGTTAAATTCTAATGTTTTTTACTTTAATTGGGTTTTCGTCATTTATTTTACTGGTATTCGGTTGCCGAGTTGGAAAAGAATTTTGTCGTAAAGGAGTTTCTTTGCACTTTGTCTCAGGGAAATCTGTGATCTTGTGCACCATCATGGAGGACAGGTGTATCTGGACGGAGCCAACATGAATGCCCAGGTAAGAGAACGAGCACTTAGGAAATGTGAATAGGAAATGTGAATAGGTAATGTGAATAGGAAATGTGAATAGGAAATACGGATAGGAAATGTGAATTTGAAATGTGAATAGGAAATGCAAAGAGTAAATATTCAATTGAAATGTGAATTTTGAAATGTGAATGTTCACATGGAGGCGTGTATGGACTGTCGTGTGACATTTAGAACGTGTGAAGCGTTTGTGACGCTGGTGTTGGTTCTAATTTGTAGGTTGGGATCTGTCGTCCTGGTGACTATGGTTCTGACGTTTCCCATCTCAACCTACACAAGACCTTCTGCATTCCACACGGAGGAGGAGGACCTGGAATGGGACCAATTGGAGTGTCAGTACTTCTTCACTTCTTTGGCACCAGGCTGAGATTATGGCACCATACATACATACAAGCAATTCATACAGAAGGCACTGTGCACGAGTTAAAAGTGTGAATGAGATTTGTATGATAGTTTAAAATGACAGGTCTTGAGCTGTGATTTGATTGTCTCCAGAGATGGCGCATCATTCTAGTGCAAGTCACATTGTCGGAAGACTGTTCCACATGCATGCACATACATGCATAAATACACAATATATACGTACACATGCATGCATACATACATGCAAACTCAGATGCATACAGACTTGTGCATAGATACACACTCATACATACATAGATTCATAAAAAGGAAGTCCATTTAAAGAGATTTCCATTCCGTGCCTCCAATATCTTGCCTTATGATACCACATCTTACCAAACCTTGTACAATATACCATACCATGCCTGTTATTACTTACAGAAAGAAGCACCTTGCTCCATTCCTTCCTTCGCATCCTCTCGTGCCATGTGGCGGTGCCAAAGACACATCGTTTGGCACGGTCAGCGCAGCACCATTTGGATCCAGTCTCATCCTCCCGATCTCGTGGTCCTACATCAAGATGATGGGTGGTGAGGGCCTGAGACGGGCGACCGAGATGGCAATCCTCAACGCGAACTACATGGCAAAGCGACTCAGCGACTACTATCACATACTCTACACCAATTCCAATGGTGGGAGTCATTTCAGCTACGAACAAACGATTTCGGGGAAGTTTTCATATTAGTTGGAAGAATTTTTATATATGAGGTTGAGGAATTTGTTTATACATCAGGTTCCTCAACCTGAGGAATTTTTTATATTATCAGATTGAGGAATTAATTTTTTTATATATTTAGATTGATGAATTTATCAGGTTGAGAAATGTTTATTTGTCAGGTTGAAGAATTTTTTATATATCAGGTTGAGGAAGTTCTATGTACCAGTTTTAGGAATATTTTGTACTGGTTCTTTGCAGTTTTAAGAATTTTTCATACCAGTTTAAAATTTGTCTTACCACTTAGAAATTTCTTAATGGGAGGGGGAAGTTTTCTATTTAGACTTTAGCAAATTTGCCAAAGAGGGAGAGTTCTGCAGGAGGTTTGAGACATTTTGTACAGTTTTGTACAGTTTTGTACAAGTCTGAAGAATTTTTTTAATGTAAATTTAAGCAATTTTGATGAAGATGGAAGTTTTGCGGTAAGTTTGAGCAGTTCTTTCTATACATCTGAGAAGGTGTTTCCATGTTTGAGCAATTTTCTTCTGCTGTTATTTAAGGTTCTTGTGGGACTGAGATAAAATGTGACATATTAAGGATCATGTGAGATGGAATTTTACATTATAGGAATCATGTGAGATGAGATGGAACATGCAGTATCCAGATCAATCTTAGTAACTTTTGAGAAAGTATGTAAAATTGGAAGACGTTGTTTTTGTAGGCTTTTGTGCTCACGAATTTATAATCGACTGCCGTGACTTCAAGAAGTCGACCGGTGTCGAAGTCATCGACATTGCCAAACGACTTCAGGACTATGGTAAATGTCAAATCTCATATTCTGCTTACCATGTAGCAAATGATTACATTACTTTAGTTTAATATGCTATGAGAAAAGTAACTTGTTAACTTAATCACCCAAATAATCTGCGTAAATTCTTCAGTGTGACATGTGTACACATGCACACATACACACTTGTGTGCATAAATGTACAAAACATATGTATATCTACTTCTATAAACCGTATATCAGTTTCAGTTTATTGCTCCCAAATGAATTGTAAATGAAATACATTGAGCAGATTTTAGCAACAAATGTAATATGCAACAAAAACAGATTACAGTAGTCGTTTCTGGGAGTTAAGGGAAAGGAGAATCCCGCTAGTTAGGGTCCTCAATACAAGATAATTAATAAAGATGTTGGGAGATCGGAAAGTAATTGTTGAAAGTGTAAGGTCTACGACAATTATAATAGGAAACAAAACTAAACAGCAGAAATTTCTACTTAACTAGAAACATCATTTTCAGTCTCTCTTCTTTTGCTACGTGTGCTCGTACTAGTTGTTTAAAGTGTGTGGAGTTTAAGACATGCCCTGCACATGTACACCTTGCATAGATGAAGGGAGTTTGTTTTACGATCAGCTATGTTTGTGGCGTATTTGAAAAATTGCTCTCGGTTTTGTTGTAGGCTTCCATTCTCCGACGATGTCTTTCCCGGTTCCCGGATGTCTGATGATCGAACCAACGGAGTCGGAGGACAAGGGAGAACTGGACAGATTCTGTGATGCTCTGATCGGTGAGATGGACGATCCTTACGTCAATGATTTATGTGGAATCACCTTTGTTTACAAAATCAGACAAAAAACGGCGTTGATAGCTCATTAGTCAGTTGCACCATTGGTTGATGTCTCATGCATCAGACATTGGCGCTATAGAAGTTACTAATGAATGATAGAAATAATAATCAATTATCTAGGCACTTTATATAGTATGGCGAAGATGTTTTTCCTAATATGCGAATTGCTTTAACCTACAACTGCTTCTAAGAGTTGTCGTTTCTGTTGATGATCGAAAAGGTAAGTAGGATGGCAGATGATTTGCCTGTGTTTTGTAGCTGAGGTGTGCCATCATGATACACTCGCAAACATGTGGAATTACCAATGTAGAGAACAGACATAAGCAGGTGTTGATGTGGTCTTGGTACGAGTGTCCAAGACAGTTTTGCAGCATGATGCATTATTATAAGTTACTAAAGAAGTGTTGAAATCAGCGATACCAGAGCCCTTGGTGTTACTTCAGTCAAGGTAAGTAGGATGGCTAATGATTTGCCTGTGTTTCGTACGTGAGGAGTGCAATCTTGAAGCAGATGCGCTCACACATGGAAGCCAGCGTAGGGAAAAACAAGCGGTCTTGTAGTCTAGGTACGAGAGTCCAAGAGAGTCTTAAGCCTGGTGCATTATTCTTTAGCCAGTTAATGAGAGGCATGGTCATGCAAGTAGTCAAGTCTCACCACAGCAAATGCCCGGCGTTGTCAGAATAAGACTGTGCATCAGTTTTCAGTGATGCTTGAAAAGCCTCTCAAAGGAAGCTCTTCCTATCAGAAAAAGTTTCACTGTATTGAAATGAATTGAGTAGGGAATATCTAGCATCATTTGATCTTGTAAAGAGTGCTCTTAATGTTTGTGGCACATATATACATGGGTTTACATATATACTTGAAGTAGAACATGTTTTTCATTTAGCCATACGCAAAGAGATTGAGATGATAGCGGATGGAAAACTGGATAGAAGTGTCAACCCTCTCAAGGTCCGTGTTTACTTTTTTGAGTTTTATTTTTTATCTAATTTAAATCTTAATTTTTAATTATCATTTCCATTTCACAGAATGTAACTGTACTGATTAAACGCCTAAGTTTTCAAGTTTTATTTTTATTACTATATTTGCATTGTTAGTTTTATTATTATTATTAGATTGTAATTATTTTTATTAATGTCTGAAGCGCTATTAGCATTTAAAAAATTAGGGATAGGCCTAACATTTTTCTGGGATCGTTGGTTTTTGTTGAAAAGAGTCTTGATGTCATGCAAAGTGCCAAAGTACTGTGAGTTAAGGTATAAGGTAAATGAAATAGTATATACCTCTAATTACTTAACCTCACCTTTTCTTACTTTAAGTATATACCTTAACATGGTAAAGTAAGACAAGATGAGGTATGGTAAGGTAAGATCGGTTTTGAGAATAAGATACATAATGTTTAGTATTTCACTTACCATTTTCTTTATACGCACGTCGGGGGCCCGATAGCGCATTGGATAACATCTGGCGTAGAGAGCGAGAGGTACCGAGTTCGAGCCCCGTTGGGCGGATATGCTTTGTAGGCTGCTATTAGCGCCGTTGTATTGCAGGCTGTCTGTTCTGTTAGTAGTTAAGATTGCTTCAATTGCATAACATGCAAATGTACAGCGCAGTGCGTTTGTCAGGCGCTTAATTAAAGAAAAGATATTATTATTATTATTATTATTACTAACATATTTGATCTCTGCTATGTGACTGTCTCTAGAATGCCCTGAACAATATTGCCTGTTTAATTTGCATATGTGTCAGCTTAATTACCACAAATAAAGGAATTTGATTGATTGATTGAAAAGCAATTGCGTTGAAGCGTTGGATGGTAACAGATAAGCGATGGTAGAGGAATGTAGTTTCTCTGTTATTCCGATTATGTTTTCTTATTATTACCCGGTTCTATTAGTATTCTTATTATCATAAATACAGTGCTTTTATTTTCACTGTCCTTTTAGCCAGGGCTCTTGTGGATTCACTCAGTGGATATACTTGAAGAAGCCCAACAGTTTTAAGTCCTTTATAAATTGATTAAGCTTTTTTACTGTCAGCACTTGAGACATTTCTTGTGATGCAAGTATATGTTTCTGACACTGGACATTTTTTATGCATGTGTTTGGTTTTTTGGCCTCCAGATGGCACCACATACAGTCTCGGACGTCATATCTACAGACTGGAACAGACCCTATCCCAGGGAACTGGCAGCCTTCCCGATTGTACGTTCAATACAAATCTACACTGTTGTTTTCAGTCTTTAAAAAAATGATGATGATTTTGCTGATGAATTAACAATGATAGTAAATGAAATGTATTCTGCACTTTTATTTTCAATCTTTAGAATGATAATAGTTGCATAATAATAATCGTAATAATGTTTAATTAATAACGAAAAGTAAACGAATTAAAATGTACAATGTTATTTTCAGTCTTTTAAACATAATAATAATAATAACAATAATAATAATAATTTTCTTATGTCAATATTTACTTGAACAATCTCTTCAAAGATTTTCATAATTATTTTAACACTAATTCCAGTTTTGAGCATGGAATATTGGTAGAAGAAATAAATTTGTCTTATTAGTTTACAATAATAATAATATTGAATTAACAATGACAAGTTAATGAAGTTTATATGTATGTATGTATGTATCAGAGCACTTGTGTACTGCACTGTTATTTTTAATCTTTAAAAAATAGTAGTAGTCATAATTATGATGAATAAATAACGAAAAGTAAATCAATTAAAGTTTGCACTGTTTTATTATTTCAGTCATTCGTTAAACCAGAGACCAAGTTTTGGCCGACAGTGAGTCGAATCGACGATGTTTATGGTGACCAGCATTTGATCTGCACATGTCCTCCGGTCACTTCTTACGACTCGACCGACAGTGAAGGCTCCGAGGAAAAGGTGGCCAAGGTCGCAAGTCACTGAAACCAGGATTCGAACTTTCCACCGTTGTTTATCTTGCTGTGAAAACTATTCTACATGTTGAACTTTCAGGAAATGGTTTTTACCGAGTGATAAATGGCATTAATCATATCCAATCATGAAGTCAATGGCCTTTGGTGCTGGGATGAAAATGTAGAAACTCCATAATTAATACTTTGTAATTATGTCAAATAAATTGAAAAGCTAGACTTTTCGTAAAACTATTAAATTATTTACAATATTCTTGAAGTTTAATAAATATGTTGTGTTGTTCATAATGATTTGCTTTGGATTTGTAAAGATAGGGAACTATTGTACATGCTGAACTATGAGTTGTTGTAATTATTTGTAATATGAATAAAATGTTAAATCATAATCAGTTGGCTAACAATGAGTATAAAGATCATGTGTATTCAGAGACTAAGAAAACAATCCACAACTCCTCTGGGTTAGACTAAAGACAGTGGACCTGTTCACCCTTACAATAAAAGTAGTGGTCAAATTGCTCATCCAGGGGTGGCGGATCTCCATTATATTTGCAAAACCAATAGCTAAGTCTTTCTGTTTTATTTGTATTGTCTATAACAGATATTCACTATTTGGATAAAACTAGAAATGCTTGAAACATGCTGTGCATCGTAATCGTAAGCTACAAACTGCTAAAGAGCTGGCCACGCTAAACCTATGCTTAGGGGAGTTTCAGCAGAAATTTATTATTTTTAAATTGACAATAACATACAAAAACATTTTTGGAAGCCCAGTTTCCATGAACTGTTTCAATTTACATAAAGCTGAAACTTCAGACTAATTTACTTATGTAAACCTAATGCGCTTCAGTCAATGTCGTCATTGTTACCCAATTACAATAATGCTTCAAATCACTTGGTTTTGTAACGTTCGTCTACATGTGCTACAAGCATGCAGTAAGAAAATAAGCGGGTGATGCTTGTGAGTGCATTGATGGCTTTCATTCTGAAATCCAGATCAGATGAAGAGCCACCAAAGAAGTAGCAGCCTGGCTTGAGGCTGTTCAAGTGAATAGTCTGATATATCTGCCACCTAAGAAGAGTTATAAGGCGTCCATTCCATAATTGACCATGCACTGTCCAGTGTCTACGGTGAAGTGTTTGAGAGTGCACTTTTAGTAGAATACGAAGGCTGAGAAGGCAGCTGAAAGTTTCAGATATCAATGTGGAAGATAAGCCAAAGATTGGGCGTTTTGGCATTCATAGGTGAATGGAATGGAATCATGGCATCTCTCCAAACCCTTTCACTAAACCTAAAATTATTTCTGACGATCTGTGGCTTCATGTGAGAGAAGTTTTTCAAAGCTGAAACTTATAAAGTATATAATTATATAGGCTACTTAGGCCTACTAAAAGTACTCCCTCATGCGACACTGTTTTACTGACTCTGCTCCACACGATCTCAGGGCGTATTGTATTCCAGTCTCTACTCTGGTCGTTCTTCCCTTCGGCCCGCGACCACTTGGCCGTCCCTCGGATGCGTACTTCTACAGCCCCGTCTAAGAGCTTCGCTCCTGTAGGTCCCTCCAGCTGGATTCTACTATCTCAGTCCCTTAATTAGGGAAGACTTTCTTCCTCTTTCGTCTGACCAGTGCCGCAAGCGCCAGAAAACCACTCTTTGCCAGTGGAGACACTGTCCCGGGTCGGGAGCGTCTCTGATTTAAAGTGGCGCTTTATAAATGTTCGTTCACGATTACGATTAATTACGATTATCTTTGATTACGGCCGAGGGATGAGCGCACCATCAATGAGACGATGCCATTTAATTTCAATGGCCCGCGCAGCTCTATGATCGCTGGTCCTCGTTAACAACAAATTTTTCACATATATCGCTTGAAAATAGTTTTAAAAGTTATATTCTATTTTTTGCATTTATATTACGTTTAATAGCTTGTGTTAATAAATAAACATTTTAATTGGGCACTGGTAGATTTTTCGTTAAATAAGTTTCCTGCCTGGCATTCGCTGCGGTGCTATGTATAAACATGGCAACGAAACGAGGAAAAGCGTTGAGGGAAAAAGATGGAGAGAAAAAAGAGAAAAAGAAGGTGGAAAAGGAAGAGGAGCCCCCGCCACCGGTTGAGGTGAAGGTGGAAGAGCCCGTGGAGAAAGTGGAGCAGGCGCCAACCGTTGTCGAGGAGCCCGTCGTAGAGGAACCGCCGCCGATCGAGGAACCCCCACCAGAACCGGTCTATGAGGAGCCAATCCTCACGCAAATCATCGTCGAGAGGCAAGTCTTCAATGAAAAAAGAATAAATGTTGGGAAGCTTATAGAATCGGGGGCTGAAGGATATAGTGTGTAAGTTTACTGGCGTTGTGAGTGTCGGTTAGGGTCAGTTTAGGCGTCGTGAGAGTCGGTGAGGGTAAGGCTAGGAGTCTTGAGGGTCTGGGTTAAGGTTAGTGTCGTCATTAGAAAACGTGGTGCCTTCCGTGCTGCATGGCAAAAGATACCGTCAAACGCCAGCAAGCTTACACACCCCGATACTAAATGTTTGCCATGTTATTTTTGGCTGCAGAATGCGTCACTAGATGTTTGATATCTCCGAAAAGCCCATGATTTTCAGATTGCTGTCGTTTTCAAGAAGTTCTAGTATTGTGTATTGCAGTTAAACACTTTGCCGAGCATATTAATTCATGTGGGTCCCATTATACTTAACTGATTTTAAAATCTGTGCTCGATGAACTCTTATGAAGAGCTGCAACTGAAGAATTCCACGGTTACATTATCACTGATTGTCTTTCTGCAAATGTCCATTTGAGAGTTGTATCGTAAGTCTTCTATGATAATATTGTCTCTGTGTTCTGAATGTTTTGCCAGGTCTTACGTGCTAGTTAAAAGTAAGTAAGTATTCTTCATATGCATCTGACAAACGCATGTGCATTGCATTGTATAAAACGATTACATACATGTTTGAAATAGACTCAAATAGGAGCAGCTTATAGTTATAGGCAGACGTGCAAAGCTAAATATGACCAAAAGACAAGGTGGTTGCTTCATTTTCTGTTTTTTCTTTCCAGATATGAAGGAGAGAAGGTGAGGGGACTTTACCATGGAGACGGCGAAGCATTTTTCATGGGAGGTCATTGCTACAAGGTCAGACACCTTCAAAGTCTTTACGTTTTCCATGTTTACATCATTAAAAGTTCTTATTGTTTGCTTTTGTGTAGGATTTATTGTTTCCTGACTGACGCTCCATTGTACTCTTCTCGATGAATGAGTAAGGTTTATGGGCAACTTGTTACTATCCCTACCAGGGCAGAAGTTTGGTTTTGGATTTCTGCTCCATCTACACCCCTACCCAACTCAGCTATAATGAGTACATTAACCGTACACTGTTGATGGGAAGATGAGACACTGAGGGAGAAGATTGGCCACCCGCCTTTATAAGCTGAGGTTAAGAAAATGAAGTTGGTAGCACTTCATACCCATGGCTTCCTCAGAGCTAGCTTACGGAACTGCTCTTCTTCTTCTTGAATGCTTGAATTATTTTTCAGGGCCAGTTTTCAGAAGGCCTGATGCATGGCGAAGGCGTTTACACTTGGGCCGATGGTGTTGTTTATATGGTAAGGGTGATATTTCAGTTCTTAAACTGTTGTTAACTTTGAATTATCTGATAATAAATGATGATAATATTCATTTATTGAATCAAACTGAAAAAGACTTGTGCGCAGTAAGATTACATGGCATAGTAGCAACAGATAAAATAAGTTTAACAGGAGTTGAATTTAACTGTATATTATAATGAGAGACTTGTTTATTGCTAAACGTCTCTTTATTACTATTCAACGGTTTAACTTGGTGGCTTTCGGTGGCACTTTAGAGGAACAGGCTCTTTGGTAGTCATAACCATTCCAGACAACCCCTTATATCTTTACTTTGTCTCCTAACAAATATTTTTATATGATTGTTTATTTATTTGTTCTCTTTGTTGCTAAATTGTGTATTAATAAAATCGTTTGTTTATAAAATAACAATAATAATAAAATAATAATTAATAATATTAATGAGTGAATTGGTCTGTGCTTGGCTGCTTTGTAGGGAGAGTTTGACAGCAATCAGGTGATGGGACAGGGAGTCTACAAGTGGAAGGATGGAAGGTGAGGTCATCGACTTTTCTAAAATCTCTTCCAGCAGGGTTATCATCATCATCGTCGTCGTCATCGTCATCATCATCGTCATCATCAATTCATCATCATCTTCCTTGGTATTTTTCCCGAGGTACATATGATCCCTCGGGATTGTAAAAATTGGGGAGCTTTGTTCTCGAATGGCTAGTCTTCGCCAATGGTTTTGTTGATGGATGGAGGATGTTTTTATTATTATTATTATTATCATTATTATTATTATGGATTTATTAAGTGCCACCATCTAACAACCAAACATCAGTGGATGGCACTGAACAACTGTGAAAGAATGACTCCTTCAGGATCCCTACACAGTAACCATCTCAGGGGAGGAGGATCGAACCTCTGCGTTACAAAGCAAGCATTTATAATGTTGATGATAATGATAATGGCTATGCTAACGATACTAATTCCGGTGATGATAATGATAACAATGATGATGATGACAGGGCTGATGATGATGATGATGATGAATGTTGTAGTGTCTACGAGGGTCAGGTGTTGAATGGTCTGAGAGATGGGTTTGGTCAGATGCGATACGCCAATGGAATGATGTACGATGGACAGTGGATTGGAGGAAAACAGTCCGGACAGGTAACCATTGCGGTCTTAAGTAATCCCGTGCAATGCAGGTTAGCAGCCCCAGACAAGACAAGAAATTTTTATCACATTAATTTCAAACTACTCATTATGTATTTTGGTATCGCTTGGCGTTCGCTGTTTGTCGACGTTCGCGTGGCACTGTGGCCCTCTGGTGAAGGTGGCTGTTACTCAGCGCTTTTGGCGCATTGCTTGGCGAATGACGCAGTGAGAGAGCGCGTAAAATTACAGAGCTTCATACATTTCTCTTCATTTATTTTATTAATAATAATGATGAATGCATTGCATAGTAATAAATGCATAATAATAGTAATAATAATTAAAGTAAGTAAGTAAGTATGTTTGGTCCTTAATACACCACTTGCAAACACACATTGATAAAACATTGATGCAATAATATTAATAATAAGAATGTGTAAATAGTTAAATGCTAGTGAAACATGATTAATATTATGTACATTGTCATCCTAGTGATAAATCCCTTCCTAGTAACAAGGTCAGAGTGTGGAATATTACCGTTGCGCAAACAAGGTCTTAGGGAGTATTCAGTTTCACGGATAGGAGGGAGTAATCCATGTAGGACATGCCCAGGATCCGACAATGTCGCATAATAATGTATAATAATAATAATAATAATAATGATAATGATAATGATAATGATAATAATAATAATAATAATAATAATAATAATAATAATAATAATAATGATAATAACTGTTGTCTATACTGTTGTCGTTGTTGTTACTGTCAGGGTCGACTTGACTACGACTCCAACAGGAAGTCATACTATGATGGCGACTGGCTTGACAACGTTCGACATGGCGTTGGCCTACGTTGCTACCCGTCGGGCAACACGTACGAGGGCAACTGGTACCGCAACGTGCGCCAGGGTGTGGGTACGATGAACTGGTATGACCAGAGCCAGTCGTACAGTGGACAGTGGGAGGATGGCGCACAGGTGGGTGGCTTCATGGTGGATGGTGGTTGCATGGTAGAGGTGGTGGTGGTGGAAAAGGTGGGGATGTTGAGCGGTGGTATGGGTTTTGAATGGTGGTGGTGGTTGATGGTGGTTGCATGGTAGAGGAGGTGGTGGTGGTGGAAGTGGTGAGGATTGTGGTATGCGGGTGGTGGTGGGCGATGGTGGTCTGGTGTAGTGGTGGTGGATGGTGGTTATGTGATGGTGGTTGTGGAAGTGGTGTTGGTGTGGGCTGGTGATAGTGGTGGCGGTGGTGGATGGTGGTTATAATAATAATAATAATAATAATAATCGTACAGTGGACAGTGGGAGGATGGTGTACAGGTCAGTGGCGTCATGGTAGATTGTGGTTGCATGGTAGAGGTGGTGGTGGTGGAAAAGGTGGGGATGTCGAGCGGTGGTATGGGGTGGTGAATGGTGGTGGTGGTTGCATGGTTGAGGTGGTGGTGGAAGTGGTGGGGATTGTGGTATGGGTTGGTGGTGGATGGTGGTGGTCTGGTGACAGTGGTGGTTGTGGTGGATGGTGGTTATGTGATGGCGGTAGTAAGAAGTGGTGTGGATGTTGGCTGTTGGTATGGGGTGGTGGTGGATTGTGTAGTTAAAGCGTTGAAACTGGTGATGGTGTTGTTGGGGTGGTGGTAGTGATAATGATAGTCGTGGTGATTGCAGTCATGCTGTTGGTGGGGGTCTGATGGTGTTTAAGATGACAATGAGATTCAGAACATTGATTAATTTAAGAAACATATAATAAAACAATTTCTCTGTCTTTGCATTGCCAGTGCTCTCCAGCTTTTCAAGTTTCCTCCGATTGGTCAGTTCATCCTGTATGAACTGATTCCCTAGTTTGCATTGTATGTTTTTTGTTACTGCAGCATGGCATTGGCCAGTGGACTTGGTACCTGAAGCGGGGTGCCACATCGCAGTATGCCATGCGCAACGCTTACCATGGACAGATATGTCTGGGCCAGAGACATGGCTTTGGAATCTTCTACTATGCGAATGGGGCGCGTTACGAGGGACAGTGGAAAAACAATGTCAAGTGCGGAGAGGTAACTCAGGTCTTGATCGATCATGATCATTGTTATGATCGTAAGATCATTGGATTTGATTATTTTAATTGTGATCGTTTATCATTTGGATCATATTCGTCATGAGCTTTTGATCATTGATGGTACTATCGTCATCGTCTTTATGATCTTGATTATCGAGATGATCATCTTCATGATCATCATGATCTTGATTATATTGAAAATAGCATGATTCATCATTATCATCGTCATCATGATCTTAATTATTAAGAATAACATGATTATCTTCATGATCATCATGATCCTGATTATTGAGAACGATATGATCATATTCATGATCATTGTCATCATGATCACTGAGAATAACATGATCCTGTTAATGATTTAGGTTAACCTGTGAAGAGTAGCATGTGCGTAATCTTGTTTATCTCATAATATCATATTTAGTGGTGTGTTTAACCCTTTAACGACGAGCTGCATTGGTTTCCCATACATTTTGGTACATGCTCGTCGTTAGAAGGGTTAACAGTCTGGACTACTGGGGTGCTCAATGGTCTTGTGGTTAGCATGTTGGACTGTCAGTCGAGAGTTTGGGAGTTCAAATTCCGCCAGGGCAGAAATTTGGTTCGAGATATCTGCACCCATAACCAACTGCGCTATAATGAGTACACTGACCGTACACTGTCAGTGGGAAGATGAGACGGCAAGGGAGAGGACTGGCCACCCGCCCTCATATGCCGAGGCTAAGTAAATGAAGTCGAGAATATGCTGGTGCCCGGCGCTTAGCTTTAGAGTAAAGCTTTACAAATTTGGTGTTTACGATTACAATTACGAGAGGTTAGTATTGCTGTGCTGAGATTAATTTGATTTCTGTTCAGGGGAAATTTGTCTTTAAGAATGGACGCATCTACGAAGGAATGTTTGAAGACGATCACATCGTTGAGTTTCCACAGTTTGAAATGGACGGCCGAGTTACTCCAGATATCTCACAGATCCGGACAAGAACTCCACTTCCTTCCGGTATGGTTTTGTGACAGACAGACAGACAGGCAGACAGAGACACAGAGAGAGGAGACAGAGACAGAGAGAGACACACAGACACACACGCAGAAACAGAGACAAAGTGAAAGAACGAGAGAGGCAGCTCATGAGTGTCTGCCAAGAGAGAGAAACAGAGACAGTGACAGACAGACAGAGACACTGAGAGTTAGAGACACAGACAGACAGACAGACAGAGAGGGGATAGAGACACAGAGAGAGGGGAGAAAGACAGAGACACAGACAGACAGACAGAGACACTGAGAGTTAGAGACACAGACAGACAGACAGACAGACAGAGAGGGGAGAGAGACACTGAGAGAGTGGGAGAAAGACAGAGACAGAGACAGACAGACAAACAGAGAGAGACATCCTATATATATATATGAGATGTCTTGGTGTGGTTGTTGTTTCAGTTGGTGAGCGTCTGTCTGTCCATAGTAATTTGAGCGTCAACACTTACAGTCCGAGTTTCCAGTTGGACGTCGACTATTTGCTAGCGACGGAATTCGAATCAGGCGACAGGGAAGAAGAAATCTCACAGGTCAACATATGCACATCTTCATCTAATCTAATCCAGTGACTTCTAATTATGGGGGTGATGGTGGTCACATTCATAATTATAATAACAACAACAGCAATAACAGTAATAATAATAATAATAATAATAATAATAATAATAATAATAATAATAATAATATAGTAATAATAATAATAACAATAATCAGTGGCTCTTTCATTAAACCCTTAATTGACAGAAGAAGGCTGCCGTTCCAGAATGCACCACTTATAATTTACTAGCAGTTTTTACCCGGCGTTCGCCCGGGTTTTCCTCAACGCCCGTGTATTTGAGTTTAACGACATCTTCGTCAGCGCCTGTGAATTTGAATTTAACGATGTGCAAATTTTTCGTGTGTCCCTCTGGCGAAATTTACGCGCTGGCTTGAAATTGTTTAATTGCAACTCTATGCAATATATACTCCTGCATAGCTAGAATTCAGTGGCATTGAAACTATGATCACATCGAAACTTAAAATGTCCAAATATCGGAATTTAAAGTAAATTTTGAGTTGATATAAAGTTGGGTTGAGATCTATAGAAATTCAAATGAAAACGTTCGTTAAAAATTTCGTATCTCTAAAGTGTTGCATTGAAATTCTGCCGTGGGCGTTACCACTTCTGATTTGAAATCAACGGTCATCGTGATTGGTTGCGAATCAGAGCGTTGACCTAAATGCTCCTCGTGACGTAAGATTGCATATTAATTTTAGCCAGCGTGACGTGGACAAATGGCCATACTATGGGCGGTATTAAGATAGCCTCGTTTAAAAAGTTGTAAATGTAAAATGTCCATATATCGGCGTTTAAATAAAATTGCGAGGTGAAAATAGTCGCGTTGACCATGACGTGGCGTAGCCTAATAATGTTTTGTAAAATTTTGTAAATCGCTAAAGCGTTCCGTTTCGGAGCCTTTAGTCAACGGACAAACAAACATACAAACAAACAAACAAACGGAAGGACAACGTAGACTAAGACTTATAATATAGATAAGAGCCTGAGGAAATGAAGTAGCCTACCTCAGGGCAAATAATAATAAGAAATAGTAGATTACATTAAATAATAGAATGATAACAATAATAATAATAATAATAGTAATTATAACAATAACAATAGTGATACTGAGAATAGATAATGAGTTGTCATTGTGTGTTGGTCAGGTGATGAACGCCCTCCTGCGTAAGATGAGTGGCCTTCATCGGATCTACTTCTTCTACAGTCGCCTTGGCAACGAAAACAGTGAGGACAACACCTATCTGATGAACCAGATGCAGCTCTGGCGATTCCTCAAGGACTGTCACCTCCACCACCTCGACTGTGGCCTCGTAGACATGGACAGGTGGATCGGTAGGTCAAGCCACCAATCCAGGTGCTCAGTGGTCTAGTGGTTAGGGTGCTGGACTCTCAATCGAGAGGTCGGAGGTTCAAATCCCCCACCAGGGCAGAAATTTGGTTGGAGATTTCTGCTCCATCTGTACCCCTAGCCAACTCAGTACACTGAGTACACTCACCGTACACTGTCGGTGGGAAGATGAGACAACGAGGGAGAGGAATAGTCGCCTAAACTCGTATGCCGAGGCTAAGAAAATGAAGTCGCTAACACTTCATGCCCACGGGTGTCTCTCTGGTTGAGCTTAAGGGATGGCTCTTCTCTTCAACCACCTGTGTCTAATTCTATTCAGTCTTATCAAGCTCAGTGGTGGATTTATTAATTATAGGTACAAACGAGGGTGGCATATTCCAAAGGCATGAGAAATTAAGAATTAAGAAGTAAACAATAAATTTAATTTGAAACTGAGCATGACGACAATAAATATAATTATGATCATATTTTTAAGGTTAAAGCTTTGGAACATATTTATTTAGGACGGCAAAATGAACTTGCCTTGTGTGGCATATTGTTAATTCCGTCTCTAATCTCACCCTTGTGTAGATAATCATTATCATCTAATATATAAAGAATTCTACAGCACCCAAAAAAGCAGTCATGGGAGCAGAAGCTTCAAGATCCAAAGGCATTTAGGCAGGTACCGGTACTAAGACAGTCAGAATATGATTGTGATTACGAATGAGAGGTGAAGATGGGCGCTATACAAATGCCTTGCTCCAGCAGAATCAATAAACGTTAATTTCTTCACCCTCTGTGTTTTCCTCAGCCCGTGACCCGACCCAGTTCCGCGAAATGCATGACCCAAATCGCAAGGTCCTCTTCCGAGATTTCATCAACCATCTGGTCGTTCTCGCCTTCCACGTCTACCACAATGAAACAAAGTGAGTATCAGACGAATATGGCGCTACTTAAATGCGTAATTACGATTACATTTACATTTTTACAAAAGGGATTTTCGCTAGAATGCTGTATAGATGAGTTTTTGACTCTAAAATTTCAGTCATTTTTCTCAACTTTTCATTTAATTTACATCTTTAATTACTATTTATTATTACTTCTGTGTATTATAACTGTTTTACGCTGTATGTCCCATTGTGCGTTTGCAATAAAGAATATACTTACTTACCTACTTAGTGATATTTTGGTAACATTTTAAATCGACGCCGATGCGGAATTGCTTATTAATTAGCAATTAAACGTGTGTGCACTTCGTGCTCATGGTTAAAAGACGTTTCGTGAGCTGAAAGCTTTTATTATATGGACATTCAAAAGGTGACGCTGGTGTCGTTTCAAACGTAGTGGTAGTGTTTGTGGATGTGTTCTGTCCATTCAAAAGATGGCGATAGTGTCGTTTTAAAGTATAGCGTTTGTGGTTGTTATTTGAAGAAATATCGAAGTAAATAATTATCTTCACTGGCGGGATTTTAATCCCAACCTCTCGGTTGATAGTTCAGCATTTAATTCATTAATTATTCATCATTCATTCTTGCATTCATTGATTCCCATTTCACTTATTAATTATTGCATTCATTATGCTTTCATGCATTCATTCATTTGTTCGGTCATCATTCATTCATTCATTCATTCATTCATTCATTCATTCATTCATTCATTCATTCATTCATTCATTCATTCATTCATTCATTCATTCATTCATTCATTCATTCATTCATTCATTAATTATTGTGTTAATTAATTAATCCTTTCGTTCGTTAATTAATTCACTCCATTCACTCAAGGTTTTTAATTTAAAAAAACCAAGACCCTAACAGTGGTCGCAGCGAGACCCTGTCCCATTGCCACCCTTAGACTGATGCTCCCACTCTCCATTTACAGAAATTCCAAGATCTTCCAAAACAAATTCCTAAGATTGGCCGAAAGTCTACCAAAAATCCCAAGTTACTGAAAAGGGAAAAGGTGTGATGAAATTTTAAATGCGTTTTAACAATCGCAATTATTCACAAAAATGCCGAATTAACAAATTACAATGTTTACAGTGTACAATAATAATACACATCTTTCACGTTTGAGCTAGTTTTTTCTTATCTGAGTCGCTGCCATTGTTGGAAAGTACGGTAAAAACTAGTCGTAGGCCTTTGAAAAAAATCCCAAGATTGCTATGCAAAATTCCCAGATCCCAAGGCGACTACCAAAATCCGAGGATCTTGGGAAAAATCCCAAGGAATGGAGGCTCTGATGGCTAGATTCCGCTCAGCGCGCTTCTGGGGCCGCGAACTGCGCGCGCGGCCTCGAAATCTAATTTTAGGAAGATGAACTGGGTCTCATGTTACAGTTCTATTTTGTCCCCATAAAGAAACAGTCCCACGTTCTGAGGCTTCTAGGCCTAAGTTCCGAATCGTTATGAGGGAACACGCGGCCCATGTGTGTAAAATTTAGATAAGAAGTAGTAGAATTTTCCTTTAAGCTAGCCCTTAGGCAGCTTAGCAACTTCATTTTCATGATGATGATGATGATGATGATGATGATGATGATGATAATAATATTTATAATAATAATAATAATAATAATAATAATAATAATAATAATAATAATAATAATAACCAGCAGTCTCCGGACTTTTTAGGCCACCTGAGGGATCCTTGATACCTCGGGTAAAAAAAAAATAATAATAATAAAATTATTGGAGACCCTGATGGCTAGAACTTACAAGACTCGTCTGAGATTCTGTGTTTCCTCGACCTTACCATGCTAAATTGCTCACTTTGTTGTAATAATAGGCACACCACTTTTATTATTTCTAAGACCCTGGGGAATGAATACCTCAGGGCAATTAAAACAAATAATAATAGTAATAATAATAATGATAATATAATGTTTTAGCAACCTGAGGGATTAGAACTACCTCGGGTAAATTTTTTTATTGAGAAACAAATAATAATACGCCCAATCTTGACGAGTTGTCGCCGTCCCAAATTTTTTAAAAATTCTGCAGATATTTTTTATTGCTGAGGAAGGGGATATGAGGTACCTGGAGGCAAAAAATAATAATTTATTGTGAGTTGGAAAGTTTTGTCCTTCGACGATGGTCCGATTTTTTGCTGAAGATTTTCGCCCTCTTTCTGTTGTTCTGCTTTTGGCAGCGCCACCTCGGGACGACTGCTTGCGACCTGTTTAAGTCGTCTGCTGGCAGACAACGTCATGAAGTACGCGTGCTCGGTCAAAGGTCAGGTGGCTTCGTTTCTAAATTTGGACTTTTGCTTTACTTCGGTTCGGACCAGTTCGTTTGCCCTCTTGCGTGCTGTCCCCGTTTGGTGACAATCTCCCCCCGTCTGTGTTGTATAGGGGCCCCGTTTCTTCTGCCGCAGATGTTCTTTGTGTGGAATGTTTTGTTGGGATTTGTACGATTGGAGTATAAGCTAGTCATTGGATCTGATCCAAGGCAGATTAAATTAGAACTTACTAACTAATCTGAGCTGATCTGAGGGAGAAAAAGAAGAAGAAGAAGAAACAGAAGAAGAAGAGGAGGAGGAAGAGAAAAGGAGGGAGAAGAAGAGGAACAAGAGGAAGAGGAAGACGAAGAAGAGGAGGAGGAGGAAAATGAGGAAGAGGAGGAAGACGAAGAAGAGCAGTCCCTTAAGCTAGCAACATAGGTATGAAGTGTTGGCGATGGCGACTTCATTTTCTTAGCCTCGGCATATGAAGTCGGGTGGGCGGGGTGGCCTGTCCTCTCCCTCGCCGACTCACCTTCCCACCGACAGTGTACGGTCGGTGTACTCATTGTAGCTGAGTTGGCTAGGGGCACATGTGAAGCAGAAATCTCGAAGCAGATTTCTGCCCAGGAGGGGGTTTGAACCCCCGACCTTTCGATTGACAGTCCAGCACGCTAACCACTACACTATCTCGCACCTCTGATATGATCTGTTGTAAAAAATTAGATTCTAATCTATTCTCATCTAAGCTATTTGTGTGTGCGTGTGTGTGTGTGTGTGTGTTTCTGTCTGTCTGTCTGTTTGTCTGTCTGTGCATCTGTCTGTCTGCCTTTCAGTCTTCCTCTGTGTGTCAACGTTTGTTCGCCGTGTTTGTCGGTTTCTCTGGAAGTATCCATGTGCGTAGGTTTGTCCATCTGTCTTCCTGTCTGTTCGTTTCTCTGTCTGTGTCTATCAGTGTGTCTGTTGTCTCTTTCTATGTATGTATCTGTCTGTATTGCTCTGCGTATGTCTGTGTCTATCATTCTGTCTGTGTGTAAGTATTTGTAAGTGTGCCTCTGTATATGTGTATGTGTTACTGGATGTCTGTGTATCTGTGTGCGTAGGTCACTTCTACTACAAGACGGAGAGGGCGGTCAACGCTCTGGCGCACTACAATGACCTGCACCACGTCTACCGGGCATTCTGCACCCCGCGCAGGGTAACTAACTACCCACACACCACTCCTATACTCTAATCTAATCTAAGATACATTTAGTCTTACGTTAAGCTTAGATTAGCATGGATTAGATTAGCTGAGATTATCTAATCTAATCTACTCTAATCTAGACTTTTTATCATAATACTCAGTGCACGAACTGATGGTGAAAACTTTGACAAGAGTAGGTAGGCAGGACTGACGGCACAAACTGACTAGACAGACAGACAGACATACAGACAGAGACAGACAGACAGACAGAGACAGACAGACAGACAGAGGGGAGCTAGGAAGACAGTGAGAGACGAAGAGGCAAATAAAAAACGTGCCGACCATATGCTGCATCCATCCAATGTGTCCTCTGCCTTCAGACGACAACATTCTGCCCGTAAATAATTTTCCCTCCCGCGATGGTCTGGGTTGACTTTGAAGGAAAAGGAGGAGGAGAAGGAAGAGGAGAAGGAGGAGGAGTAGAAGAAGAAGAGCAGTCCTTTGTAGGCAGCCATGGGTATGAGGTGTTACCGACTTCGTTTTTCTTAGCCTCAGCTTATGAGGGCGGATGGCCAGTCCTCTCCCTCACAGGTCTGTCACTCACAATTGCTCAACGCCATCAGTCGTTGCTTGGTCATTGGGTAGTGGCACTTAACAAATACTTCTTAGTAATAATAGTTGTGCCTTGTACATGGGCGTATTTAGGGGTGGTTTACGGGTTCAAACTCCCCCCACCCCTCGAAATAAGTTTCAGAAAAAATTGTTAATTGCTTTTTCATGAGAAATATAAAAAACCTTAGTTTTTGCGACCATCTCCAATGGAACCCCCCCCAAATCTTAAAACCCCCCTCCGAAATTTTTTCCTGGCTACGCCCATGGGTCCTTATACTCCTGGGCGACAGAAGTTACTAACTAAGGATTGCTAGTAACGACAGTTACAAAAGATAGTTACTAATGACAGCAACTTACTAAGAACAGTTACTTACTAAGGATAGTTACTAATGAGATTTACTAAGAATAGTCACTAATGACAGTTACTAATGACAGTTACACAGGACAGGTACTATAGTGAGTAAGGACATTTACACGTGAAAGCTGGAAAGTAGGACGCGTCCTATATCTTGCGATCGAGTGGCGTCGTCGCTGTCTGTAAACTAGATGTTTCTCTGTCCTGGCGTTTTGCCAACAGCAAAACATACACACATACTTATGTTCATTGGCCCGGCGGTTTGGCAGCAGTGATGATGATGACGGCTGTGGCTATTCTGGACTCTATCATCTGCTGCAGCAGCAACTGTGGCATCTGTGGCATCTGTTTTGGTTTTGCGAGATGAAGGCCGCATAAAAGAGACCTCGTCAACAGTTCGGCTGTGGCCACAGGGCGTCGTAGAAGACAATTTTGGTGTTATTTGGCCTCAGAGACAACGTGGGAGTCGTGGGTGGAGTTTTTTGTGCCACCGGGTAGATGCTTTCTGGGTGGTTGGGTGCTTTGCGGGATTTTGTCGTTTGAGGGAATTGGGGGTTGGGTGACGTGTATTTTTTGCATACATAAATTTACTCACATACATACATGTATATAGTTTATTATATAGATATACATAATATTCACTTCTGCATGCATAAAACATACATATGTGGGGCGCGGTGGTGTAGGGGTATGCTCGGTGCCTCAAGCCGCCGCGTAGGGACCCTGGCCTCTGGGTAAGTCCTTTACTCGCAATTGCTCATGCGCTTCGGCGTGAAACTCCGATTCAGTGTCCGCGCTGTAGTCGGAAGCGCCTCTGAGTAGAAATCTTGAAGGGCGCTATAACAAGTGCTCATACATACATACATACACATATACATACATACATACATACATACATACATACATACATACATACATACATGCATACACACATACATACATACATACATACATACATACATACATATGTATGTAGAAATGTATACATATAATATACATATATATGTGCATACATACATATATATATTATATACATTCATGATGAATATATATATATAATATATATATATACATGTATATATATATATATGCGTATAATTATACGCATGAATTATTTATCTGTTGTGTCTGTACATCGTCTGCTATCCATTTAGAAGAAGCCCCATTATGATATATCGTTGGCGCCGTTGCGTACAATATAATATGAGAACTTTAGAAGAAAGTAACTTCTTTGCACTTGGCCCCCGGGGAGAGGTAGAGCCTAGACTCCCCGTAGAGGGACAAGGACAATGGAAGGGTGAGGCGGGGGTAGGAGAAATGGGGATTGAGGAGGTGACATGGCATGCGAGAGGAAGGTGAGGAGAGAGCGGCAGAAACGGGGGCAACAGGTCTTTTTGTAGAAACCGATTTATATCAAACAAACTTACAATTTCTTTCTGCTTTAAGGTATAATTGTTGAGTGTACTCTGTTGCGGTCTGTCAACCGGTTTATTCAATAAACGAATATTATTATCCCAATGAATGAATGAATAATATGGAAAGAATCACTAACTCAATAATAGAGCAATCAATCAAATAAGCGAGTGACAGAGTGAGTGATCGATTGAGCAAGTGAGTGAGTGTCTGGCTTTGTGCAGGCACTAATGTTGCCATAATTAAAGGTCACAGGAATTCATTCCACTTTGTTGTCGTCGTCGTCGTCATCATCATCATCATCATCATCATCATCATCATCATCATCATCATCATCATCATCATCATCATCATCATCATCATCATCACCACCATTATCATCATCATTATCATCATCATCATCACCACCATTATCATCATCATCATCACCACCATTATCATCATCATCACCACCACCATTATCATCATCATCACCACCATTATCATCATCATCATCATCATCATCATCATCATCATCACCATTATCATCATCATCATCATCATCATCATCATCATCATCATCACCACCATTATCATCATCATCATCATCATCATCATCATCATCATCATCATCACCATCATCATCATCATCATCATCATCATCATCATCATCATCATCATCATCATCATCATCATCATCATCATCATCATCATCATCATCATCATCATTACTATTACTATTACTATTACTATTACTGTTATTATTGTTACTGATTTGTAGTATAATAGTTTAGTAACTTTTCTTTATTACTGGATAATTAATTTTCCTGAGTCCAAATAATTTTTTCGTTGTTTTTCTAGCGTCAACCTGCGGACAAAACGATGACGATGAGAGAATTCCTTCTTCTGCTGAAGGTTAATTCATCCATTCTAGACATATTATGTCTTATGATTCAACACTTGTAGTAATTTGAGTAGTAGGGATCTAGAGGAGGAGGAAGAGAAAGAGCAGGAAGAGGAGGAGGAGGAGGAAGAGCAAACGGAAGAGGAGGAGGAGGATGAAGGAGGAGGAGAAGGATGAACAGGAGAGGAGGAGGAGAGAGAGAAGAAGAGGAGGAGGAGGAGGAAAGAATGAGGCAGAGGAGGAAGAAATGGAGGAAGAGGTGTGGCTGAGATCTCAAACCAAATTTCTGTCCTGGCGGGGATTTGAACCCGACCTCTCTGCTGACCCTCCAGCACGCTAACCACTACACCATCGAGCACCCCGTGACTATATTAAAATTGGGAGAAAGTAATTTTGATTTTGTTGCAAGTTTTCTAGTCTTGTTGATATGGTAATGGTATTACCATTACCATAAAGCCATTATGGTTACACTCTGAAACGAAGAGGAGAAGATCAGCACGGACATGGGACCGCTTCCCGCTACCCTCCCAAAGATCAACTCAGCCTTTCATTCACCAAGTTGTGTTGATAAAATGAGTAGTAGGACGCGATGGGCGCCTTGTAATAACTTGTGATCATCCCTTCATACTCTACGGTGTGTGAAGTTTGAAATATTGAACGAAGATTATAAATTGTTCTATGTAGGACATGAACCTGGTCAGCAAGGAGTTGACCCCAAAGGCGATCGTTGATGTCTTGGCTTCCGATGACCCCAAAGTGCGAGACCCTCAGGGAGCAGTTAACCTTGAGTTGGAGGTGTGTATGACGTCAGACTTTGAGTGGCTAAGAGAGTGAAGTCGCAAGCGTTTCGTACTGATGGCTATCTCTATTGTAGTGGAAATGGACTTTCCTAATTGACGAAATTAGGCTTTCCTAATTAGCAGGAATAGACTTCCCTAATTTAAGGAAAAGACACGTTCATAATTAATCTTCTAATTTAGTGCAAATAGGCTTTCCTAATTAGCGGGAATAGGCTTTTCTAATAACTGGAATCAGATTTCATAAAGGAAATAGGTTTCTTTAATTTAGCGGAATGCTTGCCTAATTTGTCATAAATAGGCTTTCCTAATTATCGGAAACAGGCTTTCCTAATTATATGAAATCGACTTTCCTAATTATCGGAGATGGGCTTTCATAATCAAGCATAAAGATCTAGACCACATGAATGGCCAGTGTTTTTAGACATTATTATCTTCGGTCACCTTTGCCTGTGTCCCATGTGAATCTTACAGATGGGGTTCCTCGATTTCTTCGAGGCCCTGGTCGGCTGTGCTGAGGTCTACGTCACGGAGGCTGTCCTCAGGGACCCAAGCAACCCAAACTTGACCCTCGCCAAAGATCCGAGCGTTATGACAATGATGCAACCGTTTGCCGATTTACAACCACAGGTCAGACCACAAGTGTGTGCTGTGACAGATATTGTGTGTTCTCCACGTTGCGCCACAGTACTGCAGCAGTATGCAGTGTAATAGTTACTCCAAATTAATACATAATCTGGATGAATATGAATTATGTACCGATTATTTATTACTCAAAGGTTTAACGTCGCCCTATGACATCAAAGGCCGTTGACGACAATTCACAATGTATATGATACAATGATGTACTGATTAAACGAAGTTGCGTATTATATATAGCGTCAGGTGACAGCGTTCTAAAGGTGTCGTACTGGAGCACTTTATTATATTCAGTGTTTAACGACATCTTACGGCTTCCATGGAGGGCCTTTGACGCCGACCTTACCATTAGATCGCACACTCTGCGGTCACAGGCCGTTACTTTCGGTTTTTAGTATCGAACAAAACAAAGGACTTGATGTCAATAGCCAAATAAAGCGTCTATCGGTGACTGGTAAATTAAGGGAATAATTTATTATTATTATTATTATTATTATTGTTATTATTAATCCAGTGTTTAACCCTCAGGCTACCAAGGTTTTTTTATGACATCGGCTACCAAGGGGGGGTTGAGACGACCCCCTGGATTTCGTGTTTGGTTTCACATATCATAACTTGTAATACAGCATTGGATTCAGCATTCATTTCTGCACAGAATGGTATATTTAGTTGTACATTATGTGAATGCACCTCGAAATTACATCACTTTTAACAACGGAACCCCTTAATTTGCGATATTTTATATTATTGCGTACATTTTGTACTTTTTGGATAAACAAATATAAAATTATGCGTGTTTTCCAAGATACAAACATACATCAGGGCTACATATGTTTATATACGTATAAATATACATCATACATATATATCCATACATATATATAGGTTTATACGTTGTGATGCTGTATTCAGCCATTTTCACACAGATTACGCGTATTATTATTTATTTTGATCACTTCCGGTTTCAAAAGACAAAGATGTAAGTATGCAAATGAAGCCCTACATTCCGTCTAAAGAATGGTATATTTGTTTCTCTTCCAGGAAGATAAATGAATATGCTACTGACAAAAAACTAAGGGGGGAGTGCTTGCATTCAACCATTTCACGCATATTACGCGTATTATAATTTATTTTGATCACTTCCGGTTTCAAAAGACAAACCTATAAGTATCTAAATGAAGCCCTGCATTCCCTGTAAAGAATGGTATATTTGTTTCTCTTCTAGGAAGAATAGTCAATAAGCTATAGTCGAAAAACTAAGGGGGGTTGTATCGACCCCCTCTGGTACCTCAGGTATATCGGGTGTAACTTTTGAATGGCGTGAGATACCTCCATGATGTATGCCTCAAACTGTGCGCAAATGATCCTGCTACAGCTAGCTAAAATGTCAAAATTATATTCCATATGGAACAAGTTTGCGAAGCAAAAAATCTGGGGGGTCGTTCCAACCCCCCCTTGGTAGCCAGAGGGTTAACGACATCGTCACTCAGCCTTTATCCATATTATTATTCCAAATATGTCCGTAACCTGGGTGTTACTCTTGACAGTACTCGTTCCTTCTCTGCACATATCTCTAATCTCTCTCGGTCCAGTTTTAATCACTTGCGGCGTCTGCGTGCCATTCGACGATCTGTCCCCTCGCCGATTTTTTATTCTATGGTTCATGCCTTTGTCTGTTAACGCATTGACTACTGTAACTCGTTACTTATGGGCTACCAAAACTCCGTTTGGCTCCACTCCAATCAGTAGGCTACATAATGCTGCTGCTCGTTTGATTGCCCGTCTACCTCGTTTCTCCCATATTTCGACTTTCATGACTGAAAACCTTCATTGTCTTCCTCTAACTGCTCGGATTCAGTTTAAAATTCTCTTTCTTACGTGTAAAACGTTTTTGGGTCAAACTCCACGCTACCTCTGTAAGACTGTAATCTTATCAGACTTATCTTATCTCAGCTACCTCTGGACGTCCTCTCCGCTCTTTCGACCATCATGACCTTCTAGTTCCTCGGTCTCGGACTGCCACAGCACAGCATCATGCCTACGCCTCTGTTGGACCTTTGCTGTGGAATGACCTTCCTGCTATAACTCGTGCCGTGATGTTATTTGGGGGCACTATACTTTTTCTGCTCGTTCTCTTAAGACTTTTCTTTTTTCGAGGGCCTTTCGCACTGGAAGCGCCTCTGATTAGGTTGTACTGTGAGAGGCGCTTTATAAGTCCGTAAATAGAATAGAATAGAATAGAATCTAGAATAGAATCTAGAATAGAATCTAGAATAGAATAGAATAGAATATAATATAATAGAAAATAGAATAGAATAGAATAGAATAGAAAATTTAGCATCGTCTTACGACATCAAACTTGACGTCGTTCTCACCGTTCGTTTGGCTTAATACAGCATGTCGATAACCTGAACAAATGAACGAATGTATGTTTAAACGAAGTTGCTTAACATATAGTGTCCGGTGGCGACGTTCTAAAGGTGTCTTAATAGCAGCATTGCATTAAGCAGTATAGTTAACGACAACTTAAGGCTACCAGGGCCGTTGACGTCGACCTTATACCATACATTATTTAAGGACCTTGCGTTTTCTATGTATAGCTCCACCGCTACCTGTACTTTGGTAGTACCAGTCCCAAGCCTGGAGAAAGGAGGAGGGCGACGCTATTCATCTTTGTTCTGACACAGTGTCGTTAAAATCAACTAACCAATTATATATATATATATATATATATATATATATATATAATTGGTTAGTTGGTGTTTAACGACACTGTGTCATTGAACAATGATGATTAGCGTCGCCCGCCTCCTCTCTCGAGGTTTGGGTCTGGCACTACGGCCACTACCACAATTAAACGTTAAAACCGATTTATAACGTTTATTTAAGGATGCATTCATATCACATATGATTAGCGTCAAACAGCGCTTATATAATTATGCAGAGTACACAATGATGGGCAATTTAAAAGTGTGACATTAATGCGACCGTTTCGTGTGGATCCACAGTTTAACGGCAGCTTATGACAACAATGGCCGTTTCCGCCGACAAAGATTAGTTTTGGCATATGACCGTTTCGTCTCTCTCTCTCTCTCTCTTGAATGAATGAATGAATGAATGAATGAATGAATCCACAGTTTAACGGCAGCCTATGACAACATAGGCCGTTCCCGCCGACAAAGATTAGTTTATGGCATATTACAGCTCTCTGTCCTCTCTCTCTCTCTCTCTTTCTCTCTCTCTCTCTCTCTCTCTCTCTCTCTCTCTCTCTCTCTCTCTCTCTCTCTCTCTCTCTCTCTCTCTTCTGGATCTGGATCCAGAGTTTAACGGCAGCTTATGACAACATAGGCCGTTGCTTTGCCGTTTGGCAAAGATTCTCTCTTCTTGGCTCTCTCTCTCTCTCTCTCTCTCTCTCTCTCTCTCTCTCTCTCTCTCTGTCTCTCTCTCTCTCTCTCTCTCTCTCTCTGTTTTAACGGCAGCTTATGACAACATAGGCCGTTTCCGCCGACAAAGATTATTTTGGCATATTACAGCTCTTTTGCTCTCTCTGGTTGGTTTCCCAGTTTAACGGCAGCTTATGACAACATTGGCCGTTGCCGCCGGCAAAGATTATTTTGGCATATTTTGCTCTCTCTGTGTGTGTCCACAGTTTAACGGCAGCTTATGACAACATTGGCCGTTGCCGCCGACAAAGATTAGTTTTTGGCATATTACAGCTCTTGTTTTAGCTCTCTCTCTATCTATCTATCTATCTTATAGGGCGATGTAAAACTGAAAAGAGGTGTGTAAGAGAATGTTCTTCGTCTTTTACGTTCGGGGCGAATGTAACACTTAAAAACGTAAAAAATGAAGCGCATGAAATTAATCGCCTACCACTGTGTCTGATGAATGATTAAATGATTGATTTAGATGTTGGTGATGTCAGCGAAAACAATTGCACATTATTTTATCTGATACGGTCTTTGTATTGTTAATTCTTTGGCGACATCTGTTTTAACTAAAATCTGATAAATATGGGTGTGGACGATTAATACGAATTATTCCAGCCTGGCTAATTGTGCTGTGTGTGCTTAAGCCAAAATATATACGAACTGCGATAACGAGTAATTGATCTGGCAGGAATCTCGTAGTACAGTGTGTATCTGCAGTTTATGAAGCACATTTTTAGGAATCCCTCAAAATCGTTCTGAACCTGGCTGTCTAAAAGCCATCTGTGTGTGTTTACAAGACATTTTCGTAACCTTACCTGACCTTATATTATCCTATCCTATATTAACTACTTAAGGTACTTATCTTAGTACTTTACCTTAACTTACATTACCTTTACTTAACTTGCCCGATAGCGCATTGGATAACACACTGGCATAGAGAGCGAGAGGTACCGAGTTCGAGTCCCGTAGGGTAGACATGCTTTGTAGGCTGCTATTAGCGCCGTTGTATTGCAGGCTGTCTGTTCTGTTAGTAGTTAAGATTTATGTCTTCTGTCATTTGTGTTCTTGTGAATTGTTTCAATTGCATAATTGTACACTGTAACCGGTTGCGGTTTGTCAACCGGATTACTTTTAAATAAACGAAAATATTATTATTATTACCTTAACTTGCTTTTAACTTACCTTATGTACACCTTAATTTACCGTATACCCCTTAGTGAAACGGTGATTACTATTTGCATGTGTAGTCAGTGGATGGTGATGAGAGGGAGAAGAGGGGCACTGTCTCCTCACCACCGCCCGTCGTCAGCAAACAACAGGTGGCGCCACAGGTCGGTCTTCCGTTGAATGACGTCAGCGAAGACTATGGTTGATGAACGACAGTGATGACGATATGATGATGATGACGATTTTGATAATAATTATGATGATTAGAATGACATAACTTTGAACTAATAGTAATGATGTGAATGATAATAAATCATCTTTCATCCATCCATCCATCCATCCTCAATCCATTGCTCCATCCATAGATCCATTCATCTATCCATCCATTCATCTATCCATCCATTCACCTATCCATCCATTCATCCATTCATTCATCCATCCATTCATCTATTCATTCATCTATCCATCCATTCATTTATTCATCTATCCATTCATCCATCCATTCATCTATCCATTCATTCTATCTATCCATCCAGCCATTCATCCATTCATTCATCCATCCATTCATCTATCCATTCATCTATCCATCCATTCATTTATTCATCTATCCATCACTCTTCCATCCGTCTACCGATCCATCCTCCACCCATCCATTCATCCCTCCATACATCCATTTATCCATCAATCCACCACTCCATCCTCCCTGCCATCCTTCCATCCACCCATACATCGTCTATCAGTCTGTCTCTAAGTTTATGTATCTACGTATTTAGTTATTTTTTTTAATTGTTAATCACTTAAACAATAAAAGAGTATAAAATAATGGAAGAGCAGAATATGAAATCCTCTAAAATAATAGCCAATGTTTTCTATCTTTCGATATGACCCAGGCATCACCAGGTCTTCCAATGTCACCGACGTCAGGAGCCTCACCTCCTAGCGACGGTATCCGTAGCAACCGAGCCCCTAGCGACGGAGACAAACTGCAGTGTAAGTGCTAACCCGACTGCGCATTGCTTCAGCATCCCTCCATCCATCTCTATGATCAGGACTGGCTTGGCAGCGCCTCTGAGTAGAGCCCTTGAAGAGGCGCTATATAAATTCTATGATTGATTGATTTATTGATTGCTTAACTATACTGTGCCTTCCAGTGATGCATCCATTATGCCATGCAGTAGATAAATTTGTAAAATTGCTATTGTATTGCATTTTATTGTATTTTATTTAAAGACTAGCATTTTTTACCCGGCGTTCGCCCGGGTTTTCCCCAGGCGTAATTTTTAACAGCTGCAAATAAAGGCTACTTACTTACTATATTTGCTGATGGGCTTCAAATATTTAAAAAAATGTCCATATATCTGAATGGAAACGATATTTAGAGGTGAACATAGTTGCTTTTCCCGTGTACTACACGGGTTATCTCAACCTTATAATAGGCGTATTATTGGTTGCGAATCAGAGCGTTGACGTAATCAGAGCGGTGACGTAATCAGAGCGTTGACGTCATGCATGTTTAGCCGCGTGACGTGGACAAATGGCCATACTATTATAAGATAGCCTCGTTGAAACAGTTGGAAATAATTTTAAATGTCCATATATCGGCGTTTAAATAAAATTGCGAGCTGAAAATAGTCGCGTTGATCATGCCGTGGCGTAATAATGTTGTGTAAAATTTTGTAAATCGCTAAAGCGTTCCGTTTCGGAGCCTTTCAAAACGGACAAACAAACATACAAACAAACAGAAGGAAAACGTAAACAAAGTAAGCCTTATAATATAGATTTATAAAGCGCGGCTCACAAAGCGCACCTCCCAGTGCGAAAGTCCTCGAGAATAAAGACAAGTTTTGAGGTAGCGAAAAGATGTAGCAGGACCACCACATAGTATGGTGGTGCGAACAAAGAGGGAAGTTGATTCCATCGCGAAGGGCCAATGCAGGCAAAGGCAAGATTATAAATGTAACATTTCTATTGGTGCTTTATTTGATTAGATTATAAAGTACTTTGGTTTGGATTAGATTAATATATTATGGATAAGATGAGATAATAATTATTGACTTGGATTACATTAGTTTTTCTATAATTGATTATTTTCTGGATTAGAGAGAATTGTTTAATGTAGTTTAGATTATATTAACGTAAATACGGATGATTTGTTTGGATGGGTCTTTAGGTTATGTTGCCTTAGATTATATTAGACTAGATATTTGCCCGCGTCCTAAGACGGTAAAGTTTAGCGAGCTTGGGAGGGCCACTTAAAATCAGTCCTCCCTCCCATTTCCCACATTTCCCTCCCTCCTCTCCACATCCACTTCCCCACAACTTTCTCCGCCCTTTCCCCTCCATTAACCCCTCCTCCTTTCCATCCCTCCCTCCCTGTTCCATACGTCTCCGTCTCCACCCCTTTCCTCCCCACCCCTCCTACTCCCCTTCCCTCCCTGCAACTCCCTCATCCCCCCTGCCCTCCTTACATCCCCACTTCCCTCCTCCCTTCCCCTCCCTCCTCTTTCCACAGACAGACATTTCTCTTCTATTATATAATTGATTGGATATTGATTTAGATAAGATTAGATTAGATTGTGATTGGTTTGTCGTTTCCAGTGGAAGTGGATCTGCAGGGGTTGCATTCAAAATTGGAACTGTCTCCAGAGCAAGGTGCTGTCGACCCTGGAGTGCCCATGAGCCCACAGAAAGCGGAGGAAATGGAGACCCTAGTAGCCAACTATTCCTTCTGTGAGTAACACACAACAACAGCAACACAAGCACACACACTAACACTAGCACACGGACAGATAGGCAGACAGAGACACACTCACTTGGGTCTTAAAATTTAATGTCTAGTCCTTCGTAAACATCTTGGCCAACTTTCACAAATCCAGCACTAGATGACAAATCGTCTGCGCCAACTCATCACAGTAGTCGTATGTAATAATTGTAATTACAGTAATTGTAATTAGCAACTTCTATTTCGCCGGTGTCTAATGCACAAGGCATCAACCGATGGCACACCAAAACCAAGCCGTAATCAGGTCAACATCCAAAAGGTAAGATTGATTGTGTGTGTCAATAGGTGTGTGTGTGTGTGTGTGTCTGTGTATCGTATCGTATCTATAGATTTATATAGCATCTCTCTCAGAAAAACTATTCAGCACGAAAACCCCGAGGAAAAAGAACCGTCTTTAAGGAACGAGAGACCAAATAATGTGTGTGTGTGTGTCTGTGTGTATATGTGTGTATTTTTGTGTGTGAGTGTGTATGTTTGTGTGTGTGTGTCTGTGTGTGAGTGTGTATGTTTGTGTGTGTGTCTGTGTGTGAGTGTGTATGTTTGTGTGTGTTTGTGTGTGAGTGTTTGTGTTTGTGTGTGAGTGTGTATGTTTGTGTTTGTGTGTGTGTGTGGGGCTGTGCATTTGTGCATGCTTGCGTGTTCTTGTATTGGAAAGAACAGCATTCCTGATGTGTGTGTGTATGTGTGTGTTTCTCCGTGTGTGTAGTGTCGACCCAGAATCCGGGTGACCTTGACCGTGACTACGGACTGAGTCCTTTGGACTTTGACCCTGAGACTCGTCGATTCAACTTCTGGACGCATCAGATACACATCTTCTTCGTCCGTAAGTTCCTTCCGGCTGCCCAGCGCCTCATCGACCTTCGACGACACATTCGCGTCTTGGGACAAACGAAGAATTGCGCAGACTTGGCCTTAGGCCAGGAGGCGAATGTCGACGGATGCTGAGTGTCGATGAGAATCGAAGAATTACATTCGGTTGTAGGCCAAGCGAAGGCCATGCTAATAATAATAATAATAATGATATTAATGATAATAATAATAATAATATTAATACTACTACTACTACTACTAGTACTGCTGCTGCTACTACTACTATTAATAATAATAATGATAATTCTAATAATAATGATGATAATAATGTATAATAATGAGAATCATAGTGATAATGATAATAAAATTATTATTAATAATAATAATAATAATAATAATAATAATAATACAGCTGAACATTCGATTTAATTAGTCTGTATATAAGTTTGTTGCCTTTATGAAGAAATAAATTTGTCTAATGATAATGATAATAATAATATAATAATAATAATAATAATAAGACGATTTGTATAGCGCCGTTACGCCGTAGCTAGATCGAGGCCGAAGAAATGGACGTTGTACATTGGTTGAATAAATGAATGACAGATATAATTATGAGACTTTAAGAAGATAGGTCTTGAACTGTGATTAGAATTTCTCCATTTAGAGATGGCGCATTTTTCACATGGTCGTGACGTGAATGTCAATGTATACATGTTTTTCTCTAGCGACCGTGTATTTGTGTGTTTGCGTGTATTTGTTGTACGTGGTTTTGTCCCTGCGAGTGTGTAATGTAATGTAAATCTTCGAAATTTCTCAGCCCCACACGAAAGCCACTTTAGCAAGACCAGCTTAATCACCGGAGCTATTCATTCATTCATTCATTCATTCCGAGAATTTATATAGCGCCTCTTCAAAAGAAACCTATACTCAGAGGCTCTCCCAGCCCAGCAACTTAGCCCAGCTATGTATCAAATCAAGTCCGCTAGAGCCCCAGTTTGTTTTGTCCGTTCTGGTGCCAGGTGTTTGTGTTTCTGTGTGTATGTTTGTATTAAAAAACATGCTCGTTATTTAGGCCAACAGAAGCGGCGTTAAAATGTTATGCTATAGAAAGTGTATGTACATGTGTGTGTGTGACACTTTGGTTTCTTTTATGCATCTGTGTGGCATGTATTTGTGTACGTAGTTTTGTGTATGTGTGTTTATGTATGTGTGTATGTTTGTGCGAATGTCCGTGTGTGTGCGTGTGTGTGATAAATAGGCCTTTGTCTCTTTCTTATTCGTTCGGCCTACTTATAACGTTTAAAAATCCTTCTTTCTGTGCAATCGCACTAAACGGGGGCAGTTCACCACGGCCATTGTCTGCGGCATCGTTTATAAATAGACGATCGGGTCGTTAAGGGTGACTTTCGGTGCCCCACGTTCCCCCGACCACTCACGCTGGGGGCACATCGACGCCAATTAGCCACCGAAGCCCAGCTGGGTCTCAACCCATTAACCACCGTTGCTTGGCTTCTGGTTTTTCTGATCTATTGGAAATCGACCTGACTTCTACTCCGATTGATTATCATATCGATTGCGATTTCACTCTAATCGATCGATCATCGACCGATGTCTTGGACATTGCGATAACGGCGCTACAGAAGTCGGATTAGATTAGATATATGATTAGATTGGAAACGACGCAACTCTCAAAAAACCAAATGGATGAGAAGTCTCACCTCTATGGGCCAATCTAATCAATAGAGCTGTTATCCTGATAGGCTATACACAATGTGTCAAACAATTATCACATCAAGTGAATTTGTACAGTGATAAAGGCGTCTCTTCGAAAACCGCTGTGAAATTCCAGGGTTAGTTTACGGCCGAGAAAAGACACAGGAACAGCCGACGGAGGGAAATTAAGGGAATGGGTCCAGAGAAAGAGGAGATCTCAGTCTACAGCTGAAGTCCAACACAGTTGTGAGTGATGTGCTTGTCAAAGTTACCAGTTTATAATAATATGATATTATATGATATCAAGCTGCAATTTTACGGAACTCATAAAACGTTTCGCAATATACGCGTAAGAAGCAACAGCTTACAATTATAGATGGTTGAAGAGCGCTCGGAGTGCCCTCTTAAAAATCGGCAACTTACACCCAAGCCATGCATTATTTATAACCCGAACTCAAAGACTTCCTTTAAAAATTACCTAAAATGAACCACTAATAGGACTACTACCATCGCGCAGTAGCAAGGGCAGATCATACATATAATATATATATATATGTATATATATATATATATATATATATATATATATATATATATATATATATATATATATATATATATATATATATATATATATATATATCACAACTGTTATGTACATTGTGCATATATATATATATATAATCTATTATATATGTAATATATATATATATATATGCGCGCGTGTGTGTAGGTGTAGCCTATGTATGTATTAACACACAGTCACACACTTATATCCAAGGTCGCCATAGCTTAAACACAGGATAACCGGGATAAGGCAATGCTCAAATAATACACCTTTAAAACGTTGACTACCGACGCTATATATGCTAAGCAACTTCGTTTAATCGTTGGTCTGTTCTAAACATTGGAGTTGTTTATTAGCGTAACTATTACACTGCATTACTATAATACTGCCGTACTGTGTTGCAAAAAGGTAACTAAGACCTCGGAAATGTAATTCTTCAAATCCCTCTCCGAGGAAATAGCGTAACAGACGACGTACACATACATATACGCCCCAGAACCCACAATAGAATAATACCTAAGGCAAACTCTCTATCTCGTAAAACATTTGTCACACGGATGCTTTACACTTAATTTTTTATATTTGATGATCTTGTACACCAAAATGCGGTTAGCATGCAGTTGGTTTTTCAATAAAGGATATACTTACTTACTTACTTATATAATACATAAATACACACGTACATACACACTTACGTATATATACATACATACATACATATGTATATATATACACATACATACATATACACACACACACACACACACACACACACACACACACACACACACACACACACACACACACACACACACACACATATCGATACATAGACAGCATTGATCAAGGTCAGAATGGTCAATGCATGCTGCTACTCGTGATAAAAATTTCATCCTCTGGCGACCTCTTCGTTTTACTCCAGTGGCTCCATGTGTGGGTATAGAGTGGGTAGAGACCAGCTGGGCGTCGGTGGCTATTTGGCGTCGATGTGCCCCCAGCGTGAGTGGTCGGGAGACGTGGGGCACCGAAAGACACCCTTAACGACCCAATCGTCTATTTATAAACTATGCAGCAGACAATGGCGGTGGTGAACTGCCCCTGTTTAGTACGATTGCAAAGAAAGAAGGATTTTTAAACGTTATAAGTAGGTCGAACGAATAAGAAGGAGACAAAGGCCTATTTATCACACACACGCACAAACACAGACATTCGCACTGACAGACACACACGCACGCACACACATACGCCTAGACAGTAGACACACATAAGCACACATACACATGCAGAAAAAAACTACGTGCACACAAATACATGCAACACATGTATACACAAACACACACACAGACACACACAGACACACACAATATTGTTCTGTTGTTATAGTCACACACTTGTATAGATTTCTGACAGAGACTGACACAGAGAGTCAATATATATATATATATATATATATATATATATATATGTATATATTTCTATATATATATATATATATATATATATATATATATATATATATATATATATATATATATATATATATATATATATATATATACCCATTACAGTGTTATCATCTGCTTAAACTCAAGCTAACCCACTCATAGCTCCGTTTCAGGTTTCTCTGGCTCACACCTGTAGATTAAGTTGACTGGCCTAGAAAAGTGCTCAGCTTTAAAAGTTTGCCTTAAAACAAGTCTCTCGGTTCTGAAGTTCATAGACGAAAAATGTTCGGATCATTAGCGTCGCCCTCCTCTACCTAGCCAGTGGGACTGGCACTGGATAGGTGGCAGTCATAGATGTCGTGTTTAACGACCGCTATGACTACGAATGACAAATTTAAAATAGGTGTAAGGAATTAATCGTAATCTTTCCCAGTTTAACGTAGGAAGACCCAGGGCATAGAATATAATGTGTTTCTGACACAAAGAAGTGTGTTTATGACTCAAAATCTGCGCTTGACATATACTAGGCCTACATAGCCAAAGCATTAAATTGGATGGTGATTTTTGAACACCTCTTTTAAGACTGCCACTGTGACCATAAATAACGCTGACGCAAAACGCGTTTGTTGGGTGGTAATCAGTAGCATTGTATGGTGAAAATTGGACTAGTTTTTCCGATTGATGTTAACTAACACCGCAACTGTCTGTATACTCTGATAGTGCCAGTCCCAAGCGCAGGTAAATTAGGAGGGCAGTTTTCTTGTCTGGAGTGTGCAGTGTGAAGTCTAAATTTTTGAGAAAATTAGCTCAAGTCAACTACATACGACTTCATTCTTCTACCTGAAATTTCACTTACCACTTCAAATAATATTATACAATTTTACAGCGTGAGGATGAGTTTGCAGTAAACAATAGCGTGCCACGAATTTAGAAACTACCGCTAATATAATGGCGGCATAATAGGCTAATACAGCTGAATTTCAAAGAATCGTTAAGTATATTTGAGGGTTATGCACTTTATATTAGACCCGAATCACTAGACCAGGGGTGCGCAACCTTTGCGGTAATGTCGGCCGCATTAAAGGCTCATACTCTCATCACGGCCGCCAAGATATCTGCTATTGGGCTATTAAAAAAACATGTGCGGGGACGTCCAGAAATAAACATGTTCACTGTTAGAAATAAGTTTACTGACGTCCATTCCTAGCTTCTCCACGAACTTCAGTAGGCCTGCCATATCTTTTCCATCACAAAATTAATAAAAGAACAATAACTTTTTTATCTTCATCTTCAATCCTGCTCAAATTTGTAGCTAAAGTGCAGCTGGTCTTTGATATTGGCCCAGAGGCATGAGAAGTCTAGAAACTCGCTGGAGACGTTCAAGCGTATTCCAGACTCTAAGCTGTTGTCTACAAATCGAGTTCTGTATTTGTTTTTCAAATAATTCATCCGAGAGAAGGTTTCATCCGCATAGGTGCTTTCGAAAAGGACCCTGCTGGGTATTTCTCGCCAGTTCTCGAAGTTAAGGGTATTCCACCGCCAACTTACACGCCTCTACTAAATCGGTTTTATCCTCGAACTTCTTCATGAGTTCTTCGTCGTTCTTCAACTCCACCAATTCCATTTGGAAGTCTAGGGATTCATTCTCTGTCTCCACCAGATGAGGGGAAGCAACAGTCGCAGTACTGGCAAATCTGATTAAAGTCATTGTATCGTGAAGTGAATTCTTGCAGCACGGAATCAAGGACGATGGTAAAGGATGCGGTAAAAATGTCCAGTTGCATTTGCACGCTGTAACTTTCATTGACCACTCATTGTGACATGCCTCACAACTTCACACGCTCTGCTTGTACAATATAATTTATGCAGTGGTTGGCTGACTATTAATGCTTTATATGGATATTGTTAGTTTGCATGCCTCTTTGAGCTACTATACATCTGCAGAGATGCATACTTAGATGGTATATTCCCAATGGGTGTCAGAGGTTATGTTTCTTTTAGTTGTAATCTTGCAAAGTTACAATAGTTTGTGTGTGTGGTGTGTGCTTGTGTGCGCATAATAGGCCTACTTGTTGTTAAATTCATGCACTAAAATAGAGGCAAAGACAATTCCTAACTGATTCACACTTTCTTTTGAAAACAATGGAATTAAAATATTTCTGAATAAATATACACACGGCCGCCAATACAATACAATAATTAGACCATACGTCCACGCCTCCACGGCCGCCAATCCTCCCTCTTACGGCCGCATGCGGCCGTACGGCCGCAGGTTGCGCACCCCTGCACTAGACCAAGCCAGACCATTGCAAAACAGACTATCTCAGATCAGGTATTACCAGACCACAGAAAGGTTATTTAAGCATTTCTCAGCAGCTTACACCAGACCAACACAGACCACACCAACCAAATCAGATCAGCTAACACCAGACCAAAGAAAAATTTAGTTAAGCATTTCTCAACATACTACTCTACATCAGACCAACACTGTCACCACAGACCATGCCATACCAAATCAGATCACATCATCAGAGACCAATAATTCAGACCAAATAAAAATAGACCATACCGCATACCAAGTCATGTTGACTCAAGCCAAGAGTAGTAGCGTTTTCGACCGACAGATTCTCACCCCATTAAAATCCTTAACCCACCCGATCAACACAGAGTGCACCGCCGTGTCTAATAACTGGGTGAGTGACTCTTCAGTCCCTAACATGCCCCCCACCGTCCTGTCTAACCCTCCTCCCCCGCGAGCGAGCGATCCTCCAAATGCGAGAAAAGATATACGAGGCTCCGCTCGACCCACCGCATAGTAGGCAGATGAGATCGCGTTCTAGGACATCACTGAGACGAAATCAATCACAGCCTCAACTGACGTCTATACACTTCAAAAAACTATGTTAATGTACATTCCACGACAATAATTGTCTATCGATATATATATATCATATATATGTATATATGTATATATATATGCAGGTACATAAATTATGTGCAATATATACATATGCGCATTGTCGATTTCTCAACAACCATAATGGCAGATTACGGTCACTGTCCTAGCTTTCGGACGCATCATTGTAACGCGCCAACACATCCATATGTATCTATATCTATATATTATATATAAACACTTATGTATACATATATAATATATATGCTAGAATACAATAGTGGCATCTATATATCAACAGTGTGTCCAAAAACTGTTTCTCTGCATATGCACTTTTCAAACTGAATACGAGCAAACATCAGTCACCGATGTTTACAGACAGAACACTAAACTTTTGAAGGGTGATTTTTAACACCTCTTTTAAGATTGTTCATTTAACTATAAATAGGGCTGACTCTAATCGCGTGTGTTGCAAGGTCATGTAGTAAGAACTTGATATATATTTCCTCGACGTCAACTGAGTGCACTACTGTCCGTATTCTGGTAGTCCCAAGCATACACAAATGAGGAGGGCGACGCTATTCATGTTGCTATGACACAGCGTCGTTGATCAGCACCTAACCAGCCGTTCACTTATGTCTCTAGCCTGGAAAAACAATGAGGACATCTTTGTTAAGTTAACATACAGTTTTCCTTTCCAGAAAATAAAAGGGTTTGGAAAAGTCAACGGGCCTTGCTTAACTCCAGCATCGACATTTTCGTGAGGTGTCAGACTGTCAGTCACACGGGTCCAACTCTTTCTCTCAAGTATATCTTCTAAGGGGGGATCCATAGTGTAGTGATAACAACGCTGGCGTGAAGAGCAGTGTAGGTAGCGGGATCGCTTCCCGTACCCTCCCAATGGTACACTCAGCCTATCATTTGCGAGATGACGCGTTGGTAACATGAGATGTAGGACGTGATAGGCGCCTTGCATGGCTGCCGTACACAGTTAAATTCGACTTCTGAAATAACTTGTGATCATCCGTTCATACTGATTTGTAATCATACTGCATTGTGTCAGTTTGAAATTAAACGAAGCTTACAAGGAGTATATAAACTATATATCTTCAGCCAGTCTGACGTACCCTTAAGTGTCCTGGATTTGGTGCAAGGTCTTCTCTGTAACAGAGAGCCTCTCAACGGCCAATCACCGTCCTCGTTTTGATCCTCTCGATCGTAATTCCTCTGATCTTGATCTCCCGCCATCCAGCCAGTCGTCGTCTGCAATTGGGTCACGTCAATCACGAAGCGACGACGTCTCCCATTGACGCGCACAATATATAGCTCGCTGCTTAAAAACCGACGAAACAGGTGCGCCAGTGGTTATACGGGGCGTAAACATCGATTCACATTGCGACTTCAAGTGCAAGCAGATGAATGTAGAACATGTGCTTACATGCACAATATCACTTAGTCTAGTTTAGTATCATAGTATGGTCTTGCTTAGTCGAGTTTAGTCTACTTTAGTCTAGCTCTCGACTTGTAAGAAAATACCAAACTTCTAAAGCGCCATTTGTAATCGTAATCGTGATCGTAAATCGCCATTCAAAAGCCAAGCGCAGGGCACCAGCTTATTCACGAGCGCTGCTTCAAGTCAGAAGTTTTCCAAAGGGTAGTCAAGTGGACTCAGAGTTAGGTCCGAGTCCGATTTCCAGAGGGTTCAGATCAAGAGAGGAGGCAGAGCAGCTGTTAAGGAGTGTGTCGTTTTGGTAGAAAAGAACTTGAAGCTGGAGGATCTGATGAGTCAGGGAAGGAATTCTTGAAAGGGTGAGGCTTCAGTTTTGGGTGGGAAGCCCATGGGGTGATAGATAGGGGAGCTCGAGGCAGATGACGCAGGGTTAGTGGCGTGGCAATGCTGATTGAGGAACCGAAAGAGTGCGGCATTCAGGAGGAAGATCGTTCCAGAGATGTGGTGTAACAGAACCAGACCAGCAATATATTATGCCGTATACGACGCCGTATAAAACTATTCAATAATAAATTCTGTCGACATGAACAGCCTTTGTTGCCATAAGTTGTCGTTAAACTGAGGAACCGCCCACATAAAACCAATGGGCAATTTATTTATAAGGAATATTTAGAAGAAACATATTAAATTTGAACTGAGTTTTCAAAAACAGCGTTTGCACGTCGAAAGCAAAACAGAAAAAATATCTGTTTATTGGATTGATTTCATACGTTCACTTATCTCACCTTATACTTTACCATTTCCTGTACTTCAGCTTCTAGATCATCCCTCGAAATTTTCCAGACAGACAAACTATAACTGTAATTTTTGATATCAGACCAATAATTATTGGTTGGTACTATACAATGCAAATGTTAGACACCTTTAAAACGGGATTAACTAATGCTATATGTAAGAAAAGAGACAGAAAGTAAAAAAGAAGATATTTCAGAGGTATTAAGAAATAAATGTCAATTATATAAACATGAATTTTCCGTTAAAACCCTTTTGACGGTAAATTTATTTCAGAATGAAGTGTATAGGTTAGTTAAAATAATTAATAAAGGGAAAATTTTGTAAATGGATGTTTTAGTGGGTTTTTTTAATGCAACTAGTTTTATATCCTACTCAAATCTGTAAATATTTAATTACTCTTTTACTAATACATTGTTATTATGCAATTACATGTATGTACTGTGTTGCAATGTTGGTTGCAATGCTGGTTACCATATTATTATTATTCAACTTTGGTTTTTCAATAATACATATTACATGTGGTGTGGTTTGGTTATTATATCACAGTAGATATTATGTTGCATAATACTGCAGTACTGTGTTGCAATGCGGATTTTTGAGGTGTTCATGAACTACTTCTTATCAACTGTTGATTATTGAATATGTTATGTCAAAATAACAAGAACTGATGTGAGAAAATTTTAAATATTACCTATTGGTAAATGAATTTCTGTTATTACCATATTATTGTTATTCAACTTTTGTTCCTCAATATAAGATATGATTTGGTTTGGTTACTGTATTACAATAGCTACTATGTTGCATAATATTCAGTAATGTGTTATAATAAGAGATCTGTTATTATAATTTTAATGTATTGAAACTATACTTTAAACAATTATAATACATGTATGCTATATTATTGAATGAACTTTTATTACATGTATAGTATGTTAGATACATGAACAGTTTAAAAGAGTACTTAGTAAATTTTGTATATGGATCAATTGCTGCATAGTTACATAACATTGTTTAATTTGCATGGAATCTTTTGTCAGAATATAGAAATCATAGACAGAATAAGATGAACTACCTTATGTTACAAAAATATTGAATATAGTGAAATTGTAAAGCTCTGTTTGACACATTTGATGGTGTCATACGGATGCTATAAGTTTCTTGTAATCATTGAATTGTATCTTTCCTGTATTGTCGTCAACGGCCTTTGATGTCATAAGACGACGTTAAACGTTGGATTAAATAAAAAAGATTTGGAGATGTCATGTTAAGGACTCATCGTTGGCGCACGCCTGACGGAGGAGAGAGAAGAAGAAGAAGAATATGTACGAAACCCTGCTCAGTGGTTTTTTAACTTATACTATCTCCGAAATTGCAAACGGTGAGAGCTGTTCAAACTAACTACTATCGACGTGAGCGGCCTTTGATGCCATAAGATCTCGTTACATTGTCAGATGAAACCAATGGGTAATTAATTTATAACGAATACTTCGATGAAGTAAAGAAATTTTGACTGAGCTTACAAAAGCGGCGTTCACACGTCAAGAGCTTAACCGGAAAATATATTTAGGTTGGACTTTATTACATATACCTTCATTTAAATCGTCTCAATTACCTTAATTTACGTTTCCAAATCTTAACATTTGCAATACTTCAGCTTGTAATCACGTAAATCACCCCTTCGAAATTCTGCAGTCAGAACAGGCCATAATTTGCAGACGCAAATAAAATAAAACAAAAACTCAGCAGCTATGTATATACATACCCCAACTCCCCATATTATGTCACTATATATATATATATACACAAAAAGTGTTGTTATATATATATATATATATATATAAATATGCACTGATAAATCATATTGTATATATATATACCGGCCCCGGGCCAGCTTTATCGGTTTTTAAAGCGACATATTATGTGTGTCAACAGATTTTGCAGAGTTGGCCAATTGCCAACTGAGGCGCGTACAAACAAGCCATCTATTAACTGCTTTGAGTGCTTGACTCGAGTGAATGAGTGTGAGTCGATTCAATTGATAAATCTCCTGAATATGTGACCGTCTCGATAACTGATCGATTCGCTGTTGTTGACGTAAAATCCGAATGCCTTAAAATGGTCCTTTGTAGACGCGCAAGAGATCAATCAGTCCTGGTTTGACAGTTTTGACCTGAAATTACGACACCTTCTTTTGGGACTGCTCTATTTATATATAAGGCGCACTGTCGTGCTGTTTATTTATGTTGCTCAATACTCTAAATTGTATACCTATGATCTAAATGGATACTAAAATATGAAAATGCAATTTAAAACAACTGCATAATTTTGACAGATACCTTTTTTGTAGCCACACCTAGTAAAGAAAAATCTAAATCCCGACCAAACTGTCCCTTTGAATTTGTGCATAATGTTAATAAGTTACAAATGGCAAAATTATAATAGCTTCGATTCCTGTAGCCATATTGAACTGGAAGGAAATGACATGGCAGACTCTTTGGCAAAGTCTGGAATTATCAGAGATTAACCACGACAACGATGACAACAATGATAATGACGACAACGACGATAACGACGACAACGATGATAACGATGACATTGACAACGATGATAACGACGACAACGATGACTACGACTACAATGATGATAACAACGACAACGATGAAACGACGACAACGATGAAAACGAGGAGGATAGCGAAGATGGCGATGTCAGGCTGTGCCATGGTTCTCATGTGTACGACAATGAGGACATACCTGAACTGATTAACACAAATACCGATCTCCTTCCGCTTTCGACTAAGTACCGGTGCAGTGGTAGTGCCACCCGCTCTCAAATACGGACACGCACATGCACACAGACAAACAGACATACTGAGAGACACAGATAAACAGACAGAGTGACAGATAGAGAGACAGAGACAAGGTTATAGCGTATACGCCTTTAAGCCCAGCCGGCTACGGCTTTCTACTAGGCCTATATGAACTTACACACCCACTGACTAGGCCCACCTATTGCATACACAATTGGAACTTAGCCAAGGTTTGTCCGAGTTTTGAGACCAAGCCTTGAAGAAATAATAATAATAATAATAATAATAACGATACAACGCTTCAACTCCATCGCATTTCGGGGCACCTTCGCCAGCCAGGACAACGACGAGTAGGGTCATCTCCAGACAACCCCATCTACAATAGTAATATTCAAGTCCCTGAGGGATCATGTTTACCTCGGGGCATAAAAAAAAAAAAAAAAAAAATAATAATAATAATAATAATAATAATAATAATAATAATAATAATACAGTGCGAAAGTCCTCGAGAATAAAAACAAGTTTTGAGGTAGCGAAAAGATGTAGCAGGACCCCCACATAGTATGGTGGTACGAACAATGGGGGGAAGTTGATTCCATCGCGAAGGGCCAATGCAGGAAGAGGCACGGGACTGGGCTATGGCAGTTCTCACACGAGGGACAAAAAGGTCAAGACGATCCGAAGAGCGGAGCGGGCGAAGGGAGGCGGCCGAGGTAGGCCGACGTATTGAGTCACAGAGGTATTTAGGGGCAAGACCTAGGTAAGATCGGCAAATGAGGACAAGTACCTTTAACTGGATGCGTGCAGTAAGAGGAAGCCAATGTAGTTGTTCAAACATGAATGTAGAGATATGGGAGAATCGCGGCAGACGGGCAATAAGTCTGGCGGCTGCATTAAGAACTGATTGCCCAGGGGAGAGGCGCACTTTAGGGAGGCCAACCAAGGGGGAATTACAATAGTCAATGCGAGAGCAAATGAAGGCATGAACTATTGAGGTAAACACCAAAGAAGAAACAGATCGTTGGATTGCCTTCAGGCGACGGAGATGTGCATTCTAGAATTCTATTCTACTCTACCATAATGGTAGAGTAGAATAGAATTAAGAATAGATTTGGATATATATCAGACTAGATCACAATCAGAGCATTAGCCTAATATTAATAATATAGCCCAAGTCTTACATTTGTTTCCTAATAACTTAGAAATAATTGCAACAGTCAGGCAAGAAATGATGAATATATAGTCTGATTGACTTAACAGGTATAACATAAACCGTTATTTGGTTAGTTGTTGTTTAACGACACTGTGTCATAACAAAGATGATTAGCGTCGCCCGCCTCCTTTCTCCAGGCTTGGGACTGGCATTGCCAGAGTATAAGCAGTGGCGGAGTTCCACATAAATCATTATAATATCTTTTTCATAATAAAATAATGGCATTTAGTTAGTATTTACTTTCCGAACTCTCAGTGTTACAAAATTATGACCTGCGAGTAGTAGTAGTAGTTTCAGTTTAACGACACTGTGTGATAACAAAGACCATTAGCGTTGCCCTTCTCCTTTATCCAGGCTTGAGACTGGCACTGACAGAGTACGATCAGTGGCGGAGTTTATGACCTACGAGTGGCGTCAAGATCTATTATATTTAGACCAGCATTCTTAATAGCGGTGTCCAAAATTACCTCATAAATAAGCTTTCTAACTACACTAGGTTCGTGTCTGATTTCTTTCGACAATTTTCATGCATAGAAACAGTTTAGGGACAGGCTAATAAAATGCAGATGTGTGACATTCTATATAAAGTCTGAATGCTATAAAATTATATTCAAAGGCAAAGAATATAAAGTTTATGGACGTGTTTACGTGATATATACATATATATAATATAATATATATATATATATTATATATATATAGGGACTGTGTACTGAACTACTACCATCGTGGTTATGTGAAGAAATAGGACATGCATATATATTATGAAACTTTTTATGCATATGTATATATATATATGCCAGCAATTGTGGCGGAATGTACATTGACATAGTTTTTGGAAGTGTGTAGACGTCAACTGAGTCTGTGATTGATTTCGTCTCAGTGATGTCCTAGAACGCGATCTCATCTGCCTACTATGCGGTGGGTCGAGCGGAGCCTCGTATACCTGTTCTCGCATTTGGAGGATCGCTCGCTGGTGGGGAAGGAGGGTTAGACATGACGGGGGTGTGTTATGGACTGAAGAGTCACCCACCCAGTTAACAGACACGGCGGTGCACTGTGTGTTGATCGGGTGGGTTAAGGATTTTAATGGGGTCAGAATCTGTCGGTCGAAAACGCTACTACTCTTGGCTTGAGTCAATGTGACTTGGTTAGCAGTATGATCTATTTTTTATTTGGTCTGAATTATTATTGGTCTCTGATGATGTGATCTGATTTGGTATGGCATGGTCTGTGGTGACAGTGTTGTTCTGATGTAAAGTAGTCTGTTGAGAAATGCTTAACTAAATTTTTCTTTGGTCTGGTGTTACCTGATCGTAATCGTAATCGTAATCTCCAAACTTCTAAAGCGCCACTCGAAAGCCAAGCGCAGGGCACCAGCTTATTCACGAGCGCTGATCTGATTTTGTTTGGTTTGGTGTGGTCTGTGCTTGTCTGGATTAATCTGTTGAGAAATGATTAACTAATCTTTCTGTGGTCTGGTACGACCTGATCTGGTTTGGTCTGGTTTGCAATGGTCTGTCTTGACCCGGCAGTACACTTTTAATGTATAATGTTGTAACTCAAAATATATTGGTTTCTCGGAATACATCAACCCCTTGGTAATCGTATTTGTAATTTCAAATTTATATAGCGCCACTTCTAGACAGACTCATCGGTGGCGCTCCCCACCTAACAACAATAATCCACGATCAAACAGAATGGCTTTCAAGCGCTTGGATAAAAGTGGCAACGACAAGCTTCGGGTTATTATGCAACTTCTTCCAGGAGGATGGGCTGACCACAAAAGTGCTGCTCTCTAGACAGCTTGGGTTTATTATGCTACGGTGAAAAATGTACAGAATTTTCTGATCATTGATGTCAACGGCCTTTGATATCATAAGATGTCGTTAAACGTTGTCTGATGCAAATGATCTTTTAAGACACCTTTAAAACGAGATTAACTCACATTATATACAAATGAATATACGATTTTTTCTCTACCTTTTATCAGAAATTCATATTTCAAGTGTGTTAGATACCCGAACAGTTTAAAAGAGTGACCATGTTAACTACCTGCTTCATTTAACATGCACAAAGTTTGTGAAGTCGCTAACATTTGATGTATGACGTGATGATATCGGCAGATGATGCCATAAGATGTCACTAAAGTTCTGACTAAACTACTTTCTCCCCCAACCCTCCCCTCCCACGCCCTTCCCCTTCTTAATAAAAAATCACTTCAAGATTTCAAACGCAGAGTAAGAATCTCATGTTATAATTATATATATATATATATATATATATGTGTGTGTGTGTGTGTGTGTGTGTGTGTGTGTGTGTGTGTGTGTGTGTGTGTGTGTGTGTGTGTGTGTGTGTGTGTGTGTGTGTGTGTGTGTGTAATCATAACATATTGTCAAAAAGAAAAAAATAGATTAAGAATTTCTTTTACATTAAGAATGCTAATTAAGCATTTTTCTTTTCAAATTTCTTGTTTGTGACAATTGCTGTTAACTATTGCTAATTTGCATCCAACCATTTTATCATAATAATTATGCATTATCGAAGACAACGTCAAAATTAATATTTAACTTTATGTCGTTAAATAATAAATATTAGTGACATTGCAAAGTTCTGCTTTGATACCTTTTATGGCGTCTTTTGGGCGCTATAAGTCTTTCGTTTTCACTGTTTTTATCCATCTAGTTTAACTTACGGAAATCTTGTTTGAGCCACAGGCTAAAAAGTCAATCTTGCGACGACTAATTCGATCACTTACAATCATTCAATCGTTCTGAAACTTGGCAGATAGACTCGCCCTCGCAGACACTTCATTCTATAAAATTTCAGCTCCCCCAAAAAGGCAAGCTTATAGAATCGGGGACTCAACTTTTCGAATCGGGGAATCAACTTTTCCGATACGCAGCGTTGTCATTGGCCGCAACAAAAACGGGCGCGCTGCCTGATTAAACGCACGCTATGACGTAAAATGCACGCGGACTATATATTTGTAGAGGTAACTGCTTCGTAAGACGCATTATAGGATACTAGATGGATATTAGTAAAAAACTTTGTTTTTACGGGATGTGTTTTATTTTATAATTAAATTTATCCGTATCGGAAACATTTGCCGTCAACGGCCGCTGATGTCATAAAACGACCATAAAACCTTTGAATAATTATTAATAATTATAGGCCTACAATAGAAGATAAATGTCTGCCTGTCGTGGGAATGGGAGGGGAGTGGAAGGTGAGAGACAGGGGAAGGGGAGGGCAGGGAAGGAGGAGAGCAGGGGAGTAGGGGAGGAGTTGGAGTACGACGCGAGGGAAGGGCGTGGAGAGGGAGGGTTGGGGAGAAAGTAGACGGAGGGAGGGGAACAGGAATGGGAGGGGAAGGGGAAGAGGAAAATGGAGGGGAAAGCGGTGGTGAAGGGGAGCAGGGGAGGGAGGGTATGGGAAAAAGGAGAAGGCTGATTTTATGTGGTCCGCCAAGCTCGCTAAACTTAACCGTCTTAGGACGGACAAACATCTAGTAATAAATAATCGTTGTGTGTTAGGGTTCATAGTATTATGTGATACAAGCATTGCTTACTAATGCAGTACTTTTTGGACACGTTAAAAATGCTGCCATTTGACTTTATATATATATTACCTCTGACACCGCTTATAATAATTATAATTTTTATTCTGTATAGGTGCTGCATTATGCCATACAAACGATAAGAACTAATCAATACTTTATTTCTATCGAGGTCAGCAGTCTTTTGTGTCATAAGATGTTGTTCAAAGTTGGTTTAACTTAATAAAGTGCAATAGAATACAATTCAGCTTATATTTATAACGCGCATTAATAAAGCAGAGTCTTACTCAAAGGACGCGTTGCAATTGGGAGGGGGGCGATAGCGCATTGGATAACATCTGGCACAGAGAGCGAGAGGTACCGAGTTCGAGCCCCCGTTGGGCGGATATGCTTTGTAGGCTGCCATTAGCGCCGTGTATTGCAGGCTGTCTGTTCTGTTAGTAGTTAAGATTTAAATTGCATAACATGTAAAATTGTACAGCGCAGTGCGTTTGTCAGGCGCTTATTAAAGAAAAGATATTATTATTATTGCTATTGTTGTTATTATTATTATTATTATTATTATTATTATTATTATTATTATTATTATTATTATTATTATTATTATTATTATTATTATTATTATTATTATTATTATTATTATTATTATTATAAGATGTAGCTAACTGTTTAAAGCAATTTTCCTATCGACGTCAAAAGTCTTAACTGACGTAATTAAACTTTTTGAATTTATTCAAGTGGATTGGACCTCTGGTATGGACATCCGATCCATCTACAAAACTTTCGCAAAGAAGTCTTACAAAAAGAGAATTCTAAAAATTATATGTTCTACCATCGATAACTCTGTGGTCAAATTTTTCATAGTATTCATGTTAGGGATGTTCCGTTCGGAAATCTGATCGGGCCGGATTTTGCACTAATCGGCATTAATCGGAATCTGCGATCCCAGGACTACCGATTCAAATACCAAAAAAGTAATGTTTTTGACCAAAAAAGTAATATTTTTGACCAAAAGCAATTTAATTTTGTTCATTAATACAAAATAGTAACCTGTTTTGGCGAGCTCCTGGGGTAATCTTTAGGTAATTGAAAGGGCAAAACTGGGAACGGCGGTCCCAAATTATGAAATGAAAGAAATCAACAGAGGCCGCTTTCTTGTAGTTTGCTAAAACGTGCTATATATTCTCAGGAATCCAGCTTCTAATTACTGAAAACATGATTTTCATCCAGCTTCTATTGAATGGAAACTTAGTTTCATCCATGCAACCAGCTTGGTATCCAGCTTCTATTTACGGGAAAAATTATTTCGATCAATCCAGCTTCTATTTCAACACAGGAATGTTTTCATCAATCCCACTTCCATTTAGGGAAACAGTTTTTTCATCAATCCAGCTTCCATTTATGGAAACAGTTCTTTTCATCAATCCAGCTTCCATTTATGGAAACAGTTCTTTTCATCAATCCAGCTTCCATTTTAAAGTGACAATATCAAATAACTTTGTAGACTTCTTTCATTTCATAATTTGGGACGTCTGTCACGAAAATACATATTTCATAATTTGGGACCGCCGTTCCCAGTTTTGCCATTGAAAGTCCGTCTAAATAATAAAATTGTTACTCGACGTGTCAACAAAATGGCGGACAGTCAGGCTTTTTTCTTATGCCACACGGTTTCAAACTTTCAAATGTTAATTTCTTTTGAATAGTTCGGTGCATAAACTCGCATTGGAATTACATCTAGCGCGAATATACAAGATTTTATTTTCATTTCTGTTTTATCAACTACTAGCAGTTTTTACCCGGCGTTCGCCCGGGTTTTCCTCAGCGCCCGTGTATTTGAATTTAACGACATCTTCGTCAGCGCCTGTGAATTTGAATTTAACGATGTGCAAATTGTTCGTGTGTCCCTCTGGCGAATTTACGCGCTGGCTTGAAATTGTTTAACTTTAACTACAACTCTACGCAATATATACTCCTGCATGGCTAGATTTCAATGGCATTGAGACATACTATGACCACTTCGAAACTTAAAATGTGCAAATATCGGAATTTAAAGTAAATTTTGAGGTGAAATAAAGTTGGGTAGAGATTTATAGAAATTCAAATGAAAACGTTCGTTAAAAATTTCGTAGATCTATCGCTAAAGTGTTGCATTGAAATTCTGCCGTGGGCGTAACCGTTTCTGATTTGAAACCAACGGTCATCGTGATTGGTTGCGAATCAGAGCGTTGACCTAGATGCTCGGCGTGACGTAAGATTGCATATTTAGCCGCGTGACGTGGACAAATGGCCATACTATTATAAGATAGCCTCGTCGAAAAAGTTGTAAATTTAAAATGTCCATATATCGGCGTTTAAATAAAATTGCGAGCTGAAAATAGTCGCGTTGACCATGACGTGGCGTAATAATGTTTTGTAAAATTTTGTAAATCGCTAAAGCGTTCCGTTTCGGAGCCTTTAGATGACGGACATACATACAAACAAACAAACAAACGGAAAAACAACGTAAACAGACTAAGACTTATAATATATATTCGGATCGGAATCGGTGAAAATAGCAGGCCATATATCCGGAATCGGAAATCGGTAAAAAAATGCCCATCCGCTCATCCGTAATTCATGTAATGCATCTGAAATCTACGGTATCTACCTAGAAAACTTTCGCAAAGAAGTCTTACAAAACGAGAATTCTGAAAATATGTTCTACCATCGGTAGGCCTAACTCTGTGGCCAAATTTTTAATAGTTTTCATGTTATGCATCTGAAACCTGTGTAAAACATTTGGTCGTTCTCAGATGGGATTGCTTCCACGAAGATTCTCTCTCTGTTTCCGATCCTTTTTTGTCTCTGCTTGCCACCATAATCGGCGAATAATTAATTAATATACTAATTAATATTAGGGCTGGTACTGATTAAAATAATTTTAATCGATCGATCTCCAAAATTTATCGAGATTAATCGATGAAATTCGATTAATTTGGTCCATGTTACATAAAACGTGAAAAAACTGTCTAGACTGTACACACACTGAGTCACTTACTACTTGCTTTCTGCAAAAATCCCTCAATCATTCGACAGGCTAAAGTTCAAATTGTCAAACTGAGAAATGTAGTCAGTAGTAACTACCTTCTACCTACAAAAATCTTCAATAATTTCGCCATCTTCGACTTTCCATCAGTATTTACCTTAACCCTCGGGCTACCAAGGGGGGTGGTGGTTACCACCCCCCTACGTTTTTATGCATAATTTTTTTCCATATGGAATATAATTTTTGCATTTTAGGTAACTGTAGCAGATTCATTGGCGCACATTTTGAGGTAAACATCATGGTGGTAGACCACGCCATTCAAAAGTTATACCTGATATACCCGAGGCACCAGGGGTGGATACCACCCCTTTGTTTTTCGACTATAGCTTATTGACTATTCTTCCTAGAAGAGAAACAATTATTCCTTTCTTTAGAGGAATGCAGGGCTTCATTTGCGTACCTACATCTTTGTCTTATGAAAACCGGAAGTGATCAAAATAAATAATAATACGCGTAATATGCGTGAAAAATGGCTGAATGGAAGGACTCCCCCCTTAGTTTTTTGTCTGTAGCGTATGCATTTGTCTTCCTTGAAGAAAAACAAAGATACCATTCTTTAGAGGGAATGATTGGCTTCATTTGCATACCTACATCTTTGTCTTTTGAATACCGGAAGTGATCAAAATAAATAATAATACGCGTAATCTGTGTGAAAATGGCTTTACAACAGCATTACAACGTAAACCGATATATATGTATGGATATATATGTATGGATGTACATTTATACTATATAAACATGTGTAGGGATGATTGTGTGTATCTTTTATACATAGATTAGTTTCAAAACACACATAATCTTGTATTTGTGTATCCAAAAAGTACAAAATGTATACGCAATAATATAAAATATTGCTAATTAATGGGTTCCGTTGTTAAAAGTGATGTAATTTCGAGGTGTATTCACATAATGTACAACTAAATATATCATTCTGTGCAGAAATGAATGCGGAATCCATTGCTATATTACAAGTTATGATATGTGAAACCAAACACGAAATCCAGGGGGGTGGTAACCACCACACCCTTGGTAACCATTGTTACAAAAAAGCTTAGTAGCCCTATAGGGTTAAATGGAAAATGATCGCCTAATTTTCCACTCAAATGTTTCACATTTCTACTGTTCGCCATATTGTTTATTCTGGAAATAGGTCGGTTGATGTCACAAAATAAGTAAAAAATTATCGAAAATTAATCGAATAAGCCGAAATTAATCGATTAAATTTTTAATGATTAATCGATTAATTAATCGTTAAAATTCGCAGCCGTAATTAATATATTGCTGATCAACTTCGCATTAGATGTTGAATTTTATAGCGATCTACGGCACTGTTTTAAAGAGATTATACCTGAATAATAATATACTCTACAAATCGATAAGTGTTGATCGCGTCGACATTAGAATAGGTGAAGGTCAAAGTGACGATAAGAAACAATCAGTTGGATAGATCGATAACCACTTATTGATCTGGGTCAGTCGAGCCGCCGGTTTTTGGGTCGTCATTGACATCTACTGTTAATTAATTAATTAGTTTGTGTACATTTGAGGAAGGAAGCCGACCCAGTAATCAGCAGTGTCTACTAACGATAGTGATGATAACAAATGATAATGGTGATCATTATGATCATGATGAGACGGAGAAGGAGGAGGAGAAGGAGAAGGAGGAGGTGGTGGTGGTGACGTTTATGACTATATCTATTGTTCTGTGCTATATAACTTGCCGTTTCATAACCGAGCCGTCACCAAAAGCTCAGGAATGAGTTGGCAAGTATTTAGAGGTTAGCGTTAGGTCCACTATCTCTGTCTGTCTCTCTCTCATTGTGTCTCTCTCTGTGTGTTTATCTATCTCTAATTAAATACATATATGCAGCATACATACTTATAATATGGTTTCGATCATATTTGTCTGAGTGATTCCAGAACTAATTGGATCCACAATTCCACATCAAATTGGGTGTTCCTGAAGGCTCTGTCCTGGGTCCCCTGCTCGTCATTCTATATACAGCTGACATTTCCTCTCTTTTCCACTCCCTGGAGCTGCTGGTCATCTCTTTTCATTCATTCATTCATTACTTGAATTTATATAGCGCCTCTTCAAGGGAACTACTCAGAGGCGCTCCCAACCCCAGCGCGGCCAAATAGGACCATTTTAAGTTGAGAGAGGAATGTCTGAGAAGGGGTTCTAGGAAGGGAGCGGAGGACCAGAGGGAGGCCATTCCAGGTTGAGGGGCCAACCACAGAGAACGCACGGCTCTGCTTGGTGGAGGTGCGAGCAAAAGGCACAGAGAGAAGACCATGTTCAACCGAACGGAGGGAGCGCGAGCCCCGAGCACTGAGGGTGGGGCTGCAGAGGTCAGTAAGGTAGGCAGGAGCGAGGCCCAGCAGGCAGCGCCAAACTAGGGCAGCTACCCTATACACGATTCGTTGCCTAAGAGGGAGCCAGTGAAGAATGTCAAGCATATAGCTGGAGATGTGGTCGAATTTGGGTATGCGGCCAATAAGGCGGGCTGCAGAGCGTAAGACGCGATCCAGACAGTTCAGTCGGACAGCCGGGAGGCCAGCATAGAGAGAGCAGCAGTAGTCAAGTCTGATGGCTACAAAAGAATGGACAAGGGTAGCAGAAGCAGTAGAACTTAGCGAGCGAGCGATAGTGCGTAGTTGGCGCAGCTGATAATAGCAGGCGCGGCTGAGAGAGTGAATATGAGGAGCAAAAGTGAGCTCCTGATCCAGAGTAACACCAAGGTCACGGACCACAGAGGAGAAGACAAAATGAGGAAAGGCGGTAGCAAGGGCAGCCATATCTAACTTAGCCAGCTGCTGGCGGGTGCCAAGCCAAATGAATTGAGTTTTTAAGGAGTTGAGGCGGAGACGGTTGGACGACATCCAGGCCCCCAAGGATTCCATGGCCAAACTCATAGCGCGGACGGTTACAACAGCGTCAGAGGCGAGGCAGTGTTGGTAGGCCTGAACGTCATCTGCGTATAGCTGGGCTAGCATAGCGTGAGAGGCAAGTAAAGAGGCGAGATCAGAGGTATAAATTATGAAGAGAAGGGGACCCAAAACAGAGCCCTGGGGAAGACCGTAGGGGGCGGGGGCCCATCGGGACCTAGAGGACCCATGGACCACACGAAAGGAGCGCTCACTAAGAAAAGATCTTAGCCAGAGGAGCATGGTACCAGAGAGGCCGAAGGATATATGCAACCGTTCTAGCAAGATATCATGGTCCACAGTGTCAAACGCTGCACTGACATCAAAGAGAGCTAAGAGTGTCAGTTGCGAGCGATCGATGGCACCGTAGACATCGGAAAGGAGACGAAGAAGCAATGTCTCGGTGGAATGACCTTTCCGAAAGCCAGACTGGATCGCTGGTAGTAGGTTGTTAGTCTCAAGGTACGATGTAAGCTGGAAGGCGACTATCTTCTCAATGACTTTCGAGACGAACGAGACATTGGCGATAGGTCGGAAGTTGACTGGGTTGTTTGAATCTAGTCCCTCACACTTGAGAACGGGGACCAGGATAGATCTTTTTGGGACGCCGGCAGGACGCCCTCACGGATGGAACTGTTGCACAGGACGGTGAGGAGCGGAAGAAGGACGTCGACGAACTCCTGCAGCAAGGAAGTAGGGAGGGGGTCAAGTTCGCAGGATTTAGGAGGGGAGGCGAGAATGACTCGGCGTAGTTCATCAGTGGTGACTGGAGTCACAGTTGACAGAGTGAAGGCTGTAGGAGGATAAGCTGGTGGGGGGAGTCGGCGGTGTCCTTCCGGATGTTGAGAACCTTGGTGGTGAACGAGGTTAGGTAGTCCTCCGCCGTGAAAGATGGAACGTCCTGAGAACGGTCACACTGTAAATCCTCAGAACGCCGGACGCGTCCGGCAGCACATCTGATGCGTTCTATAAATTAACACGGGTGTGCAGAAATATTAACACGCGTGTTCAATACGACGCGTCGTGCGTTCAAGTTATGGAAAACAGACATGTAGCCTACGTCAAAGACGCTGTAACTGTATATTATATAGGTCTAAGGGGAAAATTCTCCATGATAGGTCTGCTTAGAAATGCAGAATTCATTATGTAGCCTAAATGATTAAAAAATTATCGAAATCAAGTCAGAAGACTGTAAAACAAGGATAATGGCGCGGTATAGGCTAACAATCAAAATCGACATGTAACACTGAAGCGTATACGATCAAAAACAATTATAAATGGCATGAATAACCTTTTAATTCCTATAGCATTTGTACGTGAAGTAAGTTGAATACAAGTGTAGGCTACGTTGGAGCTGCATTTTTGAACACCGGCGTTCAATTAAGGACCCCTTGGGGTGCTATAATTGAACGCATGCGTTCAGTCTTTGACCACGACATGATGAATATTAATTACGTCTTCGTCCGCGAATTCGTGATTTGTCCATAAATAGTTCGCTAAGTTTGTGTTAAATATTCAGTCGGGCATCGCAGTAGAAATTTTTATGAAATTGAGATATTGTAATAATCTTTTGTTTCGCTTTGTTTACGATATTTTTTCATTTTGCAAAGCAAGCTAAACCATGCGCCCATCGAGGCACAACCATATGGCTCATGAATATTAATCATGTCTACGTACGCGACCCACTTTGTTGTTGGCGGAATGGCGGTTATGTTTCGAAGTGCTGAAGTCTTATTTTTAACGAAATTGCGGAAAAAATCTGTTGGACAGGTTCATTTTGTGCTTGAAATTGTTGTAAAACTACACAAGCGTGAGTATTTATCCGCACGAAATGTGCAAACGTGACCTCATATATTCAGTAGCAAATTTGCAAAGTAGGCTACTTAAGACGCTATAGTACTTGTAATATCGCAACTTCTGATTCCTCGGTTTAATTGATGCAAGGTAATTAACCCATTTAGCACCTAACATGGATAATAATCAATTTAGCACTTAACATGGATAATAACAAATTTAGCACTTAAAATGGGTGGATAATAATTGCTTTCGGTGCGTTTCTTGTATTTTGGGGAACAATTTCTTCTCAGATTTAAAGACTCGTTGCGCCAGATCACTTCAGCATGAAGCAAATTTCAGAGTGGCATGCGGGTAGGCTACGCAGCACAGAAATATAACAATTTAAAAGTGCATGTACATCGTCATCACAAACAGGTCATAAATGCTGCTGTAAAATTTGCTGATGAAGAGTCAGGTTCAATAACTTCAAGTGACAAGGGCAAAGTAGTCGGTAGTGGTGTTTTACTGCCTGAATTTGATGTTGTTTAACATGCTTCCGATAGCATTTTGGGAATTTATAAAGTTTATAATTAAATGTGATTTTATTGTTTGTTTTTTTTCTTTACAGCTTAAAAATTGTAAAGTTGATGTTAGATAGTGTTAACTGCTAGAATATATAATAGATTGGATCCCAAAAGTCTCTTTAAAACATCAATTTCAAAACTGGCTTTCGAGTGGCACATTAGAAGTTTTGAGATTATTACGATTACGATTATATGTGTTGTCTCTTTTTGTATAGGGTGCTGGCCGAATGTTACTCATGCAGTTCACTTGTAGAGCACGAGACACATTTAGGCCAGGGAAGTGAGAAGGAAAGAGGCCAGCATTTTCCAGCTTTCTCTGTAATAGCTGTGTTGAAGGTCAGTGACAGTTGATTCAGAAAGTTTCTGTAGTCTAATTTTTATCACAATTTCTCATTGCTATAAATTTACACAAAATGCAAAGAGCAATTCAATGTGCCATGGCGAAAACAAATAATTAATAATCATGGTTTGCAAATTACTCTTGAATGTAAGTTCTTTTTAAGGATATTATAACAGTTTCATTAGTTGAATGTTCAAGCCATTTTATAAACTAAAATTGATACATTTTCAACTGCTCAAATATATTTCCATATTTGATATTTGCAACCTATCCAGTGTACCTAAACTATGGGACAATGATGACTTGTACAATTGCTTCTCTCTGTGTGTCTTCATGCCTGCCTTTCAATGTGCATAATGTTCAATCAAACGTCATCTATTACATTTTTACACATACTGTAGTACTAGTCATTTTGAATGTTGTGCACTTTGTTTCAGATCATTGCAGACAATGCTGTGGCACAGTCATTGGAGACAGCGGAGAGTGAGCCCTGCATATCGTTGTTCTGACAGTGAGCGACGACATACCCGCATTTTCATTGTGGGTGACACAGCTGTGACTAAAGTGCCGAAGACCAATATTCTGAGTGCCACCCTGCTGCCCCTTGTTTCCGACCTAGAATACTCTAGGTTTTATGCTAATCTTTTGGGCGTTCTCCAAACTCTGACAATTATGTGAAGGACACCAGCAAGCAGTTCAAATTTTTCATTACGAAACTGTGTGCTGTTATTTAAAGTTTGCCGGAGTCATTACCCGAGATTAACCACGTCTTATCCTGTGACACTGACAAAATCTTAAAGAACCATTATTTGCAGGATTTTCAGGTGCTAAAGTTGAATGTGAAATTTGAATGTTAACAATTATCATCAATGTCAATGGCATTGTAATTAATTTCTAGTTAATTTAGGATATTTGTAGTTCTATGTTCTGTTGGAATTGCATGTGTGCTTTTATATTTTTTATTAGCATTTGGATTTAAATATAAATATCCATGAGACTTGGTTTGTGGGTAACTCACATATATATGATATCCGGACATGGGGATGGAGGGAGGGTCATACAAATGCGGACAAGGGAGGAAGTCTTATGGCTTAAGCAGACGTCCAGATGGGTCTACATGTACATGTACAAGGCTTTTAGTTCAACCTGCTTTAAGCACCAACTTCAGTTATAAGATGGGAGACATTTATTCAGTTTTTACAGCTTTGAGTGCTGTAATTGACGTATGGAAACTTGCTTTACTTTCAAGTTTCAAATAGCAAGTATATATTCAGACAATTTAATTATGCATGCATGTGCTTATAAGTTAAGATTTAGAACAAGAAGTTTTGTAAGGGTGTCTTCTGCATGTTAGTGCATTATAACTGTTACCTGGCTTTGGAGTGCAGACGTCTGCAAAGTGCTAGAGTCAGGCCAAAAGCGGACAAAGGGTGATGGAGGGTCCAAAGGAGGTACTTTTTGTGGTGTCCTTTATGGACGAACCCTTACTGTGCAGTTGCATTGAAGTATGATTCATTTAAATTCAATTCTGACTTTCATATAATTGCTGTGCTAATATTTTGTCTTAATTTTTGAATGTATTAGGCATGCATATGTATGCATGCAATGGCTTTCGTTATATTGTATTGTATATTATGTATATATACGTGTTTTCTCTCAACTCTGAAAATTTGTGGTTATGGCAAGTGTTTTTATAGGTTGGAACACTAGTGTTAATGAAGAGCACATTGTTGTGTTCCTTTCATGAGCACTAGCGTTTAGAGCAGGGTTTGAACGCCCGGACGCGTTCTATTAGTGTTACATTTACGCGTTAAAGCATTTGAACACGTCATGTGTTAACGAGTAGAACACCCATCAAGCGTTTAAAAATCGTAACACTAGTGTTCAGAAATTTAATGCTAGCGTTAACATTAGAAACGCCGGACGCGTTCTATTAGTGACGCGCATAGGTGTTCAATAATCATAACACTAGACTGTTCAAAAACTTAATGCCAGCGTTAACATTAGAAACGCCCGGACGCGTTCTATTAGTGTTACAATTTGGCGTTTAAAAATGTGTTCTAGTTGTGAACACCCGGCTTTAGAGTGCAGCTTGTCCTCGGCCGAGCAAGGCGTTGAAGGTGGTCCATAACCGCTTCTGTTGGTCAGCGTGAGCAGCGATCTTACCCTCCCAGTGGTCCCGTTCCTTGCCACGGTAGCGTCTATGCATGTCCCGGACGGATTTGATCCAGACAGCGCGATCTGTAGGAGACCCGGTCCTCCTATACCGCCTCTCCAACGGGCGCACCTCACGCCGCAGGGAGCGGCATTCAGCATCAAACCACGGGGAGAGAGGGCGGTGCCGGACCCTGACCTGGCGGGTAGGGAGAAACCGGTCCAGTAGGTCCATCATGGTGGTTTCGTAGACGGCGAACATGTCAGTGATCGGTAGACCCTCCAGGGTCGATGGATCAGCGACGGCTGGAATGTGCAGATGATGTGCAAGCATTCGTCCATGGGTCTCCTTCATCCCAGCTGCACTTAGTTGAGCGTATTCAATCCCTCTCAAATTCTCTTCACTCCTGGATGGCATCAAACCGTCTCTCCCTTAATGCCTCCAAAACCCAGTTCATTTGGTTTGGCCACCCCCCCAACAGCTTCTGAAGATTGATTTTGTTCTCCTCTTGGAAATTTTCCCGCACTGTTCCTTTTCTTCAACTGTACGTGATCTGGGCGTTACGCTAGATAGCTCCCTTTCTTTTAAAGACCATAATATCTCAAACCTAACACGTTCTTCTTATTTTCATTTAAGAAGTCTTAGGGCTGTTCGGCGTTCTGTCTCATCTTCTGTTTTCACCACTTTGGTTCACGTTTTCATATGCTCCCGTATTGATTACTGTAATTCACTTATCATTGGTCTTCCTAAGGTTCGTCTTTCACCTCTTCAGTCGGTCCTAAATGCTGCCGCCAGATTAATAGCACGCCTACCACGGTATACTCTCACATTTCTGCCTTCATGTTTGAACAACTTCACTGGCTTCCTCTCTCTGCTCGCATTAAATTCAAAATCCTCATTTTAGTCTTCAAGGCACAAAGGGGTCTTGCCCCAAAATATTTAGCTGATGTATTACTCCGGCCTCTTTCAGCCTCCTCCCATCGACCACTACGCTCATCAAACAGGCTTGAGCTTTTAGTTCCTCATACTAGAATAGCTGGGCCCAGTCCCGTTCATTTAACTCAATTGGTCCCTCTCTTTGGAATGCGCTCTCGAATTCTAGCTAGTTACCTCTCTTCCACCTTTGCTTTTCTCAAAACCTTTTTCTTCTCTTGTGGCCTTGCGCACTGGGAACGCCTCTGAATGGTTCACCCTCTGAGAGGCGCTTTATAAATGTTTGAATACAATACAATAATATATATATATATATATATATATATATATATATATATATATATATATGGAAAGGAACCGAACGAGTGGGAAAATTCTGTTACCTATAGGAAGCATGATCACAAATGATGCAAAGTGTCATGTAGAAATGAAGAGAAGAATAGCCATGGTAAAAAGATGCCTTCTATAAAAGAAAGGAATTGATGAGAGGAAAGCTAAATAAGAATCTGAAGAAACGAATTATCAACTCTATGATATGGAGTGTGATGCTATACGGCTCTGAATCATGGACTCTGAGGAAGGTAGAATCAGAAGATTAGAGGCCTTTGAGATGTGGATATATGGCGATGGATGGAAAGAGTCAGCTGGATGGAACGCAGGACAAAATGAAGAGATACTACAAATGGTGGACGAACAAAGATCCCTGATAGGAATAACCAGAAGCCGACAGAGAAGATCCATGGTTGGGACACATTATGAGGGGAGACTGCCTACTAAGAAAGAATGGAGGGCATTGCAAGAAGACAAGAAGAAGACCGAGAATGATGTTTTTGGACTGGATGATGGAGAAGGATTACAGCAAGTTGAAGGAGAGAGCCAGACAACGTGACGAATGGCAACATTGGCAGGTTCGTACGTTGTCTGAATATATGCCTATAGGGAGGGTAGCGGGAGTCGAACCCGCATCCATGATGATCTTCTGCTCTTCGTTCCGAAGTGTTTTTGCCAGTCACATAAAACCCCTCCGCATGCATTTATAAAAGAATAATGACTATAATATAGCACTCAAATGACTCTGTATGATGCTGCAGTCTACATGCCTATTGACTTATTGATTCAAACAGACTTGAAGGAGTCAACCAGCCCCTTATCTTCACACAGAGAAATACACAGGTGGTGCAATTGCATTCGTAATTACTGATTAGTCTCTCAATGAGTCGACTACTAAGCACAATTGATGCGTCTGCCGACTCACGGTCTGTCTTTAATTTGCAATTCATGAAAGATCACATAAAATATATCGTACTCGGGTGATGTCAGTGCAGAGTCTGGGTAAAGTAGGAGCGCATTATAAATGTGGTATTCCGATTACGAGTTAATAAGTACGTATGTTTATAGCTACACTATTCAATTTATCCAATATAGTATGCTTTAATCGGGCAACTTTTTCTATAGATTTTAATACAAGCCAAATATGCCTAAATGTTCTTAAATGTTCTCCAGACGAAACCGATTTAGACCTGTAATGGAGCGGGAGCACTTTTTTGTCAACCTGTTATACATAATATAATAATAATAAGGCTAAGACAGAGAAATACACTGCTCAGCATCCTCCTCATATCCCTAAAGCTTCCTACAGATGCCTTCCTCTCGGGGTTCTTACCTTGAATCTGCATCATCTTGGAAAGTTTAATAAAATAATTGACCCATGGAATTAGGGACACAATAAAACATGAAACATGCTCTTGTGAATTACCTTTAAACGCGTTATGTAATGTGCCCTGATACATACATATATACATAATATACATACATGCACAAATACACGCATATATATATACATAGGCCTATTATATTTAATATAATAGACTCATATAGAAATAATATGAACATGTTTGCATATAATTATTATTGTCACGCATTTTATTAAACTCGATAGTATAGTGGTTGGCGCGCTGGACTGTCAATCGAGAGGTCGGGGTTCAAATCCCCGCCGAGGCAGAAATTTGGTTCGAGATTTCTGCTCTGCATGCGCCTCCTGGCCAACTCAGCTACAATGAGGAGTACACTGTCGATGGGAGATGAGACGGTGAAGGAGACGACTGGTCCTAGGGTCGATGGGGGAACCAGGTCACTCTCTGGTCGATGGCGCAACCTGCAGGTTACCCCCATGAAGCCACCAGATCACCCTCCATGGGCCACCAGGTCACACTCCATAAGACCACTTGATCACCCTGCATGGGGCAGGGAGGTCACCCTTGACGAGACTACCAGGTCACCCTTCACGGTCGAAAGCATCAATATCATATCTCCTATTCATTACATGCTGTGCGCATCTACAAGTTAGTTCGTTCATTCGTAACAAATGATACAAATAGCTGTATAGCCAAACGACCTCCGTAACAATATAGGCAGAGATTAAATCTACAGCTATACATCTTCTATATATATATCTGGGGCTGTAGTAACGGACCCGGACCACGTGCTGCACCTACTACTACCCCTAACCAAACCCACCTACTACTCCCTCCTTTCCCGTGCCCATGACCGCATAATCCCCCAGCCGGCCGCCTGGTGTACAAAACATTGATTGTTAGGATGTTTTATACTTCCTAACTGTGTTTATAACATGTCTGTACGCTAGAGCGTGCGATTAATTATAAAGAAAGTACTTACTTACTTACCTACTTATATGTGTCTGTGTGTGTGTGTGCGTGTGCGTGTGTGTATGTGCGCGTGTGCGTGTCCGTGTTCTATATAGTGATGGTCCAGTAGTTCTTTTGTACAGAAGGCCTTTACCTCTAACGAGGCCATGCATGACAGAAGTCTTTCGGGATATCGAAGCGTTACAAGCGACCCGTGTAACGCAGTTACGTTTCCATTCGTAACGCAACAGTGCGTTTCGGTTACGGCCGAGTGCTAAAGCTGAGGTCCACTGTTGCGTACGGTACGCACCATACGCAACGCATTTGACCTGAGTTGAAGATGTTAGTGCGACACTGTGAACGCTTTCTGTGAAGTATCACTTATGCTAGGTACTGTAATGGAGACATATGAAGTTTCCCAAGCAGACACATACATCGTTTCCACATTGCAAAAAAGTGGCTGTTCTCATGAGGAGATCGCAAGATAATTAATATTATAAACGAAGAGAAATGTCTGTTTGTGTGTCGTTACATCAACTTTCGGGTCACGCACCGCGCAGGGTCGAGTCTCGCGGAGCGGGCGAGCACCAGTCACCGTTGGGCAGCAGATTGTCGGTGTGGTGGTCAGACTGGGTTTAACAAAAGGCCGGGGTGGGAGGGAGCACCGTCATAGAGCTGTCAACATGGCGTCAACTATTTCGATGAAAGGCAATGTCTTGGCAGCACGCCAGAGGAACCTGCCTTGTTTACTGATAAGGTCTTAATCAGTAGTAATTAATTAGTAAAACTCACATTTCTGTTATCATTGATATGTAACGTCAGTTGGGTGGGCGTAGACAGAGTCAACTTTGGTGATAATAATAATAAAAAAGATTGTTATTAAGTTTATCGTGAAGTGGAGCTACGCTAATTCTTTCATTCACTTCATTTTTCAATTACGATGACAATACATGCAAAAATAAATAAATATGTAAACAATATATACATACAAACATACATGCATACAAACTTCGTCGCTGTTTGTGCTCTGACAGTGCCAGTCCCAAGCCTGGATAAAGGAGGAGGGCGCCGCTAATGATAACAAAGTGTCGTTAAACTGAAAGTACTACTACTACATATATACATGTACATACGCACATACATACATGCATACATGTATGCATGCATATACACATGCATGTACATACATGCATGCATACATACATACCAATATATGTACATACACACATACGTGATGTACATACATATGTACATACAATCATACATGCATAAATACATTCATGCATACATACATGCATGCATACATACACACATACATAATATATACTTACATATGCACATATATGTATGTTTTAATACATGCGTACATACATGCATATAATTATGCATACATACAAAGGATGTCATAGTTAAGAATGTTTGTTTAGCCAGTTTTAAGGTTGCATACCAACATCACGCACCCTACGTGACGTGTGCAACGTATGCGTTGGACATTTTCATTAAGCACTTTCTACTTTCGTCTTTCTAATAAGACTGCGCTCCAGTGTTACGCTCCGTACGCGACATACGCAACGCATGAGATATTGTAGTATATTTGCTGTTTCAGAATAATTGACAATTCAATGCAGTTTGTAGAAACACTTGATAACAACTAGTATAAGTTATTCAAAACAAGTATCAAGCTGTTTCGTGAAGTACAGTAATTCGCACGAGTACTATTACATCTGGTGCTACGTGCAGTAAATGTGGAATGCCATTTGGAAAGGAAATAAATTTATAATAAAATTAATAATAATTACAACATAATAATCACAATAGTAGTAATATTAGTAGTAGTAGTAGCAGCAGCAGCAGCAGCAGCAGCAGCAGCAGTAGTAGTAGTAGTAGTAGTAGTAGCGATTGTTGTTGTTGTAGTTATTATAGTAGTAGTAGTAGTAGTAGTAGTAGTAGTAGTAGTAGTAGTAGTAGTAGTAGTAGTAGTGGTAGTAGTAGTAGTAGTAGTAGTAGTAGAAAATAGTAGTAGTAGTAGTAGTAGTAGTAGTAGTAGTTGACAAGTAGCGAGAGAGAAAAGCAAAAAGTAGTAGTTGTTGTTGTTGTTGTAGTTGTTGTAGTAGTAGTTGTAGTAGTAGTAGTAGTAGTAGTAGTAGTAGTAGTAGTAGTAGTAGTAGTAGTAGTAGTAGTAGTAGTAGTAGTAGTAGTAGTAGTAGTAGTAGTAGTAGTAGTAGTAGTAGTAGTAGATGCTGTTGTTGTTGTTGTTGTTGTTGTTGTTGTAGCTGTTGCAGTAGTGGTAGTAGTAGTTGTAGTAGTAGCAGTAGCAGCAGCAGCAGCAGCAGTAGCAGTAGTAGTAGTAGTAGCTGTTGTAGTTGTTGCTGTTGTAGTTGTAGTAATAATAATAGCATTTGCAGGTCATTACTAGTTCCCAGACATTTTTAACTCTTGAGGGATCACACATAATTGTAATAATTATCATAGTTGTTAAAAACGGTAAAACAAAATAAAAAAACGAAAAAAACGTCGATTTTTAAAAAAATTAAAAAAACAAAAAACGAGAAAAAACGGACAAGAAAATAATTTGACTTTGTTACTTCTTTCACTGCATCTTTAAATTTAAAACCTTGTTTACACAATTTAATTTTAATCACAAAATAACACAACTTTATTAGTAAACACCACGTAACATTAATCTGCAACAATTATTTTCTTTTTCATAAGTTTGGTTTATTAAGAAATTGAGAAATTAAAATAATGAAATCTTTTAAAATTTAAATTGTATACATAAGTCCACATAAGTCCATGCTGACATTAGCAATTAAAGACTAAACTTTGTAAGTGTAGAATGTACTTACAATTTTGACTTACATAAGAACTTAATATGGAGTAATATCAGTCAATAATTTCAGCAGTCAATCGGAGATTACTGTGTATAAAGACAACATTTCGCATTTTGGATAACATAGAAATTCAAATAACTGTTATAAATTTTATTTCCTGTACTGTGCTATTTATTTCTCAACTGATGCCATTAAATAGTGACGTAAATTAGATGAATCCTTTTAAGTACGGAGACAACGTAAGGGATATCAGACAAAAACAATATTAAACAATTAATAACAGACAGAAAATAAATAAATAAAATAACATAAAAAATTAAAAACTGGAAAAAGAAACGTGACCAAAAGTAAAAAAACCAAAAACGACGTTTTCTGGAAAAAAAATAAAAAACGAAAAAAAAGGTTTTTGCAACTATAATAGTTATTATTAAAATATACAATAGAGAATAGTAATAGTAACATCGATAATAAACATAATGATCGTAAGAGTAGTAGTTGTTGTAATTGTAGTAGCAGTAGTAGTATTAGTAGTAGTATTAGTAATAGTGATAACACTCGTAGTATTAGTAATAGTGATAACACTCGTGAATGAGCTGGTTTCCTGTGCTTGGCATTCGAGTGGCGCTTTAGAGATTCAGAGTGCATGATTACGATTAATTGTAGTAGTAATAAAAATATAGTATTCAGAAACATATTTCTTAATTTATTTATTACAAAATCATTAAGTGTTACAGAAGTTATTTATTATGACAAAATATTTAGTATTTATCATTATAAATTATAAATATAGCATGGACAAAACATAATTTCGTAATTAATTACAAACATTTGGTAATTAATTAAAATCGCAAGCATACTGTTAGGCTATATAATATTATGTTCAACTTTTATTATGGCCAACACACAATTATTTTCTTACTTGTCCTGTGATCCATGACCGAAATTCCTCCTTCCTAATTCTTCGGCAAAACGCAGCGTTAAAGAATTATCCATACAGCGTACGTTGCGGAAGTTACGTTCAGTATAAAGCGACGGAGCGTTGCTTATTGGCCGCGTGCCAGGCAGGCGATGCCCTCGTTTGCGGACTCTCGAGAAAGGAGACCTGAAAACGCAACCGTTGAACGCCTATTTTTATCCACTCTGTCAATGATCTGGTTCACTGCTCTCGACGACTGGCTTGTGGGGCGCTTATGGCTGACGGTTTGTATCACAATTATTATTACACACTCACAGGGCAACACTGCAGCGGCGGGTTTGTTTACCTTTCCTGGCCGCACCGCGATATTAACCGTTTGGTAACAATGAAACTAGGCCTTCTAAGATGGGAGAAGTAAATTGCACAGGGTGTGGTGCGATTCAGTTGCTAGGTGGTGATTGGCAATAGCTAAGAATGGGGTGGGTTGAGAACGGACGGACAGACGGACGGACAAAGACAGACAGACAGACAAACAAACAAACACACAGACAGACGTACAGACAGACAGACGGATATATGATTATTATGAAGTAGTAGTGATCTAGTGACCGAATTAGTAGTAGTGGTAGTAGTTTTAGTAGTGGTAGTAGCAGTTGTAGTAAAAGTGATAGTATAGTTCGTCTCGTAGTGGCACTCTATAAATTTCCTATTTCTATTGCAATTACAATTTCTTGTGCAAAGTTACGCCCTGTAGGCTGTGGCCCATACGCATCAGGTCTCTTGCCATCCGTTCTCAACAATCCATTAGTAGTTGGAAAGCAGGTTCGTGTAAGTCTCCAACCGGTCATGTTATTCACAGCGGTGTGCCTGGAAAGTCGGCCAGGGCCAAGCAGGGCCAAGACCAAAAGATAGACCGAGAGAGACAGAGAGAGAGACAGTCCATGCGAACCGTCTGCCGTCACAAGTGATCGGCTGCGACTGCCATGCGTCTGCCGTGTGCATGACCCAGGCGAAGGACGAAACCAGTTCGCTCAGCCTTGTTGTCGTCTAATTGTAAAAAGAGGTCGTCATATGAAGGTTTAGAGATGATGATGATTGTGTTTAATAATAATAATAATAATAATAATAATAATAATAATAATAATAATAATAATAATAATAATAATAATAATAATAATAATAATAATTATTATTATTATTATTATTATTAATAATAATATTATTATTATTATTATTATTATTATTATTATTATTAAATTAATAAAGTAATTAACTAAATAAATAAATAATTAATTTGGTAATGCGCGCACGGTCACACCGAAATGTCAATCTGAGGCGCGGGTAGTCAGCCGCCAGGTGAAGATGCACTTAGATTTCCAAATCCTTGAAAGCCAAGGAGAAATAGTGAGTTTTGAGCCGCTTTTTGAAGGAAGGAAGTGAATTTGAGCTACGAAGAGAGAGTGGCAGTCGATTCCATTCCCCGGTGGCAAAAGGCAGGGAATGCACTCGAGCCCATAACTGTTCTGCATCGTGGCTCAGTTAAAAGACCGAACTTGATGACCTCAGGCAACGAGGAGGAATGTAAGAAGTTAGTAGTGCATGAATATAGGTACATGTAGGTGTGCTGGCGCTGAGAGCTTTGTAGGTCAAACAGGCCAATTTTAGTCTGAATTCAACCGGAAGCCAATGCAGCTGATGGAGCAGAACTGAGAAATTTATTCGTAGTTGGACACGCAGCACTACGAGAGCTAAGGAGTTTTGGATGCGTTGCAGCCTATTGAGTTCAAAACCACAAAAACCGAATTAGCCTAACCAAGGCTAATACCTGGCTAAAGGAGACAAGTGAACATGCTATGTTTGGTGCACATTCTTAGTCAGAGCCGACCTCCTGATGTGACGTATTGTCCTGATGTGATAGAAACAAGATTTACAAAGGTTTGCTATGTTCTGTAGGAATGTGAGCTTACTATCCAGGGTTACCGGGTTACCCCAAGTGTTTTGACAGTACATACCATAAGACAAGATATAGCATTCTTATTAAGAACGTTGAAATGTTGCGAAGGACGAGGCCTGATTTCCCAGACACCCCCTAGCAGAGAGCCCAGCTTAATCCTTTGCTCTTCAGGGACTAAACTAAAAGAGAAGAGCTACCTTTTAAGCCAGGGTGCAGCCATGGGTTTAAAGTGCTAGCGACTTCATTTTCTTGGCCACGGTACATAAGGGATGGTGGTCAGTCCTCTTGGAGAGGCGCAGTTTAAATGAATGAATGTATAAATGAATGAATTAATGAATAAATAAATGAATGAATGAATGAATAAATGAATGAATGAATGAATGAATGAATGAATAAATGAATGAATGAATGAATGAATGAATGAATGAATGAATGATATAGTATGATTTTCTTGCTACCTGTGAGTGACTGAGTCTTGTGTAATAGATAATCGTTGAATGGCTTTCCATAGCATTTTGGCTGACCCAGATAACTACCGGCTGAGTGCACCTCTCTCGCCCACGCTCTTTTGGCCTGCCTGTCAGTCTGCCTGTCTCTCTTTCTGCTTGTTTGGCTGCCTCTTTGTCTGTCTCCGTACTGTTGTGACTCTGCATTTGTGGCTCTGTATCTCCGCCTGCCTCGTTGCCTGTCTGTCTGCATAACTGTTTGTATGTCGTTTCGTCTCTTTCGTGGTTATGTGTCTCTCTTTGTCAGCCTGTTTGTCTGCCTTTTAACCTTTCTGTCTGCAACTCTCTGTCACGATGGCCTTGCCTCTCTGTCTGTCTCTGTCTGTCTCTGTCTGTCTGTCTCTGTGTCCCCCCTCTCTCTCTCTCTCTCTCTCTCTCTCTCTCTCTCTCTCTCTCTCTCTCTCTCTCTCTCTCTCTCTCTCTCTCTCTCTATCTCTCTATCTGTCTCGGTCTGTCTGTCTGTCTGTGTATTTGTCTATGTAACTGTATGTTTACGTCCGCACCTCTCTATTTAACTCTCTCTGCCTTCTTGTGTCTTTGTGTCTGCGTATCTACGTCCACGTAACCGTACCTGCCAGTGTGCGTACCTATCATCTCTGTACCTATCAGTGTATCTGTATCGTAACCAACCACGTGACCCCGCGACAAGCGCTTGCCCGTCGGAGGGCACTGGTAGTCACATGACCTATGCGAGCGCCTATAAGAAGAGCGACAGGTGGTTGGACGCCGATCGTCGCTCGGGTTAAAAGACAAGACCGCGGAGAAGAAGAACGACGGCGCTGTCGTAACGCCTTCAATTCGATCAACAACGCAACGCAGGATCAGAGGAAGAAGAGTCGAAGACACAACAGAAGAAACGATTGCACGGTATAGACTCAGTTCAACTCTCGTCTGATCTATGCTCATCTGCTCTGTGCTGGTTTGATCTGTCCCAGATTTGGTTGGTTCTAAATTGGTCGGTTTTAGATCGATTTGTTCTAATTTTATTGATTTTAATTAGATATGTTTTAATTTGGTCGATTTTAATTGGATCTGTCCTAATTCGATGTTTTAATTGGATCTATTCTAATTTGATCGGTTTTAATTCCATTTTTTCTAATTTGATCTGTTTAAATTCCATTTGTTTTAATTTGATAGTTTTAAATCGATCTGTTCTAATTTGATATGTTTTAATTCGGCTTTTTCTAATTGGATCAGTTTTTAATTGGATCTGTCCTAATTCGATGTTTTAATTGGATCTATTGTAATTTGATCTGTTTTAGTTCCATTTTTTTCTAATTTGATCGGTTTTAATTCCATTTTTTCTAATTTGATCTGTTTTAGTTCCATTTGTTTTAATTTGATCTGTTTAAATTCCATTTGTTTTAATTTGATATGTTTTAATTCGGCTTTTTCTAATTGGATCAGTTTAATTCCATTTTTTTCTAATTTGATCTGTTTTAATTACATTTTTTCTAATTTGTTCTGTTTTAATTCCATTTTTCTAATTTGATCTGTTTTAATTCCATTTTTTTCTAATTTGATCTGTTTTAATTCAATTTTTTCTAATTTGATCTGTTTTAATTCCATTTTTTCTAACTTGATCTGTTTTAATTCCACTTTTTCTAATTTGATCGGTTTTTAATCGATCTGTTATAATTTCATCGGTTTTAAATCGTTCTGTTATAATTTGACGGGTTTCAATTCGATCTGTTTTAATTTTGATCCGTTTTATTTGATCTGTTTTAATTTGATCTGTTCTAATATGATCTGTACATGTATTGATCACATTTTGAAAAGCTCTGTTCTAATTGCATATTCTAACCTGATATTTTCCGATCTAATTTGATATGATTTAATCTTATCCGCTCTAATTTTACCATTTTTAATTTGATCTACTTCTTTTGTACTGGTATGCTCTGCTCTAGACTGTTCTAATTTGCACCCGATCTGTTCTAATTTCATCCGATCTGCCTGATTTGTTCTAATTTGATATGTTCTGCTCTAATGTGTTCTAATGTGATCTAATCTGTTCTAATCTGTTCTAATTTGATATGTTGTGCTCTAATTTCACTTGTTTTGTTCTAATTGTAATTCTAATTGTAATCGAACATTTATATGGCGCCACTTCGAAACTAATATAAGGGCGCTCTCTGCGCTAGCTTATATGATGTCAAATGTCCTGAAAAACTTGAGTTTAATGAGGCAGCAAAGTAATGCACAGAAAGCAGGAATGAAATTAGGTAACAATGCTTTTTTCAGCCGTAGCAGTCCGGAGCGGCGTTCCGGGACCTTTTTCAGCTATTAAAAAACAATTTGGTTAATTAAAATTTTTAATAACAAATTATTTGAAATTATATAGATACTTTAATTTAATTTAAGTGCGTTCAGTGTCTTTTGATATTGAAATATATGAATATTAGCATAAAATATGCTCTTGTAATTGTTCTGAATTTGTTGAGTTCCGGAACTTTTTTTCTAGAAAAAAAGCACAGGGTAACATCACAGCATAACAGAGCAGATCATAGCAGATCAAAATAGAACAGATTAGATTAGAACAAATCAATGCAGAGAAAATTAGAAGACTCACCAATGTCGGACCCACGCACACACGCAGAGCCCCATAAATGGATGCCCGTCTAGAGTTGACGGATGGCATGGATGTTCAGAGTCTCAGGATAAGTTGCGCCGACAGGGTGGGTCGACGACAGGTGACAGCGCTCGCAGCCCACGATGACCCTGCCGCAGAGCAGTCCCTCACTGGTAAAAAAAATTACACAATCCGGCTAAAGCATCGAGATGCCAAGTCCACGTAGAACAGGCATTCATCCCTTACCAGTGGATAGACTGAAGCTCTCTAAAAACGTATAAATACGTAGCAGAATAAGTCCTGCTCGCAAAGCTGGCGTCAGGACACTCCAATATTTTAGAAATAACTTAGAAAATTCCGCATTAAGAGAAAATAATCCGCCGAAATGACGCAGAAGTCGATTACTTCAGTTAAGTTAATAGTCGGTGACAGTCTGCGAATATTACTGGCCATCAGTAACATGCGCAGACTGTCACCGACTATGATATGTCTCGGTTGAATCTGTTCTTTTCTAATTTGTTCTGATCTGTTCTAGTTTGATCTGGTATGTTCTAATTTGTTCTGATTTGTTGTATTTTGATATGATCTGTTCTATTTTGATATTATATGTTGCATTTTGATCTGATCTGTTCTAATCTGATCCGCGTTTCTCGGAACTGTCCAAAGTAGACGACCCAGTCCGAAGTAATCTTGTTAAATATTGCTAATTAGTAACTTCTGTAGCGCCAGTTCAGTGTCTAATGCTTTCCATGGATCCGTGAAATCTTTATCCACTTTCCACGGTTCCCTAGTTTTGTGTTTTTCTAAACATAGTTTTCCTATCTCAATTTTCCACTCCTCGCTTATCAAAACAGGTCCATTGTGCTTCTGCTGCTTGCAACTTACCTTACCTAGTATACAAGTGTCGCAAAACTAACGTGCAATGTACGTGTGCATTTCAGGAGTGTGACTGAAAAACCTCTTTCCATAATGCCTTCTGTTCTTACTCAAAACCGTCTCGGGGCATGTTGTCTAGCCATAACCCTGCTGACGTTGCTGCCCCTCTGGGTTCATGGAACCCCTGACTCAACCCACCAGAGGACGTATCAACGGGGCGCGTCGCGCATCCTCATATACCCGTTCGGGCACTGCCTCAACTCGCACCTGCTCAACGCCGAACGCCTGGCAAAGATCGTCGCAGACAGCGGGCACAGTGTGGATCTCCTGGTAAGCAGCTCCTACCGCTACTTCGACAATCGTCACTGTCCCGACGATCTAACCCAGCCACGCTACTCCCAAACGCAGCGCAAGGGTGAGGTAAGCCTCGTAGAGTTCCAGACCCCGGCCAACTACGTTCCGGTCTGCGACTACGACACACTTGACTTCATGCTGTACGCGTCGCTCAACCAGCGATTCACCGCCTTCTTCGAAACGTCCGTGAGGTACTGTGACGCCCTGCTGTCGGACCGGAAGTTGCTCGAGACCCTGAAGGCGACCAAGTACGACCTGGTGATCGTTGAGTCCATCGACCCCTGCAGTAGAATCCTCGTTGACTACCTCGATGTACCGTTTATCCTTCTCGTCACGACTGGCCTGGGGCACTTCGATTCGAACCCGAGACCTCCGTCCTATCTGCCGGCAGCGATCGCTCCTTTTACGACGCATATGAACCTGGGACAGAGGATCCTGAATACGATCATGAAGCTGATGTATGATCGGGCGATTCCGGCTGTCATCGGAATCCTGACTCCGTTCGAGGAACTGAAGAGAAAGCACAACATCAACACATCCATCAGTCTTACGTACAGCTTTGATCGCAGCTCCATCAAGTAAGCGTTTCACTTAACAAACAAAGAAATCTATAAATAGATAAATAAACAGTGTTTTAATTACAAATTGATAAATAAATTGATAAATTTGAAAAATAAATTGGTAAAGAAATTGATAAACAAATTGATAAATTGCAACAATTAACTGGTAAATAAGCTGATAAAAATTGACGAATAAATTGATAAAAGCATCAACTGATAAGAATATTGATTAATAATTTGGCAAGTAAGCAAACAAATTGATATGTAACTTGATAAGATATAAATAAAACTACATAAACAAATGAGTTAATTAATCAAGCACATTTAAAGGTAATTAAATAAGCTGCCAAAAATTATCAATTTATTGATAAAAGTAAATAATAGACAAAGAAATTTACCGATCAAAGTTAAATTATGAGTTGACAACTGATTGATTGATTGGTTGATTAATTTATCGATGAAGAAATTGCTAAAAAAGGAGTTAACAAGTGATGAAAGCAATTGATTGATAACTTAATATGAAAACGCGATTACTGGATCACATACAAGTATGACAACAGCAGCATAATCTTTCTTTCAGGCTCGTCAACTCAGACTTTGCGGTCGAGTACCCCGCTCCCATTGAACCGGACACCGTCCTGGTTGGGGGCTTCGCGGTCGACTCACCCTCTCCCCTTTCGGCCGACCTCCAGGACTTCATGGACGGCGCGGGCGACGCAGGGGTGATCATCATGAGCTTCGGGACCCTCGTCAAGCGCTTCGACCCAAAGTGGACGCAACTCTTCGCCGACGTCTTCGCCCGTCTCCCAAGTCGTGTAGTTTGGCGACACACTGGTCCGATCGGGGAAAACTACACCGTGAGCCCTAACATTCGCCTTCTGCGCTGGCTTCCACAGGTCAGCCTCCTCGCCCACCCCAACACGAAGCTGGTCATCTCCCACTGCGGCCTGAACAGTCTCTTTGAGGCAGTACGATACAGCGTACCCGTGCTCGCGATCCCACTATCCGGAGACCAGCTGAACAACGCCGCCAAGGTCACGGGTCACCTACGGATGGGACTGACCGTCGACATCCACTCCATGACACACGAGTCCCTCTACCGCGACATCAGGACAGTCCTCGACGATCAACGGTTTTCCGAGAACGCCCGCGAGGTGGCGAGGAGGCTGGAAGACCAGCCGTTGAGCGCAGCGGCCAAGATTCGCTTCTGGGTTGACTACGTGATACGCCACGAGGGTGCCCCGCATCTGCGTTCCGGAGCCTCCCTTCTGACGTGGTATCAGTACCTCTGCCTCGACGTCCTCCTCTGCCTGCTCGGCATCATCCTCGTGGCTCTTTTCCTCGTCGCCATTGTCATCTGGAAGGTGCTGAAGATGGTCTGTCGATTGTCGATGTTCTTCTCGGAGAAGTTTCCCACCGGATGAGGAAAGGAAACGTTTCTGGACAGCAGCATATCTTCCACTTTAGGAACCTCTTGTTATTTACTTCTCAGAGACAGAGAGAGGCTTCTAAGGTCCTCTGCAAATCGTTGTCCGTTATATATAATATAATTATTTATATAATACATAGAAACATATCCGAATATGTGTACAACTTTCTGACAATATATATTTATGTTTTTCGTAATATATAGTATAATATAGATATAGTATATATATATATTGCTGGAAAGCTGTACATATATGTATACGTATATTAATATATTCAATGAATATAAATGTGTAATTGCAATTAGTAACTTCTATTGTGCCGGTGTCTAATGCACAAGGCATCAACCGATGGCACACCAAAACCATGTCTAAGAAGTTGATACTAATATGCACTGAATTAGTGTATAATATACACCAATTCACATATTATGTATAAAATAACTGTTTATGTATATAAGTCTATACATACATATTTTATACATATAGAAGTGGTGTGAACATTTACTGTTAATTGTTTATCACAACATGTAACTGATATGTTACAGACATATTACAGACAGTTGCACTTCGATATTTCTTCCGTTTTTACCATTCGCCAGATTTTCGGAGTTTGTATTTTTTTTATAATTTTGTCAATTTTTGCAAGTTTTCTTGTTTTTTCTTTCTTATACTGGACAGCAGCAACTACGTGTTTTTCGGTTGTTTTTAACTCGTTTTCTGTCTCTTGTCGTGTTGTGCTATTTATTCCAACTGAGTTTCGTCGATGATGCAATTTTAACGATGGATTCAGCATTCCTTGCAAGAATAAAGACGATATTAATTCGATGACTCTCTTTTATGAAGCTTTTAGAAGTTGCAGGAACATGCATACTTACATACATACTCACATATATACATCATTTGTTCATACATACATAAATACATGAATACATACATGGACACATAGATACATGTACGTATAAGCAAGAGATTCCCCAAAATATGTACAACATAATCTGTCTCGTACGCACCAAATTTCTAAAGCGTCACTTGAAAGCTAAGCGCAGGGCACCAGCTTATTCAAGAGCGCTGCGTCGTATCAGAGGGGTTGTCCAGAGATACATGTGAAGATCGGAGTTCGGTTCCAGAGATCAGAAAGAGGAGGATGAGGTGCTGTTCAGCAAAAGCTAATGCAAAACATAAGCAAAACCATCGCAAAACATAAAGAAGCAATTGCAAACCATATTATAAGCCACTGCAAAGGCATAAGAGAAGCCAATGCAAAACATATGCAAAGCCACACTAAAAGCATAAGCAAAGCCGCTATAAAACATAAGCAAAACCACTGCAAAACATACGCAAAGCCACTGCAAACCATTAGCATATCCATTGCAAAACATAAGCAAAGCAACTGTAAAAAGAATAAGCAACATAGGGAAAAGCCACTTTAAAAACATAAGCAAAGCCACTGCAAAAAGGTAAAGCTATTACAAAAGACAAGCAAAAAGAATAAGCAAAGCCACTGAAAGCCCATTATAAAACGGTAAGTACAGGCATTGCAAACCATAAGGAAAGCCTTTGCAACTTAACGAAATCTACAATCTTTACCTGATCTATGGTCTTTAGCTGATCGAAAGGCACAGAAAAGCCAAGAATTTAAAGAAAGTCCGGATATGGCTCTGAGGGATTCTCAACTATACGCACCTACCTCTGTACCCTTACCTTTACATCTTGGATTTCGCAAAAACTCGCGAGGTTCACTCGATAATAATAACAATCACAAGCGTGAGTTTGGGGTACAATGGGTACCAAACCCTCACTTTTTGGACTGGAGGGTACAGCACCCATACTTTGCATACCCATAGGAAGCGATGTCCATTAATTTCTCGAAGGAAGGCCTTCAGTTGAGCTCTCAAGACTCTAAACATTTACCACGCTACATCAGCATCATCGTGGTCACAATCTTCATCTTAACTACATGTACTATTATTCTTTTAATCATTATCATTGTTAATATTATTACTATTACTACTACTACTACTGCTGCTGCTGCTGCTGCTGCTGCTGCTGCTGCTGCTGCTGCTGCTGCTGCTGCTGCTGCTGCTGCTACTACTACTACTACTACTACTACTACTACTACTACTACTACCCCCCTCAAAGTCCGACTCACACCTCAACGCGGTGAGGGGTGGCAACAGTCAGTAGGGGAGTGCCTGCTGAGGCTATGCCATCAGTGGTGAAGGTCTTGGCTGAAGTACCACCTTAGGGCGCTACGCGAGGTGGACAGGCTCAGCAGGAACCCTGAAAAGCTGGCAAACGTGGGCGGCATCGCCACCTTTGATACCACAAGATAGTGGATATCAGAGCCAGTCCTAAGCCTGGAACTCTCTTTAAGGAAGAAGCGCGAAGGTCGAACGGATGGGTGCAGATACTCCGCTCGTAAATAAAAAATACGAATGAAATCCAATGCAAACATTGGACTCCAAAAGGGTCTCGGCCCATGGATCCGATGCAAGCGTTGGACAACCTACGGGCCTTCGGCCCATGGATCCTGATGATGATGATGATGATGACTACTACTGCTGCTGCTACTGCTATTGCTGCTGCTGCTGCTGCTGCTGCTGCTGCTGCTGCTGCTGCTGCTGCTGCTGCTGCTGCTGCTACTACTACTACTACTACTACTACTACTACTACTACTACTACTACTACTACTACTATACTACTAGAATAAATTATTATAATTATTATAAATATTTAACAGGAGCGAAGGGAAAACGATGCAAAATTTGTAACCCCCACTTTCTAGACCAGTTACGCCTCTGATGGCAGTATCCTATTGTCTTGTAACGTCTAAAAACTCGAAATGAAACCTGGGTTTGGCAATCAGTCAGGATACTTTTAAGCAGTGTTGGGTATGAGTTAACTCAGATGAGTTTAAACTCACGAGTTAACTCACTTGCTGTGATTTATGAGTTTGAGTTAACTCACCTTAAAGAGTGTGAGTTATGAGTTTGAGTTAACTCATATTTTCTGTGAGTTTGAGTTATAACTCAATTATTTTAAACTCAACTCACTCGGCACATATTATGTTGAAACAAGCCGGTTTTTTAAATATCGGAACAGGCTGTCACACACCAACTTTTAAAAACTTCTGCTTAAAGCTAATACCAGTCATGTTTGAGATGTGAAACATGTGGACTGTGGTGTTTACTTTGACTCAGTAATAATAACCTGATTTATCCATTATCCCATTAATAATAATAACAGTTATACTAGTAATAATAAACTGATGATACCATTTCCTGGTAACTGTGTATTTGTACAACGTTCGATTAGAACGTGCTGGTATGAGACAAGTGAGTTGATGAGTTAACTCATTTAACAACTGAGTTTGAGTTAACTCATTTCACTTAGGATGAGTTGAGTTTGAGTTTAAACTCATTTTGAGGTGCATGAGTTGAGTTTTGATTTAACTCATTTCTTGTGTGAGTTTACCCAACACTGCTTTTAAGATAACAATATTCTTACCCGACGAAGGCACAGTTTCCAAAACTTCTCTGGATTTCACATTACTCGCTAGGCGGCGAAACTTGTGTGGGTCAACGACACCTCATACATAGTAGCGAAAGATTTAAATCTAATCTAGGAACTTCTATAGCGCCATGTAGACAGGGCATCAGTAGATGGTCACTAGTAATCAGGATTGTTCCAACTTCCAGCGTGAGTCCGGCCGTAAGACAATAATGAGCCAATTATAGAATTGTAAAGTTCTGACTCAGATTTCATGGAAGTTTTAGAGTGAGGTTGCGTTTTCGAAAGCATCAACCTGTTTAATGTTGAAGCCTATTTATTCGTCAAATTTTAATCAAGATGCATTTTGAGCATGCATTTCAACAGTAAGATTGTTTGTTATATGGACCAGATTCGAACTTCGAATATCTTTTTCTGACATGAAGTGACACGCTAGATATAGCGATCAGGTGGAGAGATTGAGTGCATGGATGGCAAAGTAATTGGTAACGCAATCACGATATAAGGAATGCAAGTATTCAAACAATTTCGGTTTATAAGACACGAGAATTTTCTAAAGGAGCATTACTATTGAAGGGAACTATTTACATGTAAATGTTTTTTTCTCAAAAATATGTAATTGAGTTCCTCTGTGAACTTTGATGCACTCTCAAGAATTTTATTCAACTTTTCAAGGCTGCCGAAAATAAGAAATGATGACACAAGACAATCATTAGGCTAAGTCGCTCAACGAGGACTCCCACGGTTTGGACAGAATGCCAGTTGACAGAATCCCACACAATGCACTACATGCAAGATTCCAACGATAAAAAAACAAAGGCAGGCCAAGACTACGCTGGGTAGATAATATAAATGAGGACATAACATCACTTGGACTAACACTGCGGGGAGCAGTGGACTTGACAAATGACCGATGACAATGGAGATCATTTATACGTACCCATCGCCGCCAAAAGGCTGACGTCAGGAACTGATGATGAATCAAGTAAACCTCAGCGGTCAATTTCGTGATAATGTCACGGATCCACCCACAGTTTTTTAATTTTCAATTGATTTGCAGGAATGTGCTTTGGGCGGAATGGCGTGTGTGGTATAGCCTATAGTAGGCCTACTCGCATAGTATACTATATTACATCAATGTAACAATGGCCCCATTGGAAGCGACGAATTTAACAGACGACTTTTGTGTTTATTGAAGTATAACACGTCACGCGCAGTCTAGAATGTTCTAATCAAACTGTATTACAAACATCGTATAATAGTAGGACAGCATAAAATGTAATCAAAACAAACTGTTGTCCTTACAAGGCAAAAAAGCAAAGACGAAAAGTTGTGTCGTCAGAGGCAAAACCGACAGACGCTCTTCTCTTCAAAGCAACGAAGTATATTCTTCTGGACGCATTCTAGCATAATAATTCTCAAATCATTTTCACAGTCATAATCAAATCATTTTCACAGTCATCATTATCAAATCATTTCAAAATCAAATCTCCGTTTATATCTCTGTAATGGTGATGAAGATTGAACGAGGCAGTGAAAACTGACGTTTAGAACACTGAAAAAGACAATAACAGCAACAAGATTGGAAGTGAATGTGAATATGATGGCGTTAATGACTGTAAAGATGAGCGACAAATTCGGGTGTTCAATAATTAGCTTCATTCAATTAACATCGATTTACATATAAAGCTCAGAGAAAAAACCAGGCAACGACAATATCTGGAAGATAATTAAACATATCACTCCATGTGAAAGATTGGCCGCCATAATATTTTCCAAAGGCTATACAATGAAGCAACATACGCGTAACAGTGGATTTTTGTCAAACTATTTCGAACGCAAATAGGCCTACTAGGTTCACTGCACGAGAAAAAGCGAGTTCAGCTTTACTATTACTCACCGTTTCAGATTTACACTCTACTGTTCATTGTTCAGCTTTACTGTGTAAACGCTACACTGTTTCAGCTTACTTGCTTGAAATACGTTTATTTGACGACGCCGTCATATCGACGATGATTGGCGTAAGCTGTTTCAGCTCCTCTAGCCTACTTTTTATAATCTACGCACACAGCACGGTAAACAAAATGGCGGACAGTACCGTTAATACGTAACTTGATTTTTTATTTTTTTATCGCACATTACCGAAGCAAATTAAATACAAAAATTACTTCCTGGTTTAATTAAATATTTCCGTGTAAAAATGGTTGCATTGTCGGTGATATCAATCGGGCAGAATGTGAAAAATGCAGTTTTATTGGCCGTTGTTTTCTTTTTCCCTTCCCGTGAGTCTACGCGACAGGGCTACAGCTGAACTCGCTTATAACGTGCATCGTTAAGGTACGTGTATATTTGCTACGCTACTTTCGATATCACGAACACACTCCTCAAAGACATACGATGTATCTCGTCGGTTAATCTACGTGTACTTCAACTATGCTTCCTGTCGTAGTTATACACTACTCGAAAGCGCGTCTAACGGATCGTTTAGCTCGGAAAAGTTGTTTTCTTGACCCGATAACAACTCGCCATCTGTAGCAATACGCCCAGCTTTTAACTCTGAAGTCTCTCCGGTCGACTGGGTGCTTGGATCGGATCTTGCGTTCTGCTGCCCGCCTTATCGGCCGTATACCCAAATTTGGCCATGTCTCTAGTTACATGCTCGACGTTTTTCACTGTCTCCCCTCTGAGCAGTGGTGGTGCTCCTTAGTGCTGGTGCTCCTTAGTACTAGGGGCTCTCCATTCCTCCGCTCATCTGAGCAGGGTCTCCTCCTTGTCCCTGTCCCTTTTGCCCGTACCTCCACTAAGCAGAATCGCGCTTTCTCGGTGGTGGGCCCCTCGACATAGAATGGCCTCCCTCTGGAGCTTCGCCTCTTTCTCAGGACCTTCTCTGGTATGCTCTTTTCTCATCTTAAGACTGTTCTTTTTTATCTGTGCTGGAGTTGGGAGAGCCTCTGAGTAGTTTTAAGGAGCGCTATATAAATGTTCGATATGAATGAATGAAGTTCAGCCACTTTCGTACAGCAAGGCTACCACTTGGATCAAATCAAAACAGTCGCCCATTCTTTCATTTCGATATCAGTTTACCCACAAAATTCTTAGCCCACAAATATGGTTGAGAAGACACTTGTTAATTTACCACAATATCTCACGATCCTCACTGGTTTAGCCACACAAAGCTTACCACAATACTGGTTTGTCTAGATTGAAATTATGTACGAACTTTGCAAAAACATCATGGAAATCATTTCTCCAAGTAAAAAAGCGCAGTCAAAAAACGTTTGGCACAGAACTTAGAGTAAGAAACACCTGAATAACAGCAAAATTAAAAGTTTTCATGTGAACACAATCAGGGTTCAAACCATCGTAGCTTAACTTACCAATTAACATAATAGTATACACAAATCCAATTATACATACTTAACGTATATACATATATGTATATGAAACCATCAACAATAAACCAACACATTCCATTTATCAAGTCCAGTGGATTTAGTTGTGTTTAATAGTCAAATGTCTTTCTACATGGACTTAAGATGCTTAACTCTAACTCTACCCAAGTAAGCATTTGCTTTAAAACTAACTAAATCATTATTTTTTTCTAAATCATTCGCTTTTGAGGGCTTCCCCTTAAATGTGTTTGATAAAAATCCAGATATTTAAATCTACTAGACTTGAAAAGTGGACTAGGTTGGTTTTTTCTTTGATGGACTCATATATTAATCGAACGTTTACACATAAAAAGAACAAATTAATTACTCAAAATAACTAAGCTACATTGATGACAATGGAGTCGCAGAAAAAAATCAGTACACATGTATAAAAGAGTCATGGAAAACACAGTCAACGAAGTAACAAAAATGCTCGCAATGAATTGCATAATATGCTAGCAATAACAAAAAGAGGAAGACTGCAATAATACTGGCGGTAGTTCTCATATGTTTTGTTGACACTCAGAAACTGTTCTTTGATTACCATAAAATTTGCATTACATGTTGGCAGCTGAGCAACAGTGTGTGTTATGTCGATAGTAGGTAATAATAATAATACTGCTTTAAAGTGGAGTCTTGATTCCTAAGATTAAAACAATGTTTGGACAATTTGTTAAGTTTGCAGGATAATCTTTTGATACACGGCATAAATATTTTACTCCAGTAGTTTATCAAGTAATCATTTGATACTCTTTTTTGTTGTCCTGAAAGGGAAAAGAATTGGATAGAACTTCAAAATGTGTCGTAAAACATTCTGTGTTGGGTGGTGAAAGTGGAAGCAGTTAAAGTTTTAGCGACAATTAGTAATCGGTAACCACTGTGACGAAATGGTACCACCTACAATGCATAACTTGCAATACAATAAGTCCTATTGTATTGCCGTATTGTGTTCCAATAAATTGAAGTGATGGAGTTCACAAAGCTCCACAGAACTGCAGGGAATCCTTGCAGAAGCAATTCTGTTGGACTCGTTTGCAGCGTACACAATCATGCAGAAATTGAACGGACATTATTTTGTACAGATCATTGCTTCGAGTTTAAAATCACCGAACGACCCACGTATGTCATGGGTTACTCACGACACAACGAAAATGACATGGCAATCAAAATGCACTATAAAAACCCGACTTATGAAAAATTGCTACGCAGATTCAACAATTTAAGCGGAGAGACGTAACGTTACAACCGCCAAAATAATGATCGCGACGTTTCCACTGCGTATGCGCGCTGATGATGTTCCCATATTCTAGGACAGGGAGGGCATGACTGAAAATTTCTGAGAAAAAGATTGCATAATTAGCTTTTTAGATGAACCAGTGGCACCAATCCAGGGGATGTCCGTACTTCAATTTCAAAACGAAAATGAAATCATTAAAGGCTTATCGTAGGTAGTCCTGGAGTAAACTGTAGTTATTGAGGAATCCTCAAAAGCACTGCAGAGGGGATGAAATTCACAACAAAGAAACTTCTAATAGTTCAATAGGAAACTGCAATCTCTTTCAGGCATAATAAAAGTTATTCTAAAGTCTGCAGTAATTTACAACGCACATTAATTAGGCCTGATGACTGAACACCTTGATTTTATTCTCTTGAATAAGGCAACAGTTACTGAAACTCCGCTACGGGTGGTGCCAGTACGACGCCTTGATTCGGGAGGAGGGCAACGATAATCACCTTTATTATGACAAGGCATTGTTAACAGAAACCACAAATACCCTAATAAATTTTCTTCTGGTTAGGACAGTGAGGAATTTCAGTTTCGGTGTGTATAATCATTCCAAAAAAGTATCCAGCTATGGAAAAGTCGAGGAAAGTGCACATACGCAGTGGCAAAGAGGCGGAAATACGTCATGCTATATATAAACAGATTGCAAACGCGTCAAGATACTTCTTCAAAAGACACTAGAATTTAAAAAAATTGCACACGTAATCGAATAATCAAAATGCAAACAACATATGAAGATTGGCAACTATCAACAATTCTTGCATAAGTGCTGAAAAAATTTATTGCACAGGGGTTGCTCGGGGGCGCACAACAAGTCCGATCACAGCGTCCAAAAGTACTGCTGCTGGTATTTTATGTTACAGTGATTAATACCTAGGATAATAAATAATAACAAACATCTTATGGCGCAACTAGACTTTGCTGCTCGTTTCCTCAATCAGCCTCTACAAATGTTTCCTGTAGCTCCTATTGCTGCTGCTGAAACATGTTTTAAAGCCGAAAACAAAGTTCTCACTCATCTAATATTTATCACCATTCTAAGGGATGGTTTAGAACTAAAAACTTTCATGCCAATCAATATTCTTTCACTCCCAAATTATTCACAGCAATTAATATTTGGATTTAAATACAAAAGTAGCAACAAAGCGTCATTCGTTTTACACATTTCTGTCTCTTGCACTAGGCCTAATTGCTTTTAATTATTCATTAAAGAAACATTCTTAATCGTCATCCAGGTAAGGCAGCTAACATTTTGAAATCAAGTTCTTGCGGGGTGTATAATACCTGTGTCCTGTTAGAAGGTGAGCTAAGTTTAATTCCTCAACCCAATTTTATCTAACACGCGGATGTTGAGCTCATATCTCGGTAACCCTACCTGTTCATGCATACAGATCTAAACAATAAAACCGGTTGAAATTCGAATTTTTCTATAATCGCCAGCTGAATGGGTCATAAACTGCTCTCTACTATTTTTCATCTAAAAACGATACTGGCATCATTTCGCGTACAAATAGAGTAAAAACGGAACGTCAAATACGAAACAGATAATATAATTTAAAAAATTCAAAACTCCAAACACTCGTCGACAGCAGAAAATCTTAACGAGCTAGAGAAAGACGTCTCCGCCAAAGCTACACTAGAGTAAAGTAATAAAAATGCAATCAGCAGAGCAGGCGGCGGGCAGTCAGTCAGTCACGGTAATCAGAATTAACATTTTTACAAACGGGTTCGATTTATTTGCTTGTGAATTATTATACGACAAAATCGTTTCGTGAGACGACGATAAACCACCAGGTTCGAAATAATATTTTACCCGAAGCTGACGCAGTTCAGTCGACGAGTGTGACGTCACGTCTCCCGCGCTTTGGCGCAATTATTAATCCTCCGGGCTTCGCTGTAGCTCCGCCTACTGCTTAGTCTTGTCATATAGTTGTACTGTGTCCACGTGAAAGTGATTGACACTTGCTCAGAGATCACGTGTAACGTTCAGGCAACGCGCCGTTCGGATCACGCGACGATCACGTGATTATCACGCCATACAGCGCGTGATACGCGTCTCGTCTGAGATCGCCTGAAGGTCATTCGACGGGCGTCCTAGAGATCTTCGGATTCGGGAGGGCTCGTCGTGTCTTCGTGGCTTCGGTCGCCGTCCGTTCCGTCGGCGTCCGTGTTCTGCGGACGGCAGAACTTGTAGCGGTGGTTGATGTGCTGGCTGTAGGACCCGGAGTGGCTGAACGTCTTGCCGCACTTCGGGCAGCGGTAGGGCTTCTCGCCGCTGTGGAGACGCTTGTGTTCCGTCAAATGGTGTTTGTGTTTGAATGCCTTGCCGCAGAGGTCACAGATGAACGGTCGCTGACCTACAAGAGAAACCAGTTCAAAAGATCAGCATATCTGTAATCCTGTATGTTGTCCCATTGCTTGGATTATTACGACTCATCAACCCTTGAAGGGATACCCGTATATATAGTCCCATGCGCCTCTGGGCTGAGGTTGCCGATTTGCATACCGATAGCAGCTTATTTGGGGCACGGTGTCCGATTGGTTAGAGCGTTCGGCCTGTAACGCGGAGAGTACGGGTTCGAGCCTCGCCCGAGGCAGTTATTGTATAGGGACCTTGACCAAGTCCTTAACACGCAACCCCGCTCTTCACCATCGAGAACCGTTGACAGGTGAGTTACTGAACTAATCGGTTCGTTAGGGTAACCAGTGGTTGATCGCAATTGCTTTCAATCATCATAACCGCAACATCTCATGGTAAGCTCCCTCAGTTACTTAATCCGCAAGGACTCGTGCTATAGGCTATTTTCGTGGTACCTGGAAAAGGTAAAGCGTTCCGCTAGATTTTCGTTTAAGGAGAAAAATATTCCTTTAGTAACTAGACAATTGTTTCAGGTTAAGGGAGTATATATAATTTTTTAAACCGTTCAGAATTCCTAACCTGAATGTTCGTACTTGTGACGGGCCAGCGAGCTGGGTTTTCCAAAGGCTTTGTCGCACTGGTCGCACTGGTAGGAGACGTCGCTAGAGGGCACACCGTTGAGCAGCTGTTGTCCCCGATGGACATGTCTCCTTTTCTTCAACCCAAGGTCAAGTTGGAAATCTGGTGACGCTAGGGCGTCAGAGTCCATCTGAAAGAAAACAGTTGATCGATTTTCAGTTAATTATTTCAACTATCGACCCCTTTGGAATTGAAAGAGAATGGAGGTTTGCGTTGATTCATTCGTTCCTATCATGTGACAGCTTTTCTTTTCTAGAAACTGGTTGCATACACCGTTTAGTGCAGGTGGTTGTACTGTCTTTGTTAAGAAATTTGTATTACTGTAAAACTCGAGTTCTCTTACAAAACATGATGAGAGGTAGACGAGTCTATGCAGAGAAAATTCAGCAGTTATCCCTTGATAAGCCAGTTGTAGACAAGGTACTGATCGTAGGTGTGAGTAAAGGAAATTGTGTTGATTATGCTGTACTTGATATTGGCATATAAATTGGATTGTGTAACCACGATAAGGCACCTGTTGACTGATTGTCAAAGGAGTCTCAGTTAAGGCGAAAATAGAGCTTTAAAGATAATGTTTGTTTAGTTAGTTACTGTTTGACGACTCTGTGTCATAACAAAGATGATTAGGGTCGCCATCCTTCTTTATTCAGACTTGGTACTGGCACTACCAGAGTACGGACAGAGGCGGAATTATAGTTTAAGAAAATGACTGTTACAGGAGTATAGGTTATACATGGAAGCTACTCATAGGCTAAACTTCTGTCAAGTATTGTTGAAGGCTTGAAACAGGCCCTGCAATCAGGCACACATATATTTTGCTACCGATGGTGTTAGACGATTGTTTTAGTTAAAGCACAAAGATCTTTGTTTTGATGAATACTTTATGTCAACCTACGTCCCAGATGTCTTCCGTTTTCGCTCGTTTTGCTCCTATGTTGTCGTCAAAGTCGTCCCCTTCGCAGTGCGGCTGATTCTGGCCAATGGCCGCGTCGACGCAGTTTCCAGAAAACAGGTTGATTGAAATTGGCGGAAGGACTGATTTTGTGTCCGATAGCTGGCGGTGTTCGTTCAGCATGCAACCCCGAATCGTGGGAAACTGAGCCTCAACGGACGTGGACAGACTGCAGGCGTCCATTGGGTCCTCTGACATCTGAGAGCGTGAACTGTCCAGCTCCAGTCTTCCCTCCGCCGCCTCCGGAGTTTCTACAATGTTTGTTCCTTCGTAGCTATTGCGAAATCCAGTGCAGCTCTCGTTTGTGGTCTGGACTTCCCTGACTCTAAGGTCGAGGGCCATCTCGACGGTTGCTCTGTCAGGAGTGACGCCGCCGTGTCTCGCAGTGTGCGCCGGAGGAGGAGGAGGCGCGTGATCAGCGACCTTGACAGAGAGATCTAGTGGCTCCTCCTGCAGGGCGCTTCCTAGACGAAGGTCCTGACCATGCAAGGCTGCATGGGCATTGCTATACTGAGTAGTCGGGGACGTCAAAACGAAATTCCCCTGCATTAACCCATCCTTGTCGATTGCCTGCAGACCGTTAGGACGCCCAGAACTGGCGGTTGGGCAGTACTCTTTATTGCTTTTGGATTCTTCGGGATAGACGTACATTGGGACAGCAGCTGTGGGATGACCAACGGAGCCGGTATCATAAGTGACCGAAAGGTGGTTGTTGGTAGACTCCTTTCCAGATGGACTATTGACAAGCGAAGATGGAAACCTGTTATTCGGAATGACACGACCCTTCCTGCGATCACGGGCTCGCATGTTCTGAAACCAAACCTGAACCACGCGTTTCGGGAAGGCGACCTGGAGAGCCAGGCGTTCAAGGTCGGAGCCGGTCGGTCGAGGGTTCAGCTGATAGAAGGCCTTCAGGATCTGTTGCTGTTCGCCCGTGATCATCGACCTTACCCGATAGCACCTGGCGCCTTCCTCCTCATCACCGTTGGACTTGTCGTCACCCCTCGCTCTGTAGGTGGCCAGGGAAGTTGCCGTTAGGAAGTGCGGAGGATGCACCTGGAGGTCCTGAGCATGACGGTTCACTGGCATTTCGTTCGTGTTGGTAATGTCGTAAACGGGAGTGCCGTCCAGGTTAGTATTGCTGAAGAAGGTCGTCGTGACTGGTTTGCAGTCGACCGGAGAAACCTTGTCGGAAGAAATCTGGCTGCTTGAGGAACAAAGTCTCTCTGCTTTGGATGGATCTGTCAACTGCTGGTAAGATATTCGCTTGTCTTGACTCGTCTCCAAGGCACCGAATGACATTGGCGTTTCGTCGCAGTTTGCTTCAACTTTCATACTAGTTCTTTCGTCAGATTCCGTTTGTAGGCCTCCACTTGTCGCTTCGACGGCTTTCAGACTGTGTTCCCCTTCCATCCACGGACTGCAACATGTTTCGCTACCTTCAGTGGAAGTGAATTTGCAGTTTGCTCTTTCTGGTGGTCCATGGTTCGAGTCGCAGCGGGAGGGTTCAGGGTTTTCGATGGAACCAAGGTGTGGCTCTCGATTCGAAGGCGTAATGTTTTGTTCCGGGGAACCGCATTTCACAGTTGTGTCCGCTGCGTCACCAGGCAACGGTTCATCACAAGATACACCCTGATCGGTGGGTTTGAAGTCTTCCGGAGAGGGTCTACCCTGGTTTACGAGTCTGGACTCTTCTGAAATGGACGGCGAGTCTGAGGAAACGATACGGGTGGCATTCAAGAATTCGGCCCTCTGTGTGGAAGTTTCCAGAACCTCCTTCTGATCCACGTCTTCCTTCATCTGAGGCAATTTCGTTTTTCCGTTAGTGACTTCCCTTACCGGGGGACTCTTCGGATTCTGGTTTTCGTCGACTCTCTTCGCTACTTTCTCAACCTCCGAAACGTTTCTCCGTTCTCCCGATCTTCGAACACCGTCCATCATCGCCAGCCCCAGTCCTCTCGGAATGCAGGGTACCGGGAGAAACTTTGCCTGCCTCATCATAGTAGACAACTCCATCGGGTCAATGCGACGATTCTGTCCGGGGAGACAGGCCGACGACAGCCCGTTCAGATTGGCCAGGTACTGGATGACAGAGTTTAGACGATTGAGAGGATGGATGATGTTTGGGTAGAAGTGGGGCACATACTCGTATCCGTTTTCACCCATTACGGGTGGTATCGCTGCCGGAGGAATTGCGCCCGTTAGAAGACCACCTTCCGATCCAAGATCCATTGCCTGAGGCAGGAAGGCCCCGGGCACGGTGGTGGGTCCACCGGACCTGTTGGCGCCGCCGCCGCGGAAGCATTTCTTGGACGTCGTGTGACTGCTGTAGGACCCGGAGTGGCTGAATCGCTTCCCGCAGTTGCTGCAGACGAATGGCTTTTCGCCGGAATGTATGCGAACGTGCTCCTTCAGATGGTGCTTGAACTTGAACGCCTTCTCGCACTGCAGGCACTTGAACTTTCGAAGTTCCGTGCCTTCCTGGTGGCTGATCAGGTGACGCTGGAGTCTGTAGACGTTGGCGAAGGCCTTGTTGCAGGTCGGACACGCCTGGTTGACTCCGGCACCGAGTGCCGTCACGTTCGAGTGCTGGCAACCGTGCTCGAAGCTGACGCCGCAGTCAAGGCAGTGATGAAGGCGATCCGTCTGGTCGCCATGGACGTCAGTCATGTGTTCTCTCAGCCGTTCCGGTTCGGTGGGTACGAGCTGGCACTGGGGACACGCCGCTGCATTCGGTAGCGTAGAAGGCGCCTCAACTGAAATCACACAAAACAAGTAATAATTAGTAATTATTAATAATGAAATGCATGAAAATTTCATAGATTACAATCAATGGCCACTCTTGACGAAACCTTTCCAGATGATAAGTATTGGCAAGGCTGAGTGAGTACCGCAAAAGTTCTCGAGACCTCTACGTGGCAGGGTTGGCGGATCTAGAGATCCACGCCTCTCACGGCTGCTCTCATCCGAGTTCAGGGAAACGAGAATGGCCTAAGTGTTGTCGCCCCCCCCGGATCAGTCCTCACAAACATGCTCTCTCTTTTTTGTCCAGCTTTCTCAACTTGAATGGTGCGAGGCATAACCGGCGTCCAATACCTCTATTCATTTAGAACCCGTGCTAGTCGTAAACAGAGTTGGATTCAACAATCAACCCCAGGCCATGTTTATTTCGCCCAAATATTTATGTTCTGACGTTTTAACCTTAGTTAGTATCGCTATTATTATATTTGTTTTCTGTTGTTGAAGTGCACTCAGTGTTAGATTAAATTTAGCGTTTTGCCACCCTCCGTAATGTACCGCCAAGGGCCTTGGCATCTGTTTCTTCCTACACGCCGTGGCGGACTTCGCGCGATCAGGGCCCCGCGCGGCAGACAAGGGTTGCGTACACCCCGACTGCATGCCTGTGGTGCTCGTCTGCGTACCCATGTCCGTCCGTCCGTCCGTCTGTCCGCCTCTGCTTGTAAGCCGTTGATACTTGTTTCATCTTCCGCTATTCCCGCATGTCATGGTACTGTCGACGTTTTCGATATTGTGATGAAAACTTCACCAGTACAGCCAAAAATGGTAGTAGTACTGGTGCGATTCATATTGCTGGGTCTGTTTGAGACAATGCTACAGCTAGCGATGAAACGTTTCCATCCCAAACAGCAAGAAAGTCGGCGGCGGCTGCCCTGGCCACGTGATTGACCGTAGAGACTTCTGAATGAGGACGAGATTGCCCTTCGGCATCAAAGTCGTCTGCTCCACCTACAGAGCAACTGCGAATGTCGAGAACATTTCTGAACATAAAACTCACGAACATTGAGACGTTTGTATGCATATCTATTTTGTATTAACATCTAACTGGATGTAAATTAATGTAGTTGCGTTGCACACAATCCGTTTCAAGTGGCGACTACAAGACGTATCGTGGAATTACCACTTATGCCAGTCGAGCCCGGTACTCGACACATTCATCTGTCGGGGGCTATGGCCACGGTTCGGTCTGCGTTCGTGACGTCCTGCTACAGCGTAGGCAGCGCCCCCATCCCCCCAACGCCGCGATTGTTCGAGGAAATCTTATAATTTTAATGCAACACAAATACGTCCTTCGTTGCCCGGTCTGTCTGTCTGCCTGTCTGTCTCTGTATCTTTGTCTCCCTGTCCCTCCGTCTGTGAGTCGCCATCTTTCCGTGTCCTGCGAGAGTGGACGGTGCCACCACGCCAGTAATGCAATCACGGAGACGGCACGAATAGGGAGCACTGCCTCGTCACACAACGGGTCCGTTATATTGATTTACGACCGTTTGGTCTGGAGACGACGACGACGACGGCCATCGGACGCACCAACGCACGAAACGACGAACAGAACGGACGGCAATTCACTCGCTTCCAGCTCGTGCAGCTACTGGAAACGACTAAACTGCACGTGGCACGGTAAGAATCAACACCCGAAAGTAACTGAACTTCTATCTCGAGCCAGCCGGGTTGATGGAAGCTGCGCTCTGCCGCTGGGGTTCTGCTGGTACCCTTCTGCCGTTGTACAGTGAATCAGAGACTCGTGCTTATCAGTGCGCTGTTGCTTAGCCTACTCCTAGAACAGCCTTCCTTTCAACAGTAGAAATGTTCACCAACAGAAATAGATGAGAGTAGATTTTCTGTTTATAAATATTAAACGCACTTGTTCTAGATTTGTCGGATGACCGTCTTCAGAGCATGTGGGCGATTCCCTCTTAAAAGGCGGCGCTATATCTAAATGTTCAGGTGTGCATACATAATGTATGCATGCACATATGTTGACAGATCACGCAAGTACTTTACGAATTAGGTCTGCATCGTTGAAGTTGAGCTAGTAAATACTACTGCTGCTGTTGCTGCTAATATTGCTGCTGCTACTACTGCTGCTGCTGCTGCTGCTGCTGCTGCTGCTGCTGCTGCTGCTGCTACTACTACTACTACTACTTTAATAATAATAATAATAATAATAATAATAATAATAATAATAATAATAATAATAATAATAAAATAACAATAACAAAAACAACAACGACAACAACAACAATAGCAATGGCAACAACAATAGCAATAATAATAATTTATCTCCTGAAAGATTTCACTTAACTCGGGTAAAAATAAACAAAATAACTGCAACAACGGCAACGAGAACAATAATAATAATAAGTATAAACATTGTTTTCATGTTGCAATCAATTTCGAGGAAAGCACGACCCAAAGGAAACCCCACTTTTGAGACCAAGGTATCGGTGCATACAGATGCAGAAATGTACAGAGGACCAACTTATGACGGAATTCACATCGAGTAGAACTATGTTCGGACGTACCGTCACGTACGGTCAAGCCCAAGTAATTTCTTATCAGATATGAACAGATATAACCCCATAGGTTGTATATTAATTGTCCGGGGATTGGAGGTTCCATGCCGTGGCTCTTTTAACCTTTAGCTAGGCCTAAGTAACAGGAAATATGTTGGGTTCAGGAAACTAAAATATCTCACGAGTCGTCCGATATTTCGTGTGCAGCACACTAACAACATTAGATTTTTACCAGCGTTCGTATACTGTCATAATCTGTAAAATTTTCGACCCCCGGCTTTTTTGTGACAACTAAAACATTGAGCCTGGGTAAACATGTTTTCAATATGACAGAACCGTTAACGACAGCAACTCCATAGAATAGAATATAAGAGAAGAGAGTATTAGAATAAAACAGGCTAGAATGTTATTTAACGAAATGCGACAACGCAACGGTGCGCCGTCTGCAGGTGAGGGCAATGTAGCAATATTATGTTGGTGACCTGATGTTGTGGGACACCTAGAACACGAGGACCACACTTTCAGAAACTGCCTTAGACCATAACGCCGAATGGACTATAGCAATTCTAATCCACACACCGATGATGATGATGATGCAGAAGAAGAAGAGCAGTCCCTTAATCTATAGCCCTTATAAGCAACCACACATATGAAGTGTTATCGACTTCATTTTCTTAGACTCGGCATATAAGGGGTAGACCAGTCCTCTTCGTCGCCATCTCATCTTCTCACCGATAGTGCATGGTAAGTGTACTCATTATAGCAGAGTTGGCTAGGGGAGAAGTTGGAGTGTAGAAACCTTAAACCAAATCAGTGCCCCGACAGGGATTTGAATTTCAAACCCCCCCACCTCTCGATTGACAGTCCAGCAGGTTAATCACTAGACCAGTATCCATCCAGCCCTCACCAAACATCCCAAACCAGTCCTAAATCCCATATAAACCCGAAACCGACGAATTCAGATCATCGCGATGAACCGCCGCATCTTACCCCACCCGGTGCCACCGTCTCCTTCCTCGAGCCAATCGCGCGTGCTCGAGACCTTGGCGCCTCTAGCGTTCGCTGTCGTCGTAATAGCCGAGGTTATATGTTGGTCTCGGCTCTCATTATCGGCGTCTTTTGCTTGGACGGCTTCCCTCGGTCCGTCCGTCCGTCCGTCGCGCGGTCGCGCGGTCGGTCGGTCGGTCAGCGATGAGGCTGCAGCGGCCCAGGGCGAGCGCCCGGTCCTCCTCGTCCATCGCAAATTGTCCCCATCGATGGGCTGCCGTCGTCCGTCTTGGCGCATAATAAGCGAACACTTAATGGGGATATTCGAAAATCACAGCCACGGCCGCCGTCGTCTCCTCTCCGCCCGCGCCGCCTCGCCACCGTTGCGCCCGACCCGGACGACGAGTCCCCATGCACGGCCGCCGCCGCCGCCGCCGTCACCCCATTCATGCCCGGCTCATGGCCGTGTCTGTATACTGTCCTTTGTCGTCGTGTTTGTATGTGTCACGCTGTCTACTTTGATGTGCTCTGAGGTGTTCATCCAATTTTGGTCCATGTATTCCGATTCTGACACTCTCATATCCTTATTCTGTGCTTGTGCTCTGTAAGCTGTCGTCAGCTGTCACATACTGTTGTATCGGTTCCTATATATCCAGTACTCTCCTATCATAATTATATCATATCATCGTATCGATTATATCATATCGTGCCATATCGTATCGTATCATATCATATCATATCATATCATATCATATCATATCATATATCAATCATATCATATCATATATCATATCACATCATATCACATCACATCACATCACATCACATCACATCACATCACATCACATCATATCACATCACATCACATCACATTATATCATATCATATCATAATATTATATCATGTCATATCATATCAATCATATCAATCATATGTATCATATAATTATCATATCATAATCATATTATATCATGTCATAATTATTAGTCCATCATATTGTATGATATATCCTATCGTATCGTATCCTATCACAATCCAATGTCATATACATATATCATATCATAAAATCATATCTTATCCATCATATCTTAACCTATCATTATATCCTATATCCTGTCCAATCAGATTCTCTCCTATCCTAACTAATCCTATCGCCTCCTATTCTATCCTATCCTTTCTCCTATCCTATCCTATCTTTTCCTATCATATCCATCCTATGTATTCTGGAGCCTATTGTACATATCCTCTATTTTCTCATCATATTCTTTCTCCTATTGTTACATCTTATCCTGTATACTTTGTTATAACCCATCTCAATTCGTCAGTCATTCAGTCAGTCATTTCTCTGTCTCTCTCTTTCTCTCACTGCCTCTGTCTGTGTCTGTCTGCCCTCCTCACCTATTGCACTCTGGAGCCCTGCCTCTGAGAAGAGACTAGAAACCGGAAATTGCTATAGACTGGTTCCAGGCGCATATCCAGCGAGGCAGAACAGCGAGGCAGAACAGCAGCCTGATCCGGGCTTTAGTTCGGCTTAAGCCGGACTCCAGCCGACGAACGTGTGCCGCCATCATCCACTCGGCCACATGGCTTTCACCTAAATCCAACCAGCACATTGTCCATTAGCCAGATTTCTGCGAATCCCAGGTGTCTTCGACTGAAACCTGCCGTCTAATATCCTCTCCAATCCAGAATCTCCGATTCCCAGGTGTGTTGAGCTTCGAAATCCGTCCTGGCCAAATATTCTCAGTTTTACCGAATCTGCGATTTTTTCCCAGGAGTGTTGGACTATTATAATGCCAGCCGCAGCGCGTTCTTCACGGTCCAGATTTTGCTGTCTACGATTCCCAGGTATCTTCTGTCTAAAGCCATATCGAATAACCGACGTCAGTCACATTTGTGCTATTCCCAGGACCGTTGACTAAATCTACGCGTCACGGACCGGACTTTCAATGTTCTCCAATTCCTTACATTCATCCCCATCTCGGCAAATCTCTACCTCCTTCCGTCAATCCCTCCTTCTTCGCTCTATCCATCCTTTCCCTCCTATCCAACTCTCCATCATTCCGTCCCTATTAATACATCGCTTCAGTCTTCTATGTTTCCTACTATCCTTTACTTCCTCGATCTATTACTCCTCCTGCCTCTGTTTCTGTATCTCTCTGTATCTGTATCTCTCTGTATCTGTCTCTCACGGTCTATCTATCTATCTATCTATCTATCTATCTATCTATCTATCTATCTATCTATCTATCTATCTATCTATCTATCTATCTATCTATCTATCTATCTATCTATCTATCTATCTATCTATCTATCTATCTATCTATCTATCTATCTATCTATCTATCTATCTATCTATCTGTCTATCTATCTATATATCTATCATCTTTCATCTATCATCCATCATCTGTCCTTTCATCCATCCATCCATCCATCCATCCATCCATCCATCCATCCATCCATCCATCCATCCATCCATCCATCCATCCATCCATCCATCCATCCATCCATTCATCCATTCATCCATCCATCTATCTATCTATCTGTCTATCTTTTATCTATCTCCGAGAGAGATAAGGTTGATAGAGAGAGACAGAGAGATAGAGACATTCAGACAGACAGACAGACAGACAGACAGACAGACAGACAGACAGACAGACAGACAGACAGACAGACAGACAGACAGACAGACAGACAGACAGACAGACAGAGGAAGGCAGAAAGGAAAGCAGAGACTCAAGCAAGGTATTGGTGTTTGAGGGATGGCGAGAGGAGCGGAGGGATGGAAGGAGGGAGGTAGGGAGGAGGGATGTGTCGTCACTCGATTTGTCTGGCCATCTGGTGTCGATGGCAGCAACAATGGCCGTCCGTCCGTCCGTCCGTGTGGTCAGCAGCAGCAGGAGGTGACCATCGCCTGGACACAGTCCGTTGTTCTCCGTAAACATTCCGACCCCTTCCTCCTTCTCGTCATCCACCTATCGCTCTTTCTCATCCTCCCAGTCCTACACAGATCGTTTTCCTTTTTCCTTCCTCATCCTCTTCCATCCTCTCTTTCCAATCCTCAATCTAATGTTTCCTCTCTTACTCTCTTGTTCTTCTATTTCAAACACTTATCCTCTCATTTCCCTCCTTTTCCAATCGTCCTCCTCTTTCTCCTCCATTCCGCTTCCTCCATTTGCAATCCTCATCCTATTGTCTCGTTTCCCTTTTCCTTCCTTCCTTCTTCTCCTCCGCTTCCTCCTCCTCCTCAGCCTCCTCCCTTCCTATCTCCCCACAGGTCTTCCACTCAACACTGTAAACACTGCTCTTCAGCAAAATAATCCTATCCTGATTCCTACTCTACCACTTACCTCTCTCCAGGTTGTTACCAATTGGCATTTTTTGCCGATTTCCGATTCCGGATACTTGGCCTGATTTTTAGATCCGAGAAATCGGCAATATTTATTTTTATTTTTTTCACTGTTTGTTACTCCGAGATCGCTGAAATAAAAACATCTCTTGATGCGTTGACTCACAATTTTATTATTCTTTCAATGATAAAGGTTATAGATTATCGCACGGAGGTCGCCAAAACAGGTTACTATTTTTGTATTGATTAAAAAGAAATTGTTTTTGGTCAAAAATATTACTTCTTTTGGTTTTAGATCGGTAGTCTGGGATGCACCGATTCCGATTATGCAAAATCTGGCGCAAACCGATATCCGGATCAAGAATCGGGCACATACTACAATTCACCTTACTCGTACCCTATCCACCTTAGCCCTCATAATCCTATCCCTAGCTCCTCTCCTCCTCCTTCTCCTTCCTCCTCCTCCTCCTCCTCCTCCTTATCCTTCTCCTCTCCTTCTCTTCTAGCCTCCTCTCTTCCGTTCCCCTCTTCAAATTAATCCTAAGGCAAAATCAGGCGCAACCATATTTCCGGATCTCAGGCACACCCCATCATCCACCTTCCGTCATTCCTCTTGCTAGCCTTTCCTCCCCTCTCTACCTCCTTCTCCTCCTCCCTCCTCCCTCCTCCCCTCCTTCCTCCTCCTTCCACCCATTCCACACCGTTTTTCCAATCTTCCAGCTCCATTCGGACGTGTCCATTATACTCGTCCTATTTGGCCGCCAGATGGCCGGACGTCGACTTCTAATATCCATTTCTGCATCATATCACCAAAGGTCACTCGCTCTTCCTCCCAGTCAAATCAACCTCCCCTCCCTCCCGCCCGCTTCCCCCTGCCCCAATCCTCCTCCCGCCCCATTGCCTTTCCACCCCAAGGACCCTCCCAACATCCCTCCTTTGTTTCCGTTCCACTGAGTCCTTTCTTCCGTGTCGTTCTTTTCCTATCTTTCTTCCAGGTGTGACCATGTACGGGGGAGGGATGGTGTCGGTCGCATTTGATTTAAAACAAGGCCTCTATAGTTCTCGACAACATGTGAATTAATTGACAGACAGACAGACAGACAGGCAGACAGACAGACAGACAGACAGACAGACAGACAGACAGACAGACAGACAGACAGACAGACAGACAGACAGACAGACAGACAGACAGACAGACAGACAGACAGACAGACAGACAGATAAAAGACAGACAGACATATAGACAGACAGACAGACAGATAGACAGACGGACAAATTCGTGAGGTGGACCTTTCAGTGTATAAGAATATACAAACATGTATACATTATATTCAATTTTACACATACATGCATGCATATATATAGGCCTACTTTTGTCCCAACGAAGAACTTTTTCTGTTTCTTAAAAAATGCAATTACTAGACTTGTTCTTTTGTTGGACCAATAAAATGTTGAATGACTGATTGATTTATCATTTTCAATTAATTTATTACTTTTTGAACAGTTCCACTTTCACTTTTAGCACACCATCGTTCAACTTACAATTGATTATTATTATTAATCAAAGGTTTAACGTCGCCTTATGACATCAAAGGCCGTTGACGACAATTCACAATGTATACCATACAATGAAAACGAGAAATTTAACGTCCAAACGACACCATTTAAAGGTGTCAAAATAAATCCTTACAATGTCACAAAATTCAATGTTAAACGACATAAAGTAATGCATCGGTTAGGCCTACTTTCTGTGATACACACACTGTGGTTAAATGATTCGATACAAATTTAATTATAATAATATCATGACGTTAGATTCTTATTCTACTTGTACTCTTTTAAGTGATTATTTATTAATTTTCAGTTTAGCATCTTGTGACAACATTCACTATTTACCATTATACTTTTTGGAATAAAAATTTGATAAAAACAGCACAAACATTAAATGATATAAGTAATTCACAAAGTCGGCATTTTACCCGTAGACTGTTCAAGCATCAATACACTCAAACGTAAGTTTCATTAAGTAAAAAAAAAATATTTGATACAAACATTATTACAATTGCTTAAAGTTTGTTTTCAACATGTTCATTGAGACACAACAACTACATTTTTCTTATTACAACATATGAACTACTGCATTATGATGCAATGTAATATTTACTCCAATACAGCAACCAAACTAAACATGTGATACTTAAAACAAAGTGTTATAGATACTCAATGAACAATGAACAATGAACTTACAATTGAACAACGAATATTAAGTCTTTATAACGTCCAAAGGAACCAATTTAAAGGTGTCTAAACGTAGCAGTAATAATAATAATAATAAACGCATTTACGCTTGTCCTAATTATTATTATTATTATTATTATTATTATTATTATTATTATTATTATTATTATTATTATTATTATTATTATTATTATTATCAAACTCAGCTATAATGAGTAGCCTACACTGTCGGTAGGAAGATAAGACGGCGAGGGAGAGGACTGGGCACTCGCCCTCGAATGCCGAGGCTAAGAAAATGAAGTTGCTAGGTCTTCATACCCAGGCTGCCTCTCAGGCTAACTCAAATGACTGCTCTTCTTCTTCATCATCATCCATTACTATTTAACAACAACAACAACAACAACATCATCATCATCATCATCAGTTCCTGACGCCAGGCATTTGGCGACGATGAGTACGAATATATGATCTCCATTGTCCTGGACCATTTGTGAAGTCCATTTATATAAACGGGCCCGGAGACCACAATTCTTTTTAGTATAGGATGAGCCAAACACATAATAGAGAGACACAAATAATATGATAAACACACATACACGTACGCAGGCATACAAGCAGACGGTCAGACGAACGGACAAGGAATATCTATGAGGCCGCATATAGGTAGGAGTAATTTCGGCGCAGAGGGAGTGCAACCGACCGGCTGTTGTTCTCTTAGCCTCCCTCCGTTCGTTTACGCGTCGCTTGCGCTGCAGCTTCATAAGGAAGGATGGACGGACGGATGGACGGATGGATGGATGGACGGATGGATGGACGGACGGATGGATGGATATGTAAATGCCTCAACCAGCACACGTCACAAACATATCTATACACACCTACACGAATCCAAACACGTTCAACCCCCCACACAAACAGACACACTCACTACACACCCACCTACACACACACACACTACAAACCACACGCAAACACAGATACAGACACACACACACCTACGCACGCATACACACACCTACACCTACACACACACACACACACACACACAGATTCACATACACATACACACACACACACACACACACCTACCTACACACACACCCACACACCTACACACACACACACACACACACACACACACACACACACACACACACACACACACACACACACACCACACACACACACACACACACATACACACACACACCACACACACACCCTACACACATACACACACCCACACACACATACCTACACACACCCACACACACACACATGTACATAAACGCATATACGCTCGTCCTAATATTTCTAGATATTCGTACACGTAGAGAAATATACACCCACCCAAAATATGCACACCAACAAAATATACACGCCGTAGTATACGGGCATACACATCCAATCGAAAAACACACTCAGACGTACATACAGGCGTACATTGAAGCAGACAACACACGGTTTCGAGCGCCACTTCCTAGGAAGTCACTGACGAAAATACCTGGATCAATAAACAGCTGCAGCCCTGCAAAATATGGCGATCAGCGAGCCGCCATTTTGGTTCTATACATGAAGCGATCTCGTCAACAAACTATCAGCTCGTTGTATCCTTCCGCATATCGAAGATAAACTCCAACCGCGGGAACAACAGTTTTTGACGTAATTCTAAGTGAATTGCACTCGAACGATAAGATACTGCGACGCCATTTTGGGTTTTAATGCACCGATGTTTCAAATAATGTAGACGCCATTTTGGGTTTCAATGGCATGTTAATGTCTTAATGAATAAAATTAAAAATTTTCACCATACTGCATAAAGCGAAATTTATTGCGTGTAACTTAATGTTCGTCATTTACTTATAAGGCGAACTAAACCCTTTAAAGAGGTGTTTATGGTGCTCTGAGTCAGTAATTATTGTCTGAACAGAATGCTTAAAAGAGGGGTGTAAGAGACTGCTCTTCGTCTAAATTAAATAACGTAAGACGTGATGTAATAATAAGTAAAGTAATATAACTTAGTTAGAGAATGTTAGTTGAAGAATAGAGGATGGCACATAGAAGACAGAGGATGGGACTTAAAAAGGGCAATAGAACTCGCAAGAGACCCCTAAGGAGAAGTTTTGTTAGAGCCTCATCGTCACAATACTTGAAGGAAGAAAAGTTAAGACAAAGCAGGCAAGAATTTCAAGCAATTACTGTACATTATTATTATTTCTATGTGTTATTTAACATTCTATTTCGATGTCCCATTGTAGCGTTTGCTAATGGAGTGACAAAAATAGTATACTTACTTACTTACTTACTTAAAAATAAGTGTGAGTCTTTTACTTGTAAATTTGTAAGGCGAACTAAAGGCTTAAATCTCAGCTCAGCGTCTTCTACATTATTATAACATCAACATATCGCGTATAATAGAGGGGTGTAAGAGTATACCATTCTGATAAGTTAGTTGAGATAATACGTGGTTAGGTGAGGCCAGTATTATCAATCCGCCAGGGAAAAATGTCCATAACTATAAAGGTCGACAAAATCCTTTCCAAAAAGTTAATTTAAAAACTCGGCAATGTATATATCCGCGAAAAGGAAAGCGGTCCAACGCGGAAGAAAATCGAAACAAGGTACACATCCGCCCTGGCAAATAGTCCGTAGAGGCGCTCACACGGTCCCAGACGCCCTGGGGCGGCGTGGGGGAGAAAAACGACAGGGTAGGGGGCTAGTACACAGCAAACGGATAAAACCCTTCTAAGATGGGACGGTATTAGAGTCAGTTGGGGGAGGTTGTTGCGGGAAAGATCAATGCGGCCAGGAACACGTAAAGCGTCCGAGAGAACACTGTTCGAAGCCAGCATCAATCCATCAGAATGCCTGATCAATGAGCCTGCGTCTGCCTGGCTGTCCGTCTCCCTGGACCTGTCCCTCCGTCCGCTCGGCTGTGGGCTGCGGTGGCCGCAGGCAGTGGCGTTGGGCGGCTGGCCAGGCGGGCACAGAGAGAGAGAACCAACAATTTGGACGTTGGGAAATCAATAATATTAAACGCCCTATTAGACTGCTTCGGAACGCAACAGGACTGAGGGATTTAGGCATTCGATTCTGGGATGGTATTCGACGTCATCATCGCAACAACAACAACAACGACGACGATGACGACGACAATTGTGATAATAGAGTGTCGTCAGCATCATCGTCGTCACCATAATCATCATCGTTATCATCATCATCGCCGTTATCAGCGAAGTCGTCATCATCATCATCATCATCAACATCATCATCATCATCATCAACATCATCATCATCATCATCATCATCATCATCAACAACATCAACAACATCATCATCATCATCATCATCATCATCATCATCATCATCATCATCATCATCATCATCATCATCATCATCATCATCATCATATCATCATCATCATCATCATCATCATCATCATCATCATCATCAACATCATCATCATCAACAACAGCAGCAGCAGCAGCAGCAGCAGCAGCAGCAGCAACAACAAAAACATCATCATCATGTATCGGAAATTACTACAACAGCGTCATCATAATTACCATTAACAATATCATCTTCATCATGAAAACTCTGACATCAGTATTTTCCATCGACGCTTCCAATGTCATGGAAAGATACCAGCCTGGCCATTGCAAGAGACCAGCCGAAACCATGTGACAGAAACACTTCACCAGAGAGGACTCTGATCGACTGTGTATCTACGATCAGCACTACCGTATACCCTCGCTTCATTATGACTTTCAAAAGCCTAATCTAATCTAATCTAATTTTATGACTTCAAAAGCGCCGTTCGATGATCGCTTCGAGATAAATCCAAACGTCGAAATCCGTAATCTAACTATCCATGCAGGGTTAGAAATACCATATTGAATACTGTGTCCCATGCCTATATAGCAACAGTTAGAAATGTTTTAAAGGTGTTTAAAAAGAGCGCTAAAAGCAATTGGCTTCCGCGTGTCATGCCTACATAGCACCCTTTCAACACGTTTTAAAGGTGTTTGAGAAGACCCATGGTCACTGGCCTAATGTTGGATCGCAAGTATTTTTTTATTATTTTCAATCTGCTTAAAGTTCTTTCTGCAGTACAGTTACCAGATGGCCTGAACGGGGCGCCATATAGGCCTAATAGGGCGCCGTACTGCAGTGGCCAAAGTAACAGCAAGAGTGAGATATATTTTATAAAGTAGCCTACTGATAGATTAATTATGGCAGCGATTCCCAGTCTTTTTCAGAGCATGCATGGCACCCTTAGCCTACTAACGAGATCAGCGGCACCTTTGACCTTAATTTCAATATTAAATTCTTCAAGTTAGTTCTTTATTTTACTGATATGAAACTTTTCTTCTATTAAACATGCGGGTTGCGACTATTTCCACACTACTTTCCGTGTAAAACCCGCATAAGCCTATGTTAGTTGTGATAAATTTTACAACTTTTCATAAAAAGCTGCACAAATGTTATGGTTCTACCTTTCTGACATCCAACCTTGGCAAGTGCGAAGGTTGGGAAGCACTGGATTATGGAGGGAGCCGGCACTTGTATGAGGCAGTTACAATGCAAGATTTAATCAGTGGCGGGCTACCAGCCCACTCGAGCCACAGCTCAAACGATCTCTTATTAAATTATATGAATATGTGGCTGTTACCAGACTCAACACTTTTCCTATCCATGATATATCTGCAGTAGACTTCACAAAATTAGAAATGGCTTGAAACTGCTGTGGCATGGGATCTAATGTCTTGTTCATGTTAAAAAGAGCGTGAGCTAAAAGCAACTGGCTATAACTTGTTGCATGCCCTCATAGCTGACAATTTCTTAAACCTAGCTCAACACGTTTGTAAAAAGTAAAGCGATGTTTATAGAAATACCCATGGGAATTTCACTGACACATTATTCCACGACTTATGACTCAATCTCAGGCTCTCAGCACCTAGGAAAGGGTAAAGGTCAGCAAGGCGTCTACCTAGACTGTGAGCCATGGGAGGCTTGAAGCGAGCATGGGGGTCCTCTGAAGCATAGTCTACAGCATCGAAACCTGATCCATTGGGCCTGAAAACTGCTGTATACAAATACTCTTGAAAGACAAGAACAACTTTCTTCAAGGCCCCTAATACAAAAGAGAGACCTTTGATGCGACACGCTTATCCGCGTCCCATGCATAGATAGCAGAAACCCTACTAAAGACCGTATTATAATAGGGTGCCTAGCCAGCTTTTCAGAGCGACTAGTAGAGAGGGAGGTAGAAGCTGGGTCAGGCCGAATGGTCATAATGGAGTCATTTGTGTAGGACTGTGGGTAATGAATTTGAGGGGGTCAGCATCCCCCGGGGGTTCTAGAAGCAAGGGGGTCAATAAGAAGAAGCAAGGGGTCCAACCCCCCCGACTAAGGCAAATCGGACCCT
>JACEVL010000181.1:714340-719340 GCA_020284085.1 Aporrectodea caliginosa | reverse complement strand
ATAATAACACCTTAACGAGAGTTCCGCAGTTAATTTAAATTGAAATGACGTGTTTTGATTGGTTGAAATTCATTTTCAGCGGCCACAGGGTCAAGGCCGTTATGGTTACCCGTTGAGCGGCCACAGGGTCACAGCCTCACCATAGACAGTAGATGTTCGCCTCTAGTGATATATTTATATATTATACAGCTCTGTATACGGGTATACCTGACATCGCCATTTTGGGCGCTGTAGATATCTCGATATTACGATTACATAATTATAATTATATAGAAAGTCATCTATAAAACTTTCTTGTAACATGATTAGTCATGCTAAATGGCGAGAACTTTTCAAAAATAATTGCACACCTCTTTTAAATGTGATATTCGCCCTATAAGTGAAAGAAAACAAGGGCCTATATTGGTATAGAATTAGCATATACACGGTGATTCATTAAAAAAAACGTCCCCCTGCATATTTCACTGTAACTCCGTCAAATGTCATGCTATGTGAAAGAAATTTTAAAGGAAGACAGAGGAGTTATTTCTAAACATTAGGAAAGTTAAAGTTTATGTTCAAATTGACCCCTTTGGAAGCTACGCATGCGCGAAGACGAGTACGCCATCACTGTTTGACTGATTCATCAATGATGCGCTGATCCATTTCGTCCCATGCCTCCACAATTCGACTTCGCAACTCACTGACATCACATATTCGAGATCTGTAGACCTTCTCTTGCATGACACTCCATATCTTATAGTCCACTGGATTTAAATCAGGGCTGCTGGGTGGCCACAAAGTAGGCGGGATGAAATCAGGTGTTTCAGTTTCCAGTAACGCAACATTTTGTAGAGATAGTCGTGGCGTCATTAGTTTCGTCATTCACGTTACGTAATTTTGGCTTTGAATGTGAAACAATTTATGTAGCACTTGGCTAGACCATCAAGCGTCATTGTTCTGAAATTTCAATAAAATTGATGATCGTCTACATGAGTTATGCTAACTTATGTAGGGGGACGTTTTTTTAATGAATCACCGTGTATAGTCGAGAGCTGTATTAAAGCAAAAATTATTTCTGTCCAAGTCAACGGCCTTAGTTGTCAAAAGATGTCGTTAAACTCTGGATCCATCCTTCCATCCTGAATTGTGAAGAGCTGTATATATCAGGGATGACGAACCTATGGCACGCGTGTCCAAAGTGCATGGCATGCGCTCTCAAATTTTTGGGCAAACGGAATTTGGAGCGTCCCTCAAAGTTTCAAACTTAGAAATACAAAATCACTGCAGGAATCCACATTTTATTTTTACGAAGGTATTGTAACACGGTATACACCATTCTAAAACCATCTCTCAAATAATGTCTTTTAATTCATTTTCTTAACGTTTTGTCAATTAAAACCTACATTGGGGGGCCCGATAGCGCATTGGATAACATCTGGCGTAGAGAGCGAGAGGTACCGAGTTCGAGCCCCGTTGGGCGGATATGCTTTGTAGGCTGCTATTAGCGCCGTTGTATTGCAGGCTGTCTGTTCTGTTAGTAGTTAAGATTTAAATTATTGCATAACATGTAAATGTACAGCGCAGTGCGTTTGTCAGGCGCTTAATAAAGAAAAGATTATTATTATTATTATTATTATTATTATTATTATTATTATTATTATTATTATTATTATTATTATTAGAAGAACAATTATATACTGCAGAATTTCGAGGGGCACGCTACGGAATTTGTTAAATGCTTAAGCAGCACGCACCTTAAAAAAGGTTTGCCATCTCATGAGCTGTATTATGCTGTAATAATTTCTGTCGACGTCAACGGCCTTTGTTACCAGAAGATGTCGCTAAATTCTCTGCATCCACCAAAATTTAAGTTAGGCAATGTGTAAATAATTTACTTTAAAATCCAGAAGTAAAATAAGAATATCATGTCATATCATGTCATATTACACGTATAGTACATTTGTAACCAAAGCTGTTTTAAAATTAGAATAACTGGATAAAGAATCTATTCTCTTGTGTATTAAGATTGTTTATTAAGAATTATTTTTACTTTTAAAATTTCCTGTTTGTGATAAATTTATACGTTAAAAATTCTTGATTAAGGAACTTACTATAGCATTATTTTCGGCATATTGAAGCTGCATTATATATAGCATCGGTTTACATTGTTTTAACGGTGTCTAATGATAACGTTGCAATAAATTAGCGTTTTACAACATCTGGTGACTGGCAGGACCGTTGACATGAACCTAACTTTGGTTAGCTATTTTTTCTTTTATTTTGTAACCAAGGAATACTCGAATTTGGATGAGTATCCAATAGTTTTACAAAGTGTTAAAACAGAACTTTACAATTGCTTCAAAATAATTATTATCACATTTGCATCAATCCATTTTATCATTGCAACGTGTGAATCATCGAAAAGTCAGCTATATTGTTTATGTCGTTAAACAGTGAATGGAAGCTTTTAGACACCCATCCAAATCTGAGTCATTGGGTCAGAGCTCGAGGGTACGCGTATACCCTAAAATAGAATACGTAAAAATAAGTACGTACCTTTAAAAAATAGAATACGCGTTTGGTACGTATGATACACGAAAATTTTATTTATGGTTTACTCGGCGACATTAGTGCGTTGAGTGCAATGTATGATGGATAAACATAGACCTACAATTTAGCATTTCAGCAATCTACTGCGCTGTATACTGGGTTGTGATTGTTTGCTTAAATTAAATTGAACATTCTCATAATGAGCAATGACGTGGTTAACGTATTTTTGTATTGTTTACGTACCCTAAAATAGGGTACGTTAAAAAACGTACGTACCTTTCAAAAATAGAATACGTATGGTACGTACCCTCGAGCTTTGATCCATATGCACCGAAGCAGACAGTAACTAAGAACTCACAACCGTAGTAAATATTAACGAGTTGTAAATCTATATGTAGATATTATTGTGTAACATAACAAAATTGTTTATAATTTATTTTTTGTATGTAGTCAGTTAGGGAGTTTACAGTTTCCTGCTATCATAAATACCTAATTACAGTTAGTAATTAGTGGAGCAACGTATTGTTGTATTGTTTACGTACCCTAAAATAGGGTACGTTAAAAAACGTACGTACCTTTCAAAATATAGAATACGTATGGTACGTGCCCTCGAGCTTTGCATTGGGTTACGAAATAAAAAAAATAGATCGCTAAGTTGGGCCGACGCTATATATAGCGGTCGTGCATGGCAACACCAGAGCTGTAATATGCCAAAAACTAATCTTTGTCGGCGGCAACGGCCTATGTTGTCATAAGCTGCCGTTAAACTGTGGACACACACACAACACCAGATTCCGTAAATGCTGGTTAGTGCAAGATTTAATTAGACACCTTTAAAACGCTATCAACCGTGGATATATATCTGCAGCTTTGACATTCCAAAATAATTGATAATTAAGTCTCCTATATAAAACAAATATATAGAATAAGAATCTCATGTATACATTAACTCCGCCAGAACTCTAACTGAGGTAGCGCCAGTCCGAAGCACGGAGAAAGGAGGGGCGACGCTAATCATCTTTGTTATGAAACAGAGTTGTTTAACAGCAACTAGCCAACCAATGTTCATCCAGAATTTTTTAAAATTTAAAATTGCTGCCAAATTTCGCTTAATTTGCATCAAGTACCACTATAGCACAATACATATATCATAAGAGTTATTAGCTGTTTTATTTTTTACGGCGTTAATAAATGAATACTTATGGCAGTGTAAAAATCTCCTATAGACACCGTTAAATGGTGTCTTTCGGATGCTAGGGGGGTCCGTAGTGTAGTGGTAACATCACTGGCGTGAAGAGCAGTGGGAAACTGGATCGCTTCCCGTACCCTCCCAAAGGTCAACTCAGCCTATATCATTTGCAGGATGGCATGTTGGTAAAATGAGATGTAGGACGTGATGGGCGCCTTGCATGGCTGCAGTATACATTTAAATTCGACTCCTGTAATAACTTGTGATCATCCGTTCATACTGATTTGTTATCATCCTGCGTAATTGTCAGTTTGAATTAATAAAGAATATATTATTATGAATTCAAATTCCGCCACTGCTTGCACTCTGTCAGTGCCAATCCAAAGCCTGGATGAAAGAGGAAGGCGACGCTAATGGTCTTCGTTATCACATAGTGTCGTTAAACTGAAACTACTACTAAAATTAGTTCCGGCGCTGTCCGCAGTGCCAGATAGAGCCAGTCCCAAGCCTGGGTAAAGTGGGAGGGTGACTCCCAATCATCCTTGCTTTGACACAGCGTTGTAAAACAGCAACTAACACCTCCCTAATTGAATAAGTATAAGGAAGCCACAAATATCGCTGAAATCATCATAACAACTCAAGCTCTACTTAGACACCTTTAAAACGCTTTTCACCAATTCTATAATATTCGTCAACCGCGCTGATTTAGACGTTGCTAGCTCTCCAGCGCTGTTAAGGCTTTATTTTGCAATACAAACGGTGAACACTGTTCAAACAATTTTGTGAGTAAGTAAAGCAAGTATATTCAAGTCAACGGACTTTGTTGGCATAACATGTCGTCAAACTGTTGGATTCATCTTAATTACACAAAATTTTTACATGGTAGTGCCAGTCCCTAGCCTAAATAAAAGAGGAGGGTGACGTTAATCATCTTTGTAATGCCTACCTAACTTCACTTTACGTGTGTGAAGCTTTTGTCGACCATGAGCAAGTATACTTCCCTTACAACTGCTCAGTGCCATCGATTAGTGCCTGGTTACCAGATAGTGGCGCTAAATAAATAGAGAAATGGTAACCTTAATTGACTTATAGGTGGTCGTAACACACAAGTTGTCTGGCAAACGTCTTATAATCTCATTATCTTCGACCGAGACCACGTGACTTTCAATTGCCGCCCAAAGAAGACAGAAATTTTGTCCCGAGGTTATTGTTCAGGAGTCTATGACTATGACTATGTTGCCCCGTGCTTGAACAGTGATTTAAATTGAATAATTTGCTA
>JACEVL010000181.1:671840-709340 GCA_020284085.1 Aporrectodea caliginosa | reverse complement strand
ACTGGCACTACCACAGTTACATTTACTCTGTTACTCAACATACAGCCGAGCGCCTTATAATTATATAGCATCCTTTGTCACCGTTTTAAAGGTGTCTAATAAAAACCGCTGGATTGATTCTGCTAACGACATCTTACGACTTACTTTGGCTTAAGAATAATAAATTATCTTTTAACCTGATATTTTTATTATTAAATATTAATCTTTATGACAACTGAGACTGTTGCTCTAGGAATTGTTAGATGACGCACCAAACCAAACCCCATTAGTAGTAGTTTAAGTTTAACGACACTGTGTGAAAACAAAGATCATTAGTGTCGCCCTCCTCCTCCTCAATCCATGCTTGGGACTGGCACTGTTAGAGTACAAAAATTTTCAGTTCGCAGGACATGTAGGCTATTGGGAGTGGAATTTTAAGAGCTGTATGTAGAGAATGCATGCGTTGGAATGCAGGTCAGACTTTGTCTCGCAAGAGAGAGAGAAAGAGAGACGCACAGAGAGACACAGAGATAGAAATAGACATAGGCAGAGACAGGGACATAGAGAGCGAGAGAAGAAGTGAATGGGACGAAAGAGAGACAAACAGAGACAGATACAAAGAAAGACAGACAGATATAAACAAAGAACGAGATGTGAGTTAGTGAGCGATTGATCGATTGATCGATTGAGCAATTGAGTGAGTGAGTGAGTGAGTGAGTGAGTGAGTGAGTGAGTGAGTGAAAGAGAGAAAGAGAGAGACAGACAGAGACAGAGACAGAGACAGAGACAGAGACAGAGACAGAGACAGAGACAGAGACAGAGACAGAGACAGAGACAGAGACAGAGACAGAGACAGAGACAGAGACAGAGACAGAGACAGAGACAGAGACGGAGACAGACAGACAGAGACAGAGAGAGAAAAGAGAGACATACAGAAAGAGAGACATACAGAAAGAGAGAGAGAGCAGCGGTGGAGAATGAATGAGGTCTGCTGCTGCAGAAGTAGGACCGACTGCGCAGATTACAGGTTGTCTGGGGACAAAGTCCCTCGAAACCTGTGGCAGCAGCAGCAGCAGCAGCAGCAGCAGCAGCAGCAGCAGCAGAGGCAGAGGCAGAGGCAGCGCCGATGCTATCCTGCGCTGGCTGAGGCAGGTTGCTCTCAGCCATGGCAAACGAAGGATTCCAATCTACCCCACACCACCTGCCTATTCACTCCCGCCCTCCTACCCCTCTGCCTCTCTGTCTGTCTGTCTCTCTGTATCTGTATCTATGCATCTATCTCCTCTTCTGTTCTCTTCTATTTCTTTTCTTTTCTCTGCTCTCTCTCTCTCTCTCTGTCTATCTCTCTGTCTATCATCTTCTCTTCTCTTCTTCTCTTCTCTTGTCTTATCTTCTCTTCTCTTCTCCTCTCCTCTCCTCTCCACTTCTCTTCTCTTCTCTTCTCTTCTCTTCTCTTCTCTTCTCTTCTCTTCTCTTCTCTTCTCTTCTCTTCTCTTCTCTTCTCTTCTCTTCTCTTCTCTTCTCTTCTCTTCTCTTCTCTTCTCTCTCTCTTCTCTTCTCTTCTCTTCTCTTCTCTCTCTTCTCTTCTCTTCTCTTCTCTTCTCTTCTCTTCTCTTCTTTCTCTCTCTTCTCTTCTCTTCTCTTCTCTTCTCTTCTCTTCTCTTCTCTTCTCTTCTTTCTCTTCTCTTCTGTTGTTTTTCTCCGTCTGTTCGTCTGTCTGTCTGTCTGTCTCTCCCTTTCTCTCCCTCTCCATCTCTCCAATTCTCTGTAGGTGTTTGTCCCTCTCTTTCTATGTATCTGTATGCACTTTTATTGCTATCCATGTTCCTATCTCTATCTCTATCTTTCTCTGTCTCTTTCTCTCCCAACCACCATGTATAGCGACAGCCATCCTCAACCTGGACCTTCTCCACAGCAACTGAACCAGAAACCGCAGTAACTGCTCACCTACACAGCGAATGGCGCCTTGAACTTCCCGTCCACATACCCCATCACAGCAGTCCACGATGTCTTGTTATCGACTTGGAACGACGTTGGTTTGGCCCGTGGCTGAGAGATATCTGGAGCGCGCAATTAAATTGCGGACCCGGTAAACAAATATTGGTCCAAAGCATAGACGGACGACTAGAACGTGTACCACGGAGAGGCCCCCGTTCGATGGGGGTTGGGGCTCGACCCCCGTGGCCCCCCAGAAACCAGGAATTGAAGGAATCGGTTGTTGGCTGGTGCGGGGAGCGAGGGTGGAAGGGAAGACGGTAGACGAGTGTGGAGCTGTGGCCGAGTTCGATTGGCGCAGGCTAATTGTCTCAGCAAACAGGTGTCTGTGGAATTTCCTGTGTGCTGATGTGTACACACCTCTAAGGACAGGATGGGAGGGTGTGGAGGAAGAGGTGGAGGATGGGGAGGAAGGGATGGAGGGTGTGGAGGAAGGGATTGGAGAGTTGGGAGGAAGTGATGGAGGGTGTGGAGGAAGGGATGGGAGGAACAAGATACTGCTCATGATGATGATGATGATGATGATGATGATGATGATGATGATGATGATGATTATGATGATTATGATGATTATGATGATTATGATGATTATGATGACGATGATAATGGTTATTATAGCAATGATGATGATACTGATGGAAATGATGATTACAATGATGATCACCACAACGACGATTACAACGACGATGATGATGACGATAATGATGATAATGATGATCACAACGACGATGACAACGACGATGACGATGACGATGACGATGACGATGATGACTTTGACGATAATGATGTTGACGAAACAGCGCTGATCACAATAAGACCGTGTATACTTCCTGGCCAACACCCACTACCACCATTTCATCACCCCTCAACCCCCCACCACCTCCAGCCTCTTGTCATCACGACAACGAGAAGATGCCGGTGGTGGTATGCGCCAGCATCAGGACCTCATGTGACTGCGGGTCTGGGACCGGTAGACACCCGCCAACATCCGGGGTCAGATTCGAACAACACCCCAACCGTCAGTCACCCGAATGTGATGACTTCATATGCGAAGGTTAGTTGTCAGCGGAAACTCAATCTCGCCATGTTCGCTCTCTTCCGCTATGGATAGGTTTCCTATTGCGGCTGCTGACAGTTTTGAAAACATTGAACTCTGGTCGACCACAATACTTAACAACGTCGGATCTTATTCCGCGGTCTTGTCATTGTTTAACGAGATCAGCTGATTGTTTGTTACCCTCTGGTCATACCTAAAACTAGAACTCATCTTTGCTGGCCGACATTTTGCAACACTGCCCACTCTCATGTAGTCGTTATTGTCGACTCAGCCTTTCATTCACCAGATGGCGTTGGTAAAATGAGCGATGGGCGCATTACATGGCTGCCAAACAGTTAAATTCGACTCCTGTAATAACTTGTGGTCATCCGTTCATACAATGAATTGTATTCATATTGCGGTGTGTTATGTTGAACTACTAAATGAAGATCATTATTATTATTCTTTCGTTCCAGCCTAAGACTCACCATTTTCAAATTATTGCACTGGTCTGAGATTTCTTCTCCTCCGACTCGCCCCAGCCAACTCGGCTATAATGAGTACACTGACCGTCACTGTCGGTGGAAAGATGAGACGACGAGTGAGAGGACTTGCCACCCGCCATCATATGCCGAGGCTGAGAAAATGAAGTCGTTAATACTTCATACCCATGGATGTCTCTCGTGGATAGCTTATGCAACTGCTCTTCTTCTCTTCTTATCGCTCCATAGGCTGCCTCTCTGTCTTACGGACTGAACTTCTGAATGTTGACCTGATTACGACTTGGTTTTGGTGTGCCATCGGTTGATGCCTTGTGCATTAGACACCGGCGCAATAGAAGTTGCTAATTACAATTACATAAGTGTAATATCGTTACCTTTACAAGTGTGTTACCGTCACCCTTGCCGGTTACCTTAAAGATGGGCTGACAGTCTGACACAGAAATATATGTGCTATAAAAATCACAAGTATCTGTGTCGATATAAACCTGTCGTTCCTAAAGTATACGTATACGCGCGCTGTGTATACGCAATGGTTGTACGTATACACATATTGATAAATGCAAAGGCGACATTGTACACACGCTTGACATTAACCAGGCCTCGATTTATTGCTGGCTATAGCTCATAGGTAGGCCTACATTAACATATGACTTCAGAGGTAGCTCAGTATAATCATTTAACCATCTGTAAAACCATCACAACGCCTACCTTCAACCACTATAATACTCTCTCGCTGTACATTCCGCCAACGCAGTCTGCAGGCGAGTTTTTGGCTGAGCCTCGATGTAGCATGCAGTGTCATATAATATTTTCGTTTATTGAGTATACACTGTCATGGGTTCTCGTGCATTCCATTTTGCTGCCCCAAGGAATGGAACCGACTATAATAGTATCAATGTGTGTTCGAAGATCCAAATATTTCGCTTCTTTTAAGAAACACCTCAAAACTCAGTATTTCTCATTGGCTTTCAAAATTTGGATGTCTAACACTTCGTCACCTGCATTGGTTACTGACTAACCGCTCCTCCAATTCGCATCTCTGTGAAATCTTGCGCACGTCAGAAATGTTTGTAGTAAACATAATAATAGCAATAATAATAATTTATTCCACATCCATCATGTAGAATAATGTAATACGTAATACATATGAATCCCACACAATGCACTATTATACATGCAAGATTCGAAGGAAAAACAAGTAAATGCAGACCAAGTCCAGGCTGGCTATAATAGTCAACATAAACATCACTTGGACTATAACACTAAGGGAGCAATGGACTTGACAAATGGCCGACGACAAGGGAGATCATGTATTCGTACCCAACGCCGCCAAACGACTGGCGTCAGGAACTGGTTATGATGATGATGATGATGATGAATATATATATTCGCACACGCGCATATATTATATAAATTTATATCAGACAGGTATAGAGGCTGTTTTAACAGGTATACATGTCAGTATACTCAATGTATGTAATTTTCTACTGATTGTCTCATTATGCCCGTATTAGTAGATGGCGACAGGCATCGAAATATATAACATATATATAATATTATGTATATATATACATATATATATACATATATATATACATATATATATATTCAGAGCAATTTTGTGCTATATATATATAATATATTCACCAGCACATTTTGAAATACCTAATTTGCGCAATTACCGTTTTGAGCATCGAAGGAGTCTAATGATTGCAACGGTTTCTACCTATCTGATGCCCGGATGCAGGTAAGTTAATTAACACAATCATCATCATCACCATCGCTGTCCCTCTGTCGTCGTAATCTTTATTTTAGCAGCAACAGAAGTAGCAGCAGTAGCAGTATTAGAGAAGTAGTAGTAGTGGCAGTGGTAGTGGTAGTATAGTATAGTGGTGGTGGTAGTGGACTGGTGGTGTAGTATAGTGGTGGTGGTGGTGGTGGTAGCAGTAGCAGTAGCAGTAGCAGTGGTGGTTGTGGTAGTAGTCATTGTTATCGTGATCGGTTCAAAAATTATCATCATCTTCGACGTCGTCGTGTGATTTTCACCATGATAATTAATTACATGATAAATTACCACAGATTACGATAATCCTGATAATACGTCTGTCTGTCTGTCTATCTGTTTGTCCATCTCTATGTCTGTTTAGCTGTCTGTCTTTTTGTCTGTCTATCTATCTGTTTGTCCGTCTGTCTGTCTCTCGTTCTACCTCTCTGTCTGTCTGTCTATCTGTTTGTCTATCTGTCTGTCCGTCTCTCTGTCTGTCTATCTTTCTGTCCGTCCGTCTGTCTCTCGTTCTACCTGTCTGTCTCTCTGCCTCTCTATCTGTCTGTCTGTCTCTAATCCATTCACTTGATCTGTTTCATTGCACAGTGCCTCCTATCGTCGCATCCACAGCGCCAAACGACGTCTGCATATTGGTGAGAATACCTGTCAGCAATCGTTTATTCCGCAGTTGAAATCCTACGTCAGAGAAACAACATATAGGTGGGGAGATATAGTGAACCCCGACCCTCTGTTCTGAGGTGTATTGGTACAAGGTGCGAATTACCAGTTGACGAGGTCTGGCTCTCTGGCCTGGGTTATAGACGGCCGAGGTAAACAATACGAATGCTGGTGCCGACCTGTGATAGAGAGGGGGCAGGGAGGGAGGCAGAGGAAGAGAGAGAAAGATACAGGGAGACAGAGACATATGGAGAGCAGGAGGAGGGATGAGGCGGAAAGAAACGAGATAGAGAGAAACAGAGACAGACAGACAGATAGACACAGACAGACAGACATAGAGAGACAGAGAGAGGCAGAGATATAAAGAGAGAGAGAGAGAGAGAGAGAGAGAGAGAGAGAGAGAGAGAGAGAGAGAGAGAGAGAGAGAGAGAGAGAGAGAGAGAGAGACAGAGAGAGAGAGACAGAGAGAGAGAGGGAAGGAGGAGAGAGAGAGTGAGAGAGAGAGTTAGAAAGAGACAGAGACAGAGATAGAGAGAGAGAGACAGACAGACAGACAGACAGACAGACAGAGCAACAGAGAGGCAGAGACAGAGATAGGTATAGGGGCATCGAGTTATATAAGAGGGCATAAGCAGATAAGACCTGAGCGTAGATTACAGGTTGTACAGTCTGGCTGGGACTAAAGTCCCTGAACCCCCCATCCCATCCCTCCCCTCCCCCTTCCTCCCTCCCTCCCCCAAACGATCGAATCGTAAGCTATGCAAGTCCCGTACAGCCAACGGTGGAATATTCCGCCTCATCTCAGTCCTACATCCTCATTCTCCTCCTCCTCCTAATTCTATTCCTCCTTCTTTCTCCACCTCCTCAATCGTCCTCCTCATTAATCCTCCTCGTTCCTCTTACTCCTCATTCTCAATCCTCCTCAATCCTCCTTATCCCTCTTCCTCCTTTTCCTCTTTCTTCTCATCCTCAATTCTTCTCGTCCTATATACTCCTCATTCCTCTTCGTCCTCATTACTCTTCCTCCACATTCTCAATTCTCTTCAAACCTCTTTCGTCCTTTTCTTCCGTCTCAATCCTCCTTATTCCTCCTCCTCTTCTTCCTCTTCCATCCATCTCTTTTTTTCCCTACTCCTCTTCCTCTTCCTCCATTCCTTCTCTTCCTCTTCCTCTTCCTCTTCCTCCTCTTCCTCTTCTTCCTCGTCCTCCTCGTCCCCCTCCTCCTCTTCCTCTCCTCCTCTTCCTCTTCCTCTTCCTCCTCCTCCTCCTCCTCTTCCTCCTCTTCCTCCTCTTCCTCTTCCTCCTCCTCTTCCCCCTCCTCCCTCCTCCTCCTCCTCTTCCTCCTCGTCCTCGTTCTCCTCCTCCTTCTCCTTCTCCTCCTCCTCGTCCTCCTCCTCCTCCTCCTCCACCTCCTCCTCCTCCTCCTCCTTCTCCTCCTCCTACTCCTCCTCCTCCACCTCCTCCTCCTCCTCCACCTCCTCCTCCTCATTCTCCTCCTCCTCCTCCTCCTCCTCTAATCATGGTCGACATATATTAGACACCTGCATTCACATCCTGGTCCCATCGCTGAGCCACATTCGTACATCAAGACGTATCAACCGATTCTGGTTTAATGTGCTAATGACACAATACGTTACAATGACATCGAGAAATCGATCGACCTCCTCTATGCTAAGTAGGTATGTATGTAATACTCTGTATGCATATATATACGTTTCTACGTATACATACGGGCAGACATACATACAGACAGACAACGAGAGAGAGACAGAGAGACAGAGAGACAGAGAGACAGACAGAGACAGACAGAGACAGACAGACAGACAGACAGAGACAGACAAAGACAGGGACAGAGAAATACAGAGACAAAACGACCTGCAGAGACAAACAATGAGACATAGAGACGGACAGACAGACAGGCAGAATGAGACAGACAGACGGACAGAGGCAAAGGAGAAGAAGTTTCGCCCCATATTCTGATTCATCCGTGGAATGCAAGGCCAATTAATCACACCCACCCCACCCACCCAAATATACCTATATACCCACCCATTCACCCATCGTCGTCGTCGTCATCATCATCATCATCATCATCATCATCATCATCATCATCATCATTATCATCATTATGCATTTTTAAGCGACACTATCTAATGACCAACTGTCAAGCAATGGCGCTGAGCAATTGTGAGTGAAGGACTTCCTCAAGGTCCTTTAATACGCAGTAACCATCTCAGAGAAGGAAGATCGAACCCGTAACATGTCAAAGCTCTAACCAATCGGACACCTTAGTAACTAGACCACAAACCCCTAAATGCGGACCCTAAAAACAAACTGCCCATCCGCATACAGTGTACACCATCAACCCACGCACAATTCGCACACACCCCTTTCTACATACCTGAAACGAACCCACCCCACCCTAATACCAGCACATAATCCCGGACATAACCACGCAGACATTTACACGTACAGGAAAGCGTCCAAGGGATTCCGATCCATAATAAAAAACGACAAGCACATGTATGCGCTGACTCTCACGAACTGACATACATACACACCTTGAGATCATCACCTGCAGTGAATAGGTAGACATACTGGCACGGACCACGAGACATACACTCACACAAACACAGACTCCTATAGGCTATGTGTATGGATACGTACGTACGTACATACATACATACATACATACATGACTATGTATGTTCGTGTGTCTTTTTGTGTTTCTGTTTCTGTCTGCCTGTTTGCCTCTCCATGTGTCTGTATGTCTGCCTCTGCCTGTCTATGTGTGTGTGTGTGTGTGTGTGTGTGTGTGTGTGTGTGTGTGTGTGTGTGTGTGTGTGTGTGTGTGTGTGTGTGTGTGTGTGTGTGTGTGTATGTGTATGTGTATGTACAGGTGGAGGACGGTGTTGTGGATGGGACTCCCTGTAGCGGGTGCCGTAGATTGTTTAGCAGGGAGCGACCAAGAGAATTCCTTTCGAATCCAGGTCTCAACATCTTTGGCAGCGGCCGCAGCAGCAGCAGCAGCAGCAGCAGCAGCAGCATACCTTTGGCATCTCTCTGTCTACCTCTGCTCCTATCGGTGGTTGATGCCACTGGTCCTGATGCTGAGCTAAAGGCAACGTTACCCTATGTACCCATACCTAGCCAGGACATCCAACTCAACTCACCTCTCCCGCGCCACTGATAGAACGCTGTCTATGTCTAACTGCTGGTTTGTTTGTCTGTCTGTCTGTCTGTGTCTGTCTGTCTGCATATCAGTCTGCCTGACTGTCTCTCTGTCTATTTGTCTGTCTATCTGTCTCTGTCAGTCTCTCTCTCTCTTTCTGTCTCTGTATCTCTCGCTGTCTCTTTGCCTCTGTGTCTGTTCGTCTGTCTCTGTCTCTGTCTCTGCCTCTCTCTCTGTCCCTCTCTCTCTGTCTGTCTCCAGATTTAAAGTGTGCACAAACACACCGGTGATAAGGTTGTCTACTACACCTAGACGTACTTCACAGAATGAGTTACGGGGTCAACGCAGCACACACGCACCCTCCCCCAACCCCTTCCCTCTTCTGCTACCAACCCCCGTTGTCACACACAAACACAGTCACACACCAGAAACACGTTTATATTGTAACGGTATGCAACTTAATTGCTCACGACTTTGCTTAATCCTTCCTTGCCAACTACCTACCTAAGTTACCTACCTGACTACCTACTTACCTGCCTACCTACCTCAGGCTACCTGCCTGACTACCTACCTATCTACCTACCTACCTGCCTACCTACCTACCTACCTACCCATCTACCTACCTACCTCCATACCTACCTAGCTACCTACCGACCACCCACCTACCTATCTGCATGCCGAACCACCTACCTACATACCTACCAACCTGCCTACCTAACTAACTACCAAACTATATACTTATCTACGTACCTCAGACCTGCCTACCTACTTTCTTCGTATACCTACTCCCAATGTGCCTGAGAAGCGTTAAATACCTTGTTACCTTGTGCTGTCAGTTCCTGGAACTCTAGCGACCTTCATGATCAAGCCTCTCCATTTCCTTCTGTCCGCCGTCGCATCTCTCAGTTCTGCCAAATTCATTCCAGTTGTTTCATGTATCTCGTCCATCCACTTTTTCCTTGGTCGTCCTTGTTTTCTCCTTCCCTCTCCATATGCTAACATCATTTCCTTTTCCAATCCATCTGATCGCATGACATGACCAAAGAACCTCAACTTTGCTCTTAGCACTGTTTGTTGTAGTGTCTCTTCATTCTCAATTCCGATACTCATGCGCACCCAATCGTTGGTCCTTTTCTCTTTCCATGATATTCTCTGCATCTTCCTCCATATCCACATTTCGCATGCGTTAATCTTTTTTTTCATTTTCTTGGTCATTGTCCATGTCTCACTGCCGTATGTTACTGTTGGTATGATCAGAGCCTTCACCAATCTTTTTTTCGTGTCTATACTCACATGTTTGTCCTTCCATATTTTTTCCAGACCATTCATTGCAGTTTTTCCTATCGCTACTCTACGATTTATTTCCATATCACACTTTCCCTCTTTTTCTATTACTGATCCCAAAAACGTGAAGCTAGTTACCGTTTCTATTTCCTCTCCATCTACTACAAAACTGTCCTCCTCCTCTGTTGTCATGATCTTTGTCTTCTTTATATTGAAGTAGAGTCCTGCTTTCTCACTTTCACTCTTGAGCCTTCTTATTAGTTCTACCAAATCGGTTTTTTTACCCGCCAATAGTGTTGTATCGTCAGCGTATCTCAGATTGTTTATTGTTCTTCCCGCTATCTTTATTCCTTCCATAGCCTCATCCATTCCCGCCTGCCTCATTATCCTTTCAGCATACATATTAAATAGGAAAGGAGACAGAATGCATCCTTGCCGCACTCCCTTCCTAATCCTGAATCTGTCAGTATCTCCATATTCAGTCCTTATCACCGCTATCTGATCTTCGTACAAACCCCTAAGAAGTTGAATCAAGTGTTTCGGTATTCCCATTTCTCCCAAGGTTTTCCACATCAATTCATGATTAATGCAGTCAAACGCTTTGCTATAATCAATGAAGCATATGTATACTTTCTGTCCAAACTCCCTTTGTCTCTCCATTATCCACCTCATATTGGCAATATGATCACGTGTTCCACGAAATTTCCTAAATCCTGCTTGACTATCAGGAAGCTCTCTCTCTATTGTACTCTCCATTCTTTTATGTATTATTTTGAGTAATATTTTGCTTATGTGTGATATCATTGCTATTGTCCTGTAATTTTCACACTCTTTTGCGTCTCCTTTTTTAAATAAAGGGATAAAGACTGAACTTTTCCAATCTTCTGGCCACTTTCCAGTTTTCCATATGTTATTACAAATCTTTGTTATTGTCTTTGTCATCACGCCATCCCCAGCTTTTACCATTTCTATTGGTATCCCGTCTTGACCCGGGGCCTTATTATCTTTCAATTGTTTAATAGCCCATTCTACCTCTGCTTCCATGATTTCCGGTTCATTTTCATACTCTGTTACATCTGTTTTTTCTACCTTTACTCTTTTATCTTCGTTGTACAACTCTTCTGTGTATTCCTTCCATCTTTTCTTCATTCCTTCTTCATCCGCAATTATGTGTCCATCACCTGCTTTCAGCGACCCCATTTTTGGTGTGTTTTTTCTCGTTATTTCCCTCACTTTTGAAAACATAGTTTTAGTTCTTCCTTTTCTTCCCTCCTCCTCCATTTCCTTGCATAATTCATTTAGATGTTTTTCTTTGTCCATGCGCGCTTGTTTTTGGAATGCGCTGTTCAGTTTTCTTATCTTATCTTTATCTCCTTCTCTTTTTGCTTCCCTTCTGCATATGGCTATGTTAATAGCTTCTTTCGATAGCCAAGGAGTTGTTTTAGTTTTTCTTTTCTTCGGAATATATTTCTCCGCAGTTTCTAAGATCACTTCCTTTGTCTTTTCCCATAAATTGTTCTCAACCTCCTCTGTTTCTGCATCGTCCCTCTCCAATATTTCAAATCTATTCCTTATTTCTACTCTGTATTCCTGTGATATTTCCTTGCAGTCGTATGTGATCAATCTTTCTCCTTTTTTTAATTTTTTTAGTTTCGTTTGCACTGTTGCTACTAGTAGTTCATGATCGGTTCCACAGTCAGCGCCTGGTTTTGTTCTAACATCTCTTATCGTGCTATTCCATCTTTTATTTATCAGTATGTAATCAATCTGGTTCCTGTGTTTTCCATCTGGTGACGTCCACGTATACAACCTTCTTTTTGGCTGTTCAAACCATGTATTCATTATTCTCAGGCTGTTTCCTTCGCAAAAATCCACTAATCTCTCTCCTGCATCATTTTGCTCTCCCAACCCATGACCTCCTAACGTGTCTCCCCCTCCTCCATTATATTTTCCCACCTTCGCATTAAAGTCACCAATGACCATTATTACATCTCCTTTAGGAGTTTTATCAATTACACTTTGTAATTCATTGTAAAAGCTTTCGTGCTCTTCCTCAATCGCCATTGACGTTGGTGCATATATTTGTATAATTGTTATATTAACTTTCTTTCCTCGAAATCTTACGCTCAAGATTCTGTCACTCACTGTATCATAACCCATTATTGAATTTGCGCTTGTTCTATCACACATAATTGCTACCCCACTTCTTCCTTTTTCTTTTTTACCTGACATTATAATCCTATAACCATTCCAATTGAAATGGCCCTGTCCTTTCCATCTTGTTTCACTTAACCCCATGATTGATATATCAAGTCGTTCCATCTCTCTCTGAATGATATCCATCTTTCCACTCTGCATACTACGGACATTCCATGTGCTTATTTTCATTTTATTTTTACAGCTCAGGATGAGTCTTTGCTTTCCAGTACGATCTGCCACTGAACCTCCTTTCGGCTTTTGTCCTGTTGCTTCATTAGACTGAATTGCTTTCAACTCTCCATTTCGCTCTTTCCCAGTAGCTGTTGAGTCGCACTCCGGCCTGGGAGTCTCACCATCTGCGACTACTACTTTGTTTGAATTAGCTTGATTCATAAAGGTTTTCTTGGCATGGTAACAGGGGTGGTTTGCCATTGCCTTCCCCTGGTTTTGCCTGCCGTGCCCGTTCGTTCTCCTACCCAATTAAGGGAGGGTACTAACAGTCTGCACCACATGAAGGTGGGCACGGAGGACTTTGGTTCATCAGCCCAGGTCGGTTCCGAATCTACGATCATCGAATACGTCGATCGGATTTCCTCCCTGTGTTACTCTAAGCAAGCTAGGCAAGCCTAGAGTGACTGATGAGCCTTTGCAGAGTATATATATATATATATATATATATATATATATATATTAAATACCTATATCAATTACTTGCGGAAACAAGCATACTTGCATACATACATACAATACATAGCCTACATACATACATCGTGCACCTTTTAATAGTTTGCGAGATGTATAGATACAATACAATACGATGCATGTGTTACATACATGCATAGTTGCATACAGGTCAACGAATCTGAAAAGATACTGTAGCCATGCTGGCATCATTGGCATGATTGCCATTATACAGTGCAACGTTAAACTTAACACGCGCAGTTCCTATTTATACATAGTATACTTAATTATAGATAGTATATATATATATATATATATATTAAATATATATAGTGTATATATACACTTGTGCGTATACACACACACTATATAAATCCATGAATATATATATATATATATATATATATATATATATATATATTATGTAGTAACCGGTTATACATACAAGCATATATTGATTTTCACGCAACACATGCACGTACTTCTATATAAACAAAAGTCCACGTGAGTCTGTATACATACATATATATATGCACTCATATATATATATATATATATATATATACACACACTTATATATATACATATACGCCACATACATATACATATATACATGTATGTGTTTTGTGTCGTATATTGACCCACGTGTTCACGTATGGGTTTTAAACTACCTTTGGTATGTGGAACGTTGAAGCTAGGCTTTATCTCGTGATTATCTCTATACCCGCAGCCCCATACCAGCTGCTGCAACATCACCCTACGAGGGTCCACCCACACCTCCCTTCCACCCCCACCCACACCACTTCATCCCACCCCTCCCTGCTCTTCCGCGCCCGTACTTCGCCGAATGCCACAGAGTAGCCAAGCGGACGGGCTGAGGTGTGACGCTAAATGAGGCACAGGCGGAAATAGTTCCGGAAAATATTCCCATTGATTGACGTTACAGGATGTTACAGAACTGTTCTTTCATGAGTGGACAAACAGAGAGTGGTTATTGTTACGCGTTTCCAATTAGTAATAAAAGAGACCAATTACACATCGATTAGAACGGGCTAGAAATGGGCCATGTCCATGAGTTGACAAGTGTAAGAGACAGTTATATGAAGGCTTAGAAAGAGCTAACTAAACTTATAATAATATCAATAATAGTAGCAGTAGCAGCAGTAGCAGTAGCAGTAGTAGTAGCAGTAGCAGTAACAATAACAATAACAATTACAATAACAGTAATACTACTACTACTACTACTACTACTACTACTACTACTACTACTACTACTACTACTACTACTACTACTACTACTACTACTACTACTACTACTACTACTACTACTACTACTACTACTACTACTACTACTACTACTACTACTACTACTACTACTACTACTACTACTACTACTACTACTACTACTAATAATAATAATAATAATAATAATAATAATAATAATAATAATAATAATAATAATAATAATAATAATAATAATAATAATAATAATAATGAATACACACAAGACTACAAAATTTCACTCAAATGTAGCTACCACCTTCAAACTTCCCTTTCCCTAATCTCCCCGCGTTGTCCAAATTGAGCGCAGTGGGACCCATTTTCGCTCCCAAAACCAATCGGGCACCACACCATCCTCCTTCTCCCTCCCTTCCTCCCTCCGTCGTCCCCTTGGCAGGCCGGTGTTCTGGAAAGACAGGTGCTCGGGCGGCAGTTGACAGGACGCAGGGAGCAACTCTGTAGAAGGAGGGAGGTAGCGAGAGAGGGAAAGTGGGGCCAAATGAAAAATTGCTTATCCAGGGCTGGATCGAGCGTCGGTGACTGAGCGGGGTAGAGGGGAGGGCAGAGGGGGAGATGGGAGGGGAGGTGTCGCACACCAAATGCTTCGATTCTCGGCCTTGCAATTTGCGCGTGATTTCGCGTAATGCGAGCGAAGGCGAGGAATAAAAGTCACTTGCACCCCTCTTTTAAGTGTTGCCTTCGCCCTATAAATAAACAACAGCCATAAGGCTCAGAAGTGGAGACGTTTTGTTGCGTACACACCTCTGTAAGTCTTAACTTGCTAATTATAAGTAATTCGCCCTATAAAATACAAGGGCATGTGTTTCACACCTAAATTTAACTTCAACATTTGATATAGAAATAATACGCCCGAAAAAGTACGAAGCAGTTCCTTACATATTTCTCTTTAACTTGACAGTTTCCGATAAGTAATTCGCCCTGTAAAATACTAGGGCAGTCACTTACACACCTCTCTTTATATTCACAATTTCCTATATAAGCAAGAGACGCAAGAGCAATATTAGCTGCATGCACATGATTGTCAGGTGATGTAAAAGTCAATGGTGCTTTTAAACATCGAAACTACAGCAATCCCTTAAGCTAGCCTGAGAGGCACCCATGGGTATGAAGTGTTAGCGACTTCATTTTCTTAGCTTCGGCATATGAAGGCGGTTGGCTATTCCTCTCCCTCGCACACTGGACTTCCAACCAATAGTGTACGGTCAATGTACTCATTACAGGTGAGTTGGTATGGGGAGGTATGTCAATCAAACCACTAACCAACTGCGCACAAATAGTTACTAACCCACGCAGGCGCCGATGAGGGTGTGTGTGCGCGCGTCAGGACACCTGATACATGATGTAGTTTTAAATTGCAGGTATAACCTTTAAGGCCCAGAATACCAGCCCTCTTTCGTCTTAAATTGGTAACGTCAAAACGCCCTCCTGGACTGTTGCGTTCCCCTTTCTACAGGCCTTTTGCGGGAACCTCTAGGCCCAGGACAATTATTGCAGACTCACATGCTTTCATATGGCGTGCGTTCATCGTGCTCAAAGCATTCCGCAACATTCCGCCCAACACGTCAAGGCCCTATGCGTTTTAAATACCTAATCAGGACTCCAATTTTAACCAGACATCCGCGTATCATATTATCTACAGATTTAAGGACCTTGCGCGAGTAATAATTATGTTCTTAAAATTAAAAAAATATTAAATATAAAATTAAGGTGTTGAGATTTGATTAGAATCATAAACATAATCAAATCACAGCCATAATCAAAACCAGATTAAAACGACTAATCAACCAGCCAGGCTCATAATCATAGCATCGGCAAATATTGTAATAGGTTAGCTGTTAGCATAAACGTGGCAGACGTGTTTGTTTACTTATTTAACCCACTGACATCCTGATTGGGCAAAAACACCCAACGCTCTCTGTGGGTTTAACCCCATAACCATCGTTGATTTCTTACTCTAACTCGAATAAGTCCTTCTGCATTCTCTGCTGTCTGTCTGCTTTGCGGTGTTTATCTCTCTTTGTCTCTGTCTCTACCACTCTCTGTTAGTTTGTATATACAGTCATCTGTTTCTGTCTGACTCTCTCTCTCTCTCTCTCTCTCTCTCTCTCTCTCTCTCTCTCTCTCTCTCTCTCTCTCTCTCTCTCTCTCTCTCTCTCTGTGTGTGTGTGTGTGTGTGTGTGTGTATGCTTGTGTGTAGTGAGTAGCTCAGTCTCTGTCTCTGTCTATCTGTCTATCTATCTTTCTCTCCTTCTCTCCCTCTTGTTCTCTCACTCTCACTCTCTGTTTCTCTGTCTCTCCCTCTCATTCCTTTACTCCCTCTCTCCTCTCTACCTCTCTCTCCCTCTCCATCTCCATCTCCCTCTCTCACACTCTCACTTTCACTTTCACTCTCTCTCTCACTCTCACTCTCACTCTCTGTCTCTCCCTCTCCCTCTCATTCCTTCCTTCCCTCCCTCTCTCTCTCCTCTCTCTCTCTATCTGTTTATCTGTCTGTCTCGTTCCTTCTCTCTTTCTCTATCCGTCTCTATTTACCAATCTATCTATCTCTCCCTCCCTCTATCTCTGCCTTCCTCTCCCCGACCCCCCACCCCGACCCACTCTCCCTCCCTCGTTCTCTCTGTCTCTGTCTCTGTATCTCTTTCAGCCTCCCTTTCCCTCTCTTGAGGGATAGGTGTGCGCATGCAGCTAATCGTTTTATGGCATCATCATCATCACCACCTCACCCTCCGCTGCCTCAACATCGGTCCATTTATAAATCATCGCCCGACTTTCACCCATTCCCAACTAACTTATCATATGCGGGTAGATTCATACAAATTATGCACACGTCATAAAACACAGGTCACCAACGGCACGCATACATACATACATACATATATACATACATACATACATATATATATATATATATATATAATAATGATAATATATAGTCCATATATCTTAAAATTAATGATAATACATTGCCATACATAACATCAATATAGTTTGTATGTATATGTATATGTATGTATGTATGTATGTATGTATGTATGTATGTATGTATGTATGTATGTATGTATGTATGTATGTATGTATGTATGTATGCATGTATGTACGTACGTATGTATGCATGTGTGTATGTATATGATCATATGTATATAATTTACTTCATGCATATATTAAAATGTATGACGTAGGCCTACATATTTTCATGTGCATATTTAAATTCGCATATATCATGAATGATGCTTATATACGTATGTATGTAAGTATGTATGTATATAATTATGTAGGCCTATATATGTAGATATATCTGTGTATGTATCAACGAATATATTTGATTTATGCATATGTATATATCATAAATGTATATATGTTATGTTAAGTCGTTAGGCCGATCTACCCGCATAGTTAGTCGGATGACAGGTGCGAGTGAGTGCTTGTATCCCTGTGTTAGGGTTGATGTTGTTGCTGCTGCCCTATACGAAGTCACGTACACCCAAGCGACGCAAACCCCTCGGCCTCCATCCATAGCCAAAGAGAGGATCCGCTTCCAAAGCTACTACGATAATCACGGCGTATTATCATCAGCTGAACATTGCCTTATATGCTTCAACTATGTACGTGTACATGCAGGCTACAAGGCATGTTGAAGGATTAGATCACAATTTGTGCATAGACGTATGTATGAATATATATATGTATTTGTGCATGTATGCGTGTATGTATGTATACACACAAACATACATACATACATACAGACATACATACATACATACATGCATGCATACATACATACATACATACATACATACTGTTGGGAGACCTTCCCAACCGAGACACTGTTGACAGTACTTTGTCCTAGATTGAAGAGACATTCTGGATAAAGCTAAATATATTTAGTATTGAACTGAACTATATATTGAAAGTAGGCGTGATGTTATGCTTACTAGAAATATACGAATATCGTTACTGTAACAGAGACAGAAAATAGGATAGTTGATGAACTATATAAGGTATAGTTAAGAAGGAGTGTTCTCTCCTATTTAAACCAATGTAAAAGATTCGTCGTCGAAGCTTGGCAGTTTTCGTTAGGCCTGTTGCCGTGTGATGTCGAATTCTCAGTAGAACTGACCAAGACTTCCATGTACTAGATAAGTCTAGTTAACTAGTTAAACTGTTGGTTTCGTGTCCGCTGTGGCCAACCAAGTTGTTTGTTTGCTGTGCAACGTTCTCGAGATCTGGAGACGTGTGGAGCTGATGTGCTACGATAAGGTTGTATGTGTGTTACTATTACGGATTTTGTTTTATAATATACATTCTATTTTACCCTAGACACGAGTTTTTCTTCATTCGTAGAGTAGCACCTTACATTTGGGGGCTTCGTCCAAAAGTGACGTTAAGGCGAAAAGTCTAAAAGCGAAAATTTTGTAGGGACTTTTCTAAAAGAGTCTAGAGACAAAAGTGGGGAAATTAAACCTTTGAAAAGGAAATTTCTTAGTGAAAGTTTTGGCAACAGAGCTAAAAGTAATTTGAGTAAGTCTAGAATAGACTAGAGAATAAGCAGTCAAAATGGAGTCGCCTGTAGCAGCAAAAGCGTTAACGCTTGAAGATGTCTTTGACTGTTCGGTTGAAGAATTAAAAGTTGAGTTAGAACGCTTAGGTCAGGAAACAAAAGGCTTAAGTAAAGCACAGATGCAAAAGAATTTAGCAAAGTTAGTATCTCCGTCTAAGGCTATGCGTGAGGAGTGGAAAATAAAAAGTAAGTCTTTGGAGTTAAAAGCAGCAAAGGAAGCAGACGAGGCGGAAAGACAATTTAAGAGAGAGGAAGCAGAAAGACAGCAGAAAAAGGAAGAGCGTGATTTGGAAATGTTTAAACTTAAGTTAGAAGCTGAACAACGTAAAGCAGAAGAAGCAGCTCAAGAAAGGAAAGCTAAAGCTGAAGTAGAAGCTGAGGAGCGTAAAGCTAAGTTGGAAATGGAGAAGAGACAATTAGAAATGGAAGAAAGAAAGTGGCAAGCAGAAGAACGTAGAAAAGAAGCAGAAGCAGAAGCAGCAGTTGAAAGAAGGAAAGTAGAAGTAGAAGCAGAAGAAAGGCGAATAAGATTAGAATCAGTAGCAACAGCTGAGAAAGTAGAAGCAGAGGAAAGGAGAATAAAATTAGAATCTGTAGCAGCAGCTGAGAAAGTAGATGCAGAGGAGAGGAGAATAAAATTGGAAGCTGAAGTATTGGAGAGAAGATTGAGAATAGAAGCAGAAGCAGCTCAGAGTAAGCTACAGTTGGAATTAGAACTGCAAGAAAAAGATAAAGTGAGACAACATGAGTTGAAATTGAAAAAATTGGAAAATAATGTAATTGAACATGATGACATGGAGCAAGGTTTTCGAATGTCTAATGCAGTAAAATTTGTTCCGAAATTTGATGAATTAGATGTTGAACATTACTTGTTGGCATTTGAAAAAGCAATGCAAATACATAAATTTCCAAAAGATAAATGGACGGGTCTCATTCATACTCAGTTAACTGGCAAGGCACAGAAAGTGTTCTCAGAGCTCAGTGTGGAGGAATGTCAAGACTATGACATTCTGAAGCAAGCATTGTTGAGAGCTTATGCTCGTGTTCCGGAATTCTATAGAAAACGGTTCAGAACAATGAGAAAAGGAAATTTGGAGACTTATTCAAATTTTGCTTTTCGATTGAGTTTGCCATTTAACAGTTGGATTGAGGGGGAAGGTGCTACGAAAGAAGTGGATAAACTCATTGAAGTTGTGAAGTTGGAACAATTTGTGAATTGTTTGCCAACAGAACTTCATAGATGGGTTATTGAAAAAAAACCTGAGAGTTTGAGTGAAGCAGCCAAATTAGCAGATGAATTTGCTATTTTGTACAAACCATTTAAAGTGGAAACATTTGGAGGGTTCAGAGGTGAAAACAAAGTGGATTTGAATATGGAAAAAGGAAATTGGGGACAATATTCAAATACACTGAAATTTGAGAACAAACCGTGGAATTCTGATTGGAGGGCACCTAAAAAGGCAAGTAAGACGGGTTTTCCTAAGAGTTTGGGGTCACCAGCGTCTTGTGCGTTTTGTGGAGGAAAAAATCACGTGGTTTCAAATTGTTGGCAGTTGAAAGGTAGACAGGAGGTTAATGGACAACGAAATTTTGAAACTAACATAAAATCAGTTCAGTTAGTGGGGAATGACAACTGCTTTACTGAAAACTCACAAGGTTCGATGCATGTGCATGATAGGTATAAGCCTTTTTGTTCAAATGCATGGTTGTATGGGCATGAAGGTACACGGCGTCAGATAGTCTTGCTAAGGGATTCTGGGTCGTTGCAAACTTTGGTTAGCAGGGAAAGAGTAGGAAATGATGAGTTTAATGACACAAAGGAAAATAGGATGATTCAGGGTGTAGTGGGAGATCCTATTGAGATTCCTTTAGTGGAAATTAAATTGGATTCGGAACGCGTGAAGGGAATAGTGTTGTGTGGCTTAATTGATAAGTTACCAGAAGGAGTAGATGTGCTCATTGGTAATGATATTGCAGACTTGGGACCAATAGACATTTCTGTGGTAACTAGAGCACAAGCAGCATTGGATAGGGTTGTCACTGGGAATAAAGATGCCGTGAACGCTCATGCTACACAGTTGGAAATAGTCGAAGAGGATTTGGAGTGTTCAGGTGTTAGTGAATTGTTTGACGAGAATAGAATCATTAAGTCAAACATAGGAGAAATTGTGTCTCGAAATGATTTGATTCAATTGCAACGTAACGATGTCTCGATGGAGCCATTGTTTGAGTTGGCTAAATCGGATCCGTCAATGAGGGAACAGAGTTACTATGATGTTTCTAATGATGTCTTGGTAAGACATTGGAGAAATAAGATAGTTCCTGATGGCATTGAGGTAAAACAAATTGTTGTACCTACAGCCTTAAGGACTAAATTACTGCAAGTGGCACATGACATTCCGTCAAGTGGGCATTTGGGAACACAAAAGACTATTGATAGATTATTGTGTCATTTTTGGTGGCCTGGTGTGTTCAGGGACATCAAGGAATATTGTAGGAGTTGTGATGTGTGTCAGAGATTGGGAAAAGGTGCGGTGAAGGTTCGTGCTCCATTGATAAACTTACCAGTCATTTCTAGTCCATTTTCAAGATTGGCTGTAGATATCGTGGGTCCCTTGAAAACATGTGCGAAATCGGGAAATGAGTATATCTTGACTGTAATGGATTTAGCTACACATTACCCGTTGGCATTTCCTTTGAAAAAGCATTGTGCAATTGAAGTAGCAAAATGTCTAATACAGGTGTTTACAATGTTTGGTTTTCCAGAGGAACTGTTGTCTGATTGTGGAACTGAGTTTATGTCGAAAGTGATGCAAGTTTTTTTGAATGAGTGTCAGGTGACGCAGCTGAAATGTTCGCCGTATCACCCGCAGACCAACGGATGTCTGGAGAGGTTTCACAGGACGTTGAAGGACATGTTAAAAGCGGTGGGTGAGAAATTTCAGGGAGACTGGGATGAAATTCTTCCGTGGGTCTTGTTTGCCTATCGAGAGGTGCCGGTTAAAGGTTTGGGATTTTCTGCCTTTGATTTAACGTTTGGAAGAGACGTGAAAGGTCCTTTGCAATTAATTAAGAAAGCATGGTTGCATGATGATTGGGTTAAGGACTTAAAACAGAGAAATTTGATTGATTTTGTTTTGGATTTGAGGGAGAAAATTCGTAATGCAATGGCATTGGTGAATGAAAATGAGGGAATTGAAAAGGAGAAAGCGAAGTATTGGTATGATCAGAAAGCCAAGAAAGTGGTGTTTGAAGTTGGTGAGAAGGTGTTGGTATTGTTGCCGCTGATTGGAAAACCATTGCAGGCAAAATACTGTGGTCCATATGTGATAGAGAAAAGGTTGGGTGAAGTGGATTATGTCATTGGAACTCCGGATAGGAGAAAAACTAAACGTGTAGTGCATGTTAATTTGTTGAAAAAATATGTTACACGTGGGTTGGAAACGGATGAGGCAGTGAAGGTAAATGTAGTCTTGACAAATCAGGGAAGAGATGTTGAAAATGAAAAAGTTGTCTTTAATGATGTAATTCTTGATCATTTAGATGTGGAGAAAAGGCAGCAGTTGATGACTCTATTGTGGGAGTTTCAACACGTTTTTGGTGACAAGCCAGGACGTACTTCCGTGATTGAACATCGAATTCAATTACAGGAGGGTGCTCGACCTATTCGGCAGACGCCATACAGGTTAAATCCTGAGAAATTACGGTTGGTAACAACTGAAATTGAGGATTTGTTGCAGGATGGGATCATTGAAGAATCGGAGAGCGCGTGGGCGGCTCCGATTATAATGGTTCCCAAACCTGATGGGTCAGGAAGGTTATGCACAGACTTCCGAAAATTGAATATGGTAACTGTGGCGGATCCATTTCCTATGCCAAGGGTGGATACTTTATTGGATAAATTGGGAGGTGCTAAATACATGACAAAATTGGACATGACAAAAGGTTATTGGCAAATACCGATTGCAAAGGAGGATATTCCTTTGACTGGATTTGTGACTCCAAATGGGCATTTTCAATGGCGCTATATGAGTTTTGGTTTACGAAATGCACCAGCTACGTTTAGTAGGTTGGTAAGGAAGTTGTTTCAGGGTATGGAATCATTTTGTGATGCATATCTCGATGACGTCATCATTTTTAGCAGAAACTGGGATAATCATTTGATGCATTTGAAGCAAGTGTTGATGAAAGTGTGGAATGCGCATTTAAAATTGAACTTGAAGAAATGTGTGTTTGCGAATGCTGAGATTGATTTTCTTGGTCATCATTTGGGTTTGAATTCAATTCAACCTAGAACGCAAAAAGTAGAGGCGTTATTGAAATTTCCTACTCCTGTGAATAAAAAACAGGTACAATCTTTGTTGGGGTTGGCAGGATATTACAGGAGATATATACCGCATTTTGCTGACATAACGGTTCCTTTGAATGAATTGTTAAAGAAAAATAAGATTTTCTCTTGGAATGATGATGCTCAAAGGGCTTTTGTGGATCTCAAATCTAGATTGGCGTCTAGACCAATTTTGAGACCACCTGATTACGATAAACAGTTTTGTTTGGCTGTAGACGCTTCTCAAAATTGTGTGGGAGCTTGTCTGTTTCAGATAACTGATGACGTGGAACATCCGATTTGTTTCCTGAGTCGGAAGCTGAGGATTCATGAGATGCACTATTCGACGATCGAGAAGGAGGCCTTGGCGCTTGTGACAGCGGTCCGAGCGTGCAGCGTCTACTTTGGGTCTTCGCCGGTCTTGGTCTATACAGATCACAGTCCGTTGCAGTTCATAAACACAATGGCAAATTCAAATCAGAAATTGCTTCGATGGAGCCTAGAGTTACAACAGTATACTCTCGACATTAAGCATCGACCGGGAAAAGAGAACTGGATGCCAGATCTCTTGAGTCGACCGTCGCCTGTGGGATCTTCGAGTGTGTTGTTGGGGAGTTGAAGTTGGGGGTTTTGGTTGTGTTTTGCGTGGTTTCATTTGTTATGTTTTGTGTTTTTTTTCGTTTTGTCGAAAACCGATAGGTTTTCTCTCGTTGTGGTTGGGGGGTATGTTGGGAGACCTTCCCAACCGAGACACTGTTGACAGTACTTTGTCCTAGATTGAAGAGACATTCTGGATAAAGCTAAATATATTTAGTATTGAACTGAACTATATATTGAAAGTAGGCGTGATGTTATGCTTACTAGAAATATACGAATATCGTTACTGTAACAGAGACAGAAAATAGGATAGTTGATGAACTATATAAGGTATAGTTAAGAAGGAGTGTTCTCTCCTATTTAAACCAATGTAAAAGATTCGTCGTCGAAGCTTGGCAGTTTTCGTTAGGCCTGTTGCCGTGTGATGTCGAATTCTCAGTAGAACTGACCAAGACTTCCATGTACTAGATAAGTCTAGTTAACTAGTTAAACTGTTGGTTTCGTGTCCGCTGTGGCCAACCAAGTTGTTTGTTTGCTGTGCAACGTTCTCGAGATCTGGAGACGTGTGGAGCTGATGTGCTACGATAAGGTTGTATGTGTGTTACTATTACGGATTTTGTTTTATAATATACATTCTATTTTACCCTAGACACGAGTTTTTCTTCATTCGTAGAGTAGCACCTTACAATACATACATACATACATACATACATACATACATACACACATACACACATACATACATACATACAAACATACATACATACATACATACATACATACATACATACATACATACATACATACATACATACATACACACATACACACACAGACATACATACATGCATGCATGCATCAAAACCCCTTCAACCAAGTTCCGGACTGGCACCATCCGAGAAATGACAGAAGAAAACGTTCGAACAATAAGCAGTATTTAGCGACATCTTGTGGCTGCAATGGCCGCTGACGTATACCCTATATCTGTGTTTGGTGGTTATGACATGCAGGACTGTGATTAAGCGAAGTAGACGAATCAATAATGGATGGATTGATCGAAAGTTTAACGTCGTCTTATGACATCAAAGGCCGTTGACGACAAATAAAAACATATAAATATTTTTTTTATTCCATGGTTTAACGTCATCATATGACATCAAAGGCCGTTGACGACAACTCAAAATTATGTACAATACAGTTGAACAAAATTGATAGAGTTAAAGGCATCTAAACAGTACTTTACAATGTCACTAATATTCATTGTTTAGCAGCATAATATTATAGTTCAGATACTAATGTCAATGTTACTTGCATAAGATAACATACTGTAAGATGGTCTTTCAGGAAAATTATACACTGTTTTGCAGCAATTATCACACATAAATTTTTTAATGTAAAATGAAAACATTCCCGATAAACAGCAATAATGTACACGAGATTTCCAATCCAGCTATTCAATTATATAACAGCATTGGTTTCAAGTTTACAAAACCTGTAATTATGAAGTTTACAAAACCTTAAATTATGATATGAAATTTATATATTAATTTTTAATTTTCAAACTTTTCAAACATGTAAAATATCATCTCCGTATTGGATTGGATCCACAGTTTAACGGCAGCTTATGACAACATAGGCCGTTTCCGCCGACAAAGATTATTTTTGGCATAATACAGCTCTTTTACCCGTATATTACCTATATATATATATATATATATATATATATATATCACAATATAAATCCTTTCTAAGGGTGTCTAAATGAAAGAATATTTTAATGTTGTTATCGTCAGTGTTTGTCCCATTTTACTTACGCTATTTAGATGGACGATTAGTAAGCAATATAATATAATATAATAAATATCAGTAACGGAATTAGAATTATATAGGACAGTGAAGTCTAAGGAAGTGAAATCAGTCGACTAGCCTGCAGCTAATAATGATACTCGTTGATAAAACAGATGAGTAACAATTTAAGTATATAGGTTCTCGACATTCCTCATTATATTTTAAAGTATACAGTATCCCGGATCCTCTATGTGAGCAATTGGAAATTGGTCTTGTTAATTCCGGTTGAAGATTAAGTGCAAACTGTGATTTAAGAACACGTAGCTGTTATCATCATAAAGTCTTTAGCTAAATTATACATTTGCGCTAAAATAAAATGAAATATCTCTATTTAGAATAATGCTTCTTTGGTGTCGTTGTTGAAAAAAATATGTCGTCGTTAGCTTCTGCATGCAAACGTTAAAAATAGCCTATAAGGTTATTTAAAGGTGTCTAACATCCGCCTGTAAGTCAGTAAGTAGATAAGTCAGTAAGTAGTTAAGTCAGTAAGTAGTTAAGTCAGTAAGTAGTTAAGTCAGTCAGTCAGTCAGTCAGTCAGTCAGTCAGTCAGTCAGTCACTCACTCACTCACTCACTCACTCAGTCAGTCACTCAGTCATTCATTCTGTCATTCATTCATTCATTCATTCATTCAGTCAGTCAGTCATTTATTCAATCAATCAGTCAGTCAATCAATCAATCAATCAATCAGTCAGTCAGTCATTTAGCCAATCAGTCAGCCAGTCGTTCTGTCAATCAGTCATTCAGTCAGTCAGAGTCAGTTAGTTAGTTAGTTAGTCTGCCTGTCTGCCTGCCTGCCTGCCTGCCTGCCTTCATGCCTACCTGCCTGCATGCCTGTCCGTTGGTTTGCAATTTTAGTTTTGTATCTTATTTGTTAGTAATGGTGGAGGCAGTTAGGTAAACAGAGATGCATGTAGGTCTATTATTTTGGCAGGTTTAAAGTATATAGGTTGATGCGCCTGTGTATAATATGAGTAAACAGTTTTCGGTTCATGATTTGAGGACTGAACTTCCTACTTCCTACAAAAGAAAAGAACTCTCTAGCACTCACCCAATCACCTCTCTCTATCTGTCTATTTGTCTGTTTGTTTGTCTGTCTGTCTGTCTATGTATCTATCCATCTTTCTTCCCATTTAGCTCACTATATTTCTCTTTCTATCCGTCTGTCTGCCTGTATACTCTTCACTCGCGTCCTTTCTCTCTCTCCCTCTGTCTGTCTGTCTGTCTGTCTGCCTATCTCACTCTCTATGTTTCTCTCTTATTCACCTTGGCATACGTCTGTATATATCCGCTTCTCTCTCTTTGTCTGTGTTTCTCTTTGTGTATGTCTGCCTGTCTGCCTGCCTGTCTGCCTGTCTGTCTCCATGTCAGCTTTCCTATCTTCCTGTCTCCTATACTCCATCTGCTTCTCTTTTTTCCCTCCTTTTACTCTGTCTCTGAATCCCTCAATCATCTACCAATCACTTGATCCTATCATTCTATCCTCCATCAATCCATATCAGAAGAACGAGGGAAATGATCAACGAAAAGACCTACAGTACAATAAGAACCGAAAGAGCAAAGAAAAGAACAACAGTAAGAACAATGAGAACCAAAATAACAAAGAAAAGAACAACAATGAGAACCGAAATAACAAAGAAAAGAACAACAATGAGAACCGAAATAACAAATAAAAGAACAACAATGAGAACCAAAAGAATAAAGAAAATAACAACACTAAGAACCAAAAGAACAAATGAAAGAACAACAATAGGTACCAGAGGAACAGATAAAGAGCAACAGTTAGAACCAAAAGAACAAACGATCGAACAACAACAAGAACCAAAAGAACCGAGAAAAGAACAGGAAGAAGAAACAAGAGAACAAAGCAATGAACAACAATAAGAACCAAAGGAGCAGAGAAACGAGGAAGCAGAACGGAGTAAAGACATCGTTCATGAGAAATGAGGAAGGAAAATTATCAATAACATCTGACTCTAGTTTCACATCTTCGCCATCATCTAATTCTTGACATATAGATCATATCACACAATTGATTTAATTAAACTAATTGTACTAATTGCCACTCATCTAACTTTCACTTGTATACGTAGATCTCTGGAATAACAGAACGAGATACAGTTCTACACCGAATTACACAAGAAGAGCGGTGTCTTTAAGCTCACACCAACAGCTAACGACTTCATTTTCTCATCCCCGGCATACGATAATTCGCTTGATTTAACCCCTGGAGCCAGCCATGGGTTGAAGTGTAAGCGACTTCATTTTCTTAGCCTTGGCATCTAAGGGTGGGTGGCCTGCCCTCTACCTCGCCATCAAATCTTCCCACCGACAGTGTACGGTCAATGTACTCATTACAGTGGAGTTGACTAGGGGCACAGATGGAGCAGAAATATCGAAGCAAACTTCTGCCCTTGCAGGGAAATGAACCTCCGACCTCTCGGCTGACAATCCATCACGCTAACCACTAGATCAATGTCTCCCAACATGGATGCCACAGCGTCACCCCTCAGGGTGGCTTGAAACTGTTCCGGGGTGCCACGGCTGGATAATACTTGAGCAGCTTTTTTCAAATATCAGTATTGACACATGCCTGCAACTATTTTTTTAAACTTAAAGTAGCGTAGAAATAGTGGCAGCACTGAGGTTGAATACAAGAAACGTTGGTCATCATTAAGATAAAGAACAAGTGGAAGAAAGATAATGAAACTAAGGGGAGGTGCCGTTGACTGAATGACTTTTAGTAAAGGTGATTTGCTCCAAACTCGGAAAAAAGAGGCTGGGAACCGCTGCATTGGATTATAGCGCATTAATGTGTGCATGTATGTGTATGTGTTCATGTGTGTATGTGTATATTATAATATATATATATGTATATATGTGTGTATGTGTGCGTATGTCTGTGTATGTGAGTTAATGTGAGTGTATGTGAGTGTGTGTATGTGTGTTTGTGTGTGTGTATGTGTGTGTCAAAGATTGACACGATTAGTTAAATTGCTAATTGATTAGAGTCAGAATTAGCTGCCTAGATTTGCTAATCGATTAGAATTAGAACTATTTTCTCTTTGTAAAAAAATGTCTAATCTATTAGCTAATCGATTAGTTAAATTGCTAATCAATTAGAATTACAATTAGCCACTGAAAGTTGCTAATCGATCGGAATTAGAATAAGCAAAATCTCGTAGCTAATCGATTACAATTAGAATTAACTGATTGTCTAATCGATTGGCTATTCGATTAGTATCTAATCGATTAGTTATCCATCTCTGCTGTGTGTGTATGTATGTGTATGTGTCCCTTCGTGTCCATGAAAAACAACAGAAATGCAGAGAAATCGATGACCTGCTTCATATAACCCCTCAGGACTGCTAAATGAGATATTTACCTCTGACCCTAGCTTGACCCCAACCCTCCCGCCGACCCTTCCTTTGGCATTGCTCTCGGATGAATCGCGCCCCGGCACCTTTGCTTTTCTCACACGTTGTAGTGGGTGAAATTGAAGGAGAGGGAGACATATAGAAAGGGGAACATGGCAAGTAGAAAGGAAGAAAGGAAGAAATGAAAGAAGGAAGGAAAGAAAGATGGAAAGAAGGAAATAAGGAAGGAATGGAGGGAAGCAAAGAAGGAATGAAAGAAAGGAAGGAAGGAAAAATGAATGATGGATGGAAAGAAGGAAGGAAGAAATAGAAGGAAAAAAGAAAGGAAGGAGGGAAGGAATTGAAGGAAGGCAGAATCTCTTTTTCAGGATGCCTTTATTTCTCTTTTCGTCTCTTCCCGTTTTGTTTATTGTTTTCTCTATCGATAATTAATTCTATTCTATTTACTGTTTAGTGTTTTGTTGATTGTGTACTGTTGACTAATGTTAACGGTTGATTGTTAATTGTTGATTGTTAACTGTTGATTGTCTATTATTGATTATTAGCTGTTTATTGTTAACTGTCCACGAGAAGCAACATTTCCTTCCTTACATCCTTCCATCCTTCCTTCCTTCCTTCCTTTCCTTCCTTCCTTCCTTCCTTCCTTCCTTCCTTCCTTCCTTCCTTCCTTCCTTCCTTCCTTCCTTCCTCCCTTCCTTCCTTCTTTCCTTCCTTCCTTCCTGCCAACCTTCGTTAACCGTTGTTAACGGTTTATTGTTAACTGCTTATTGTTTACTGTTTATTGTTATCTGTTTATTGTTAGCTGTTTATTGTTATCTGTTTATTGTTAGCTGTTCAAACAGCTAAACAGTTAACAACTAAACAGTCAAATGATTGATTGATTGATTGTTTATTGTTAACTGTCTATTGATACTGGTTTATTGTTAACTGTTTATTGTTAACTGTTTATTATTGACTGTTTATTGTTAACTGTTTATTATTGACTGTTTATTGTTAACTGTTTATTATTGACTGTTTATTGTTAACTGTTTATTATTGACTGTTTATTGTTAACTGTTTATTATTGACTTTTTATTGTTAACTGTTTATTATTGACTGTTTATTGTTAACTGTTTATTATTGACTGTTTATTGTTAACTGTTTATTATTGACTGTTTATTGTTAACTGTTTATTATTGACTGTTTATTGTTAACTGTTTATTATTGACTGTTTATTGTTAACTGTTTATTATTGACTGTTTATTGTTAACTGTTTAGTTGTTAACTGTTTATTGTTTACCGTTTATTGTTTACCGTTTATTGATACTGGTTTATTGTTAACTGTTTATTGTTAACTGTTTATTATTGACTGTTTATTGTTAACTGTTTATTATTGACTGTTCATTGTTAACTGTTTATTATTGACTGTTTATTGTTAACTGTTTAGTTGTTAACTGTTTATTGTTTACCGTTTATTGTTTACCGTTTATTGATACTGGTTTATTGTTAACTGTTTATTGTTAACTGTTTATTATTGACTGTTTATTGTTAACTGTTTAGTTGTTAACTGTTTATTGTTTACCGTTTATTGTTTACTATTTATCAATCAGAGACGTGAGATGATGATGTTTGTCTCTTACCGTTTTTGCGTTGTGGATTCGTCTGTTTCCTTCGACTCCAACGGGGTCCATGGTCTCCGCTGCTGTTCGTGTTCATGTTGGCGCCCTTGGTCGCCGCCGAAGTGGACGCCCCGAGACAAGTGGCCGCCATCATGGTCGTCCCTTGTCATCGGTGCTTGCCCCCGTGCACCTCCTTCTCTCTGTCTCTGTCTATATCTCTGTCTCTCTCTGTCTATGTGTCCGTCTGTCTGTCTGTGGCTGTTTACGTCGATATCTACGCCTACGTTTCTCTACATCCGGTTGCCTCAGTCTCGGTCTACTTGTTATGTCTCTTTCCCTCCGTCTCTCTGTCTCTGTGTGTACGTCTCCCTGTCCGTTCGTTCGTCCGTGTTCGTGACCGCCTCACCGTCCCAGGACCGACTGTCGCCGCAGACCGTTCGTATCTCCTCGCCGTGCACACACTCGCAGTCCTCCTTCTCCCTTCTACGACACAACTACACCAGCCTCAGCAGCAGCAGCAGCAGCAGGCGCTCCGCATCCACCAGCATCCCCGTCTCGAGCATCACCAGACGGTGCATACGACCGTTCGTCCGTCTCAGATACCAACGCTGTCGCCGCAACGCCGCACGTATCATAGGGACAACAATAGCCGACTAAACCACTGGCCCACTCGGTCGGTCGGTCCGTCGGTCGGTCGCTGCCTGGTCCTTCCCCCGCTCGTCCCTCTCCCTTCGGCGTCGGGTGAATCGTCGCCTGCAGCTGCTGCTGGTCTGGCCTGCTTCATCCGCGCATTCGCCTTCCCTGCCCGCGCGCGACGGCGGAGGTGTCGCCTCGCTCGGTGTTGGCTCGCCCTGATTGCCATTGGCAACCGCCGTCGCAGTACCATTGCATCTCTTTGGCTGTGTTCGGTTGAAGTCGAACCCTAGGATGCGGTGTTCGAGGATGATGACTACACTCTTGCTCACCCACCACCACCCTCTCTGATCCTCTGGATACCGGACTCGGACCTCCCTCGGACTACTCTTTTGGACAATCCCTCTGACTATAAGCAGCGCTCGTGAATAAGCTGGGGCCCTGCGCTTGGCTTTTGAGTGACGGTTTAGAAGTTTTGAGATTACGATTGTGATTACGGAAGTAAACACGAGGTGACGAATTCATATAGCGCCGACACAAATCTTGACAGTTGAATTTAAAAACTAGATGAATAAGATGAGCATTGCCCTGAGAAGCAGCCATGGGTGTAAGGTGTTAGCGACTTCATTTTCTCAGCCTCGGCATATGAGCAGTGGCGTAAATCATGGGGGGGGACAGAGGGGGACAGTCCCCCCCAAAGTTTTGACTTAAGCCCTGCTGTCCCCCAAAATCCGGCCCTCGTAGGTACTCTGTCCCCCCAAAGTTATGTATAGATTTTCGCCTCTGCATATGAGGTCGGGTGGCCTGTCCTCTCCCTCGCCGTCTCATCTTCCCACTGACAGTGTACGGCCAGTGTATTCATTATATAGTTCAGTTGGTTCATTAATACCGATAATAAGGCACTGATGATGTAAGCTGCTCCATTTTTCTTAATAATGCATGTAACTGGGTCATGAGTTCCATCGGCTTATTCTATGGCTTACTAATAGCAATTTACGATTAGGCCTAGATTGTTACACTTTCAATTTTCAAATGGGATACAAAAATGCGACACCCAGTGTCTTCTGTTTGGCCCAGCTTAATTGAATCACTTTCATCACTCGCCCAGTCAATTAGATTGACTCATTGTTTCGCTACCTGACTCAGCTCTAGCTATATTTTCCCATTGTTTGTTAGCTAATGACCTGTCATGACATAGCTGACGTCTAATTTGCAATATACCTTGCTTTGTGATGTGGGCGGTTTCAACATTTTATGAGTAGCTTCCGTTTGATAACGCTGTGTCATAACGATAAATGATTGGCGATGCCCTCCTCCTTTGTCCAGGCTTCGGACTGGCACCTCCCGAAGTAGTTTCCATTGTTTAACGAAATCTTGTGGCTGTTATGATAGTTGAAACCTACCTTGCATTACCTGAATAAACGGACTATAACAGATGATACAGGTCTATTTATTACTTATAGTGCCTCTAAGGCATTTAAATGAGGTGTTTAATACAAATGCTGTATCTTAGTTAATCTGACTGGCTATTGTCACTCTCAGACGGTTTTAATTGTTCACCGTGGAGCGGTTTTAATTGGTTTTAAATGTTATTGGCCAAAATCGGCAGAGGCGGGCTAAGAAAGGAAACGTTTTGAGGGTGTCTAATTATAGCTCTGTATAGTTCGCTCATAATAGCGGCATATTGAATGCACCGTTTACTATATTAAAAATTATTTAAAATACTAAAGTCTTTGTTGTTGGCTTTACATTTTAACGTCTTTATAACAGAGTCCGTGTCTTAGCATAGCTTTTGCTATTGAGTAACGTTCTGGCTTTATATAGCGCTTAGATTTTGGAGTTAACGATTATTATTGGTTAACGCCATCTTGTGGCTATGTCAGACGTACACGTTGACTTTGCATTAAAACTCCCGTATAGAGTCAAGTTACTCCGCAATATTGGATGACGCATATATACCATGCAAGAAAATTATTTTGAAGGTGTCTAGGAAAGCTCGAAGTTCATTTGGCGCCATTGTAACGGCATAGCCGTGTTACGGCGCCATATAAATTGTCTATAAATTATTATTATTATTATTATTATTATTATTATTATTTTTTTTTTTTTTATGCCCCGAGGTATACATGATCCCTCAGGGACTTGAATATTACTATTGTAGATGGGATTGTCTGGAAATGACCCTACTCGTCGTTGTCGTTATTATTATTATTATTATTATTATTATTATTATTATTATTATTATTATTATTATTATTATTATTATTATTATTATTATTATTATTATTATTATTATTATTATTATTATTATTATTATTATTATTGGCAGTATTCAATGTTTGGCGGAATATTATGGCCTCCTGAGTCGTCAACATTTGATAAATAATTATATTTATCAATAGTTTATCGATATCATTTTCCATGAAAGACCAATGGTGTCGAAGAGGTAATAAATGTCTGCAGAGTTTTAACTGTTAAGGAAGCTACCCACGTGACCTTGCTTGACTAAATATGTAAATTCAATTTGAAGCGTTTTAAAGACTTCTGGAAAGAGGATGCAGAGTTTGACGATATACCTTATGGCAACAAAGCGTTTTTACGCTGGAGAAAATTATAATGTTAAACAACATCTTGCTTCTACCAGTTTCTGTATCATCGATTGGATATAGTTACTGTTTAACGACATTTTGTCATAAAGTTGACTAGCCCTGCTCCTTTCTTTATGCAGTGTACACCATAGAACGAGTATGCGAATATTACGAATATTAAGATTTGTAGAAATTTACGAATATTGACGAATATTTAAACTGGCCAACGAATATTACATTTTTTAAATTTCTTTTAATTCTTAACTGTTAAAAATCCGTGATTAATTGTACAAAATTCAGTGCCAAAAACTAGGCATTAGAACAAGAACAGTTAGCCTACATGTCACAGTTACTCATCTTATATATATCAGTAACTTCACTTAGCCTAGTTTATTGTTCAACATCTCAAAAGGCAATGCGGGCTGACCATGCGGCATTCACATTCGAGAGTGAAATAGTTAATCTTCGTCCTCAAAACGGAAACAGTGACGTCATCAACGAATATTTACGAATATTTACGAATATTGAATATGCCCTAATATTCACGAATATTTACGAATATTAAACCCTCAAGTCACGAATTCTCGTTCTATGGTGTACACTAGCAGTGGAGTTCATTTGCTGAATATGTAGCGTTTGCAAACAACGTTTAAAAGGTGTCTAATGAGACCAATGCTTTACTAATATCTAACGAGAGAATCTTGTGGCGACCATTCAGTGCAAATACGGTCAGCGCTCGTGAATAAGCTGGTGCCCGGCGCTTAGCTTTAGACTGGCGCTTTAGAAATATGGAGTTTAGCACTACGACTACACGACTATGATCCCTAGGCATGACAGAATCACCCACTGACCGCGGATTATGAATATATATTTACTGCTGCAACTATTTTAAAGGTGTTTCATTCGCGCCTTCAATATCGCGCAGTAGTAGGCCTATCCATTGTTTAGCGACATCTGGCGGATTAGTTGCGAAATATGTACACGTATTAATTTAATCAATTTACATAATGAGGGAATATATTGTTTTAATCTGTTGGCTAAAACGAGTCGGAATTTTTATTTTTATCAAACATCTGCTATAGCATGATATATTAACCCAATGCAAGGGCTATTAATTAACCCTTCATACGCATCAACACAGGACGAAGGATAATTGCGTCCTATTCCAACCATTCTTACAGTACTTCAGATGCCGTTTAAACATTTCCGCTGGTAATCAAAAGCTCCATCTACCGGCGAAAAAATATATTTGCCAACCACCTTTATCGGGGGAATTGTTCGTAATGGGATGGGTCCATAAATTTGTGTAGTTTCCGTTTCACGACGCTGTGCCATATAGCAAAGACGATTAGCGTCGCCCTCCACCTTTATCCAGGTTTCGGACTGGCACTATCAGAGAACGAGAAGTGGCGTAGTAACTCGCAGAGTAGTTTCGAGTGTTTAACAACATACTTTGGCTGCCAAAGCCGTTAACGTGGACCTTCCATTACTTACAAGTTGCAGCAAAGAATATATTGACTTAAGTAGGCCTATAGTAGTTTCAGTTTAACTAAACTGTGTGATAACGAAGATTATTAACGTCGCCCTCCTCCTTCATCCAGGCTTGGGACTGGCACTGTCAGAGTGCAAACATTGGGGGAGTTCTATAATGATTAAACGATTTGATGAGTACATATAGGCTACCCTAATTCATTCATTCATTCATTACGAAGATTTATATAGCGCCCCTTACTACTCAGGAGAGCTCCCGACCCCAGCACGGCTGAAAAGGACAGTTTTGAGGCAAGAATAGAAAGATTCGGAGTGGACTAATATCAAACGTTTCAAAGGTGTTTATGGAGGTTCGTATTAATAATAATGTTAATAACATATTTTGACTTCCAGGACCGTTCACGTCAACCTTCCGTTACTTATCAGTTACCAAGAGAAATCTATCTGCCAAACGCTTTGATAAGTATATAATTATATAGAGACTAGAGTAAAATAAAACCGTTTTAGAGGTGTTTAATAAGGTTTGTATTTATAATAATAATATTATGCAGTGTCTAACGACATCGTATGACTGCCAGGGCCGCTGACGTCAACCTCCTCATTTTTCAGCCTTATTGAGAGTGACATTACCTGGCACTTGCAGGCAGTTGCAGCACTATACGGGCAGTGGTGAAATTAAGTTTAGATTTTGCCATTCGATCAAGAGTTAAACGACATCATGTGGCAACGAAGGCCGTTGACGTCGACAGAAATTAATCTGAACACTTCTCACCGTTTTCAATTTCATCTTTGGTTAGTTGCTGTTTAAGGACACTGTGTCATAACAAAGATAACCAGCGTCGCCCTCCTCCCTTCACCAGGCTTGGGACTGTCACTGCCACAAGTAGGGTATACTGGCTCACATAAAGATCTCTTCGTAAAAGCATAACCTCCCAGAACAACAGTGTGATTGTCCTTACAGATTTTATTTTATTTACAGTTAAAGTTAACGGAATTTCATTCTAGTTATAGTTACAATAAGTATAATCTTCAGCTAGAGTTATAGATATAGTTACTGGATTTTCTATTTTAGTTTATACTTAGTTAAATAAATTGTATACAAACGCAGCAGACGCTTATTAAGACGCTTTACACAATATGTTTCGAAATGCTTTGAAGAATGTGTGCATTCAGCGAACATAGGCTATTAGTTGTTGCGCATTTTCACGTTCTCATTGTTATCGATAGTGCACCCTTTATTTTTATTTTGTAACGAAAATAACGATGAAATTTCGTTAGTGCTATTTTCGTTATGGTTATAGCTATAGTTAATGATATTTTTAAATTACAGTTGTAGTAATCGTTAACGAAATCATAATTTTTTCTTAGCGAACATTTTCGTTACCGTTATCGTTAACCAGAATTACACAGAATACAGCATGTCGCAGAATTCGAAGAATTTGCCCGTTCAAGATTATTTATAGCCTGATAACCATTTTAAAAGAGGTGTCTAAATCCAAGCTAACTTATTTGATTGATTATGGTCACTACGAAACATTTTAATTGCACTAACGATAAGTAGATGTCTTATGCTTAGTGACGTTGTGTTATATGATGATGACTACCGTCGCCCTCCTCCCTTATTCAGACTTCGGACTGGCACCGCCAGTAAAAGGCAGATTTCGCAGCTTACCCAAATTGGATGGCTGAATGGGAGGGGGCTGTTCCTATAGGGTTTTAAGCGTTCACCCTTTTTCAGGCTCAGGCCGGGCCTTCGCAGTTGCATGCGTGTTTGTATGGTTTGAGAATACAAATGCGCATGTATGTATATGTATGTATTTATGTATGTATGTATGTATGTATGTATGTATGTATGTATGTATGTATGTATGTATGTATGTATGTATGTAT
>JACEVL010000181.1:659340-669340 GCA_020284085.1 Aporrectodea caliginosa | reverse complement strand
AACCACCGTCTGTAATTGATCACATCATCATCACCACCACCACCATCACATCCTCCAGAAGCACGCACACATAAATATATATATATACACACACATACACACATGGGCATATATATATATATATATATATATATATATATATATATATATATGCCCATATAAACACAGAAAGCACGCATGTATAGTGCATATGTAAATAAATCTTTCATGCATTTAGCGTTAAATATATTTATAATATATATCGACATATATATTCATATACCTCAGTGAATATAAATTCTGTTTACATTTATACATCCACACTACAGAAATATACATATATATATCGTAATATATGTATGTCATATATTCATACAAGTAAATCTATAGATACATGTATACCTATGTAAGACCATTAATAATAATATCTGCTTCTAATACAATGTGCTGGGCTTTCACGTGACGCAATATTGAATAACTTCCTCATTGTCTGAGATGCGGAAGAAGAAGAAGAAGAAGCAGGAGTTCACCACAGCATCCTCCTGGTTGCTGAGGATGCGGTGAATGCGGTCATCATCTGCCGCTGCTGCAGCCCACGCCTTTTATGTAGCTCCAGTGTTTGCGCAGACTTCATAAAGAACGAGATAGAGAAAGACAGACAAACAGAGAGACAGGGACAGACAGACAGACAGAGACACAGAGAGATAGTCTGATGATAGGCAACTACATTCTTCATCACTATATAATCGTCACTTTCTTCTACTTCTTCAACTACTACTACTGCTTACTGCTACTGCTACTGCTGCTGCTGCTACTGCTATACTGCTACTGCTACTGCTACTACTACTGCTGCTGCTACTGCTGCTGCTGCTGCTGCTGCTACTACTACTACTACTACTAAAAATAATAATAATAACAACAACAACAACAACAATATTAATAATAATAATAATAACAATTAACATTTTTTGAATAATAATAATAATAATAAAGTCTGCAATGATAATATAATGATAAAAATAATAATTATCATCGTCATTTTCATCATCATGAAAATTGTGGTTGTGTTTAAAACATATTAAGACAAATAGAAATTATTTTGCAGAATAATTACTTCATATTTGATTAATCAGTGGGTGGATAGATGGATGGTTGGATGAATGAATGTATGGATAGAGGGAGGGAAGGATGAAGGGAGGGAAGGATGGATGGAAATGTGGGTGTTTGGATGGATGGAATGGATGGATGGGTGGAAAGCTAAATGAAGTGTAAGATCATTTGTTCATCCAATTTCTCTCTGCTTCGTCGCCTTTCATTTTGGTCCAGAGAAGATGTCGGCTGAAGTACCTGTCTGTCTGTCCGTCTGTCTGTCTCTGGCTGTGTGTCTGTGTCTGTCTCATTCTACCCGCGTCATTGTCTCTGTCAATGCCTCTGACCATTGTATCTGCCTGGTTTGGACTCCATTCCTGCTTCCTTTCGTTCTTCCTTTCCATCCATTCATCCATCCATCCATCCATCCATCTGTCCATTCATCCATCTGTCCGTCCGTCCGTCCGTCCGTCCGCCCATCCACTCACCCATTCATTCATTCCTTCATTCCTCCATCCATTCATCTATCCATCCACCCACCCACCAATCCATCCATCCTTCCAATCATCCATCCATCCTTCCAACCATCCATCCATCCATCCATCCATCCATCCATCCATCCATCCATCCATCCATCCATCCATCCATCCATCCATCCATCCATCCATCCATCCATCCATCCGTCCATCCATCCATCCATCCATCCCATCCATCCATCCATCCATCCATCCATCCATCCATCCATCCATCCATCCTTCCATCCATCCATCCATCCATCCATCCATCCACTATCTTTCCTTCATTCCACTCATTTCCTCTCCCCATCCGTTCCCTTCCATCCCTCTCCTCCCACCTTCACTTCCCTCTTCCATCCTTCCGTCCTCTCTTAATTTCCAATCCACTCTTCCCAGCTTTCCCTAACCCATCTGCCACCGTCTTTCTCCCTCCTTCCTTTCTTCCTTCCATCGTCTCATTTCCATCACCTATCCGCCCCCACCACCCTTCAGTCCAGTCCTGGCCCTCCCAGTCTTACTCAGCCCCAGCGAACATCTATCTGTCAGAAGAATTAAACCAATACAGATCTTATCAAAGCGAACATACCAGCGCCGCCGCAACCAGGCTCATTTATGTTGCCATGCCAACGGACCGTCCCAGAAGTACGGTCGCAGGGCGGCGGGGGGCGGGGGGAACGCAGACGCAACGGCCGCGAAACGACGTGCGGAGGGAGGCGGCTGGAACGGCGGCGGTGTACGACGAATTGGACGATCGCACTGGTTATAATACGTACGGTTTAGGTGTGTCAAGGTTTACAGTTCGTTGTTGTGTTGGTTAAAAAATTAGGGTTTTATCGGAGCAATTCTATTAACGTATTAAATTTCAGAGATTCATAAATGCTATGCTACCTTTTGCATTTCTATCTAGGACACTAAGAAACAATAGATCGATGAAACACATGCTCCCGCCTATCAGTTTTGTTTCGACTAAGGGCCTGCGAATAGACTGGTTCCTAGTTCCTACGACTTCGCTGTAGAAATCTAGAGATTACGATACCATTACATCACCAAAGACTCAAAATACGTATAGCTTCCTATATAATGGGAATCCTAATCCGGGTCCTAAAATAGTGTATTCAATGGCACAAAGTGTGCAGTTGACTTTTTCATTCATTCATTCATTCATTCATTCATTCATTCATTCATTCATTCATTCGTTTCAAGGATATATGGCGCGCCTTCGAGAAGCCTACTCAAAGGGACTTGTTGTAGTGTGCAGTGTGTAGTAGGAATTTCTGAGAGATTATAGCTAAGTCGACTACACACGATTTCATTCTAGTACCAGAAATTTTACTTATTAGTCCAAGTACAGTTTGAGACTTAAATGAAAAGTTTGCAGTTGACATTTCTGAGTATTCTAGAAAAAATCACACGGATCCTACGAATGATATCCTTATTGCGACTACATACAGCGTTAGAACGAATGGCTTGGCACCCATTCAAACGGTTTGCAGCGATGGTGAGTAGTAGTTTCATTAACGTCTCCCTCCTCTCTCATCCAGTCTTGGGACTGGCACTGCGATAGTGAAGGCTGTGACCCGATAAATGATTTAAATTTCATCATGGCCGTGCAATAACAATAAAAGAACCTATGCATTTACATCTAGACTTACACGAACGCCAAACCTAAGTAAAGCGTAACACCAACCCTATTCCGAATACAATTGCGCTGAATGTAAACATCGCATCGCACCCGATGCGATTTCTACGGACCCTCGTTGCACACCGCCAATACAATGTCCTCCAATGCGTCCGGCTTAAGGTGGGATCGGACACACATGGAGCGCCTTATATACAATACATACATATATATATGCATTATATATATATATATATATATATGCATTATATATAATAGTACCAATAATATATATATATACATATATGTATGTATATATATAAATATATATATCGCGTTGGCGTCAGATGTGAGTGGCGATAAGAAACCGGTGTGCCATTGGTTCGACTCCAAGGAGGATGAGGAGGAGTTGGAGGAGGAGGAGGAGGAGGGAGAGGGATGGAGAGGATTATTCCTTCTCTTACCTCCTCCTCCTCCTCCTCTTCTTCTTCTGCTTCGGCTGACGGAGGAGATGCTATGTTGACACGGTTGGTTAAGATGGCGACGTTGATTAAGGAAATGAACTGCTGCGACGTGGAGGGAAGAGACGGAGGAGGAGGAGGGTGGGAGGAGAAGGATGGGAGGAGGAGGAGGAAGAAAAAAAAGGAGAATGGGAGGAAGAGGAGGAGAAAAAGGAGGTGGAGGAAGAGGAAGAGGATGAGGAAGAGGAGGAGTAGGTGGATGGAGGAGGAAGGAGGAGGAGGAGGAGGAGGAGGAGGAATAGGGAGGAGGAGGAAGAAGAGGAGAAGGGTGGGAGGAGGAGGGTGGGAAGAGAAGGAGGAAGAAGAGGACGAGGAGGAAGAGCAGGAGGAGGAGGAGGAAAAAGAAGAGAAGGAGTAGGAGGAAGAGGAGGAGGAAGAGTAAGAGGATGAGGAGGAGGAAGATGAGGAGGAGGAAAAGGAGGAGAGGGATGGGAGGAGAAGGGGAGGAGGAAGAGGAGGCGGAGCAAGAGGAGGAAGAGGAGGAAGAGGAGCAAGAGGAAGAGGAGCAAGAGGAAGAGGAGGAGCAAGAGGAGCAAGAGGAGGGGATGAGAGGAGAAGGAGGAAGAGGAGGAGCAGATGGAGAAGAAGAATGGAAGGAAGAAGACCATGAAACTTTTAATCAGAGAAGATGTAGATCAAAGCACAGCCAGACAGACAAGGCAGACAAGCAGACAGATAGACACGACAGGTAGTCAGGCAGACCGACAGACAGACAGAAACACAGACAGACGAATAGACAGACAGGCAGGCAGACATAACATATGATTGGCATGCAGTTCCTGGAATTTTCATGAAGAACATCTACAATGGACCGATTACCTAATCAAGATTTCCAATCTGCAGCAGTTAATCTTCCCTCATCAGAACCAATTCATCAGATCCAATCCAACCAATTCAATCCAAATCTAATCTCACTTAATCCAATCCAATCTAATGCAAGGCTATGAAATCTAATAATCCACATAGGCTAATCCCCACTACTAGCCCACAACCTGATTCGCAAAACATTTATTGTTCTGATGTTATAGTCTACACTTTTCATTCATTCATTCATTCATTCGGGAATTTATATAGCGCCCCTTCAAGGAAACTACTCAGAGGCGCTCCCGACTCCAACTTTTAAACTTTGTTTATTAAATTCATTCATTCTTTCTGATAATTTATATAACGCCACTTCAAGATATCTACTCTGAGGCGCTCTGTACACTACAGTGCGATTAGCAATTGGTTAGTAAAAAATATACTTACTTATATATTATGATTACGGCTTTATAGAAGCCAATAGACTAGATTAGATTGGGCTAAAGTAGATCAGACTAGGCTTAGGGTTAAGATCTGTATTCGGATTGGGATTATATATAGGATTAGGATTAGGAATAGCAGTAGGAATAGGAATAGGATAGAATTAGACTATAGATTGGATTAGATTAAACTAGACCACAGCGCCTGCTCATACTGCCGTGTAACGCCAACGACATCACGCGCTATAAAAATTTCTTTTAATCTTGCCAGCGTTTTCGGATCTTTGGCGGGCTATTTGTAAATATAACGCGTCGTAAACGGCGCTAATATGGGCCAACGATAAAAATCGCTCTAGCCCCGGGGCCAACGACGTCGACTTCGCGGCTATTCGGCTATTTATCGCCAACTGGACTCGATATTGGGAGGAGGATTGTTTGCTGGATCGTGGAGAGTGTTTGATGACCGGTGGGCAGTGGAAAAGGCGGAGCGATATTAGGGCATTGGAGGAGTCTAGCAGGACCGGGTCACGTGATATTTGTGTATGTATGTAGGGCTGGTGCGTTGAAAAAGCGAGTTGTTGAGAGATTTTTAGACGTAGCAGTGTGATTCTCGTTAACGATAACGATAACTAAAACGTTCGTTAACGAAAATAAAATGATTTCGTTAACGATAACTATAACTAAAAAATATCATTAACTATAACTATAACTATAACGAAAATAATAATAACGAAAATTCATCTTTATTTTCGTTAATGCGAAAAATAAAAATAGGAAGTGCAATATGGACGATTTGACATAAATGAGAACGAAAAATGCGATATTATGCAATTTGTCAGTTACTTTGGAAACTCGTGTTTTCATTGAAGCTGAATGCACCCATGCTTCAACGGCTTTCAAAGCTCTGAGCAAATTGTGAAACAGCGTGTTAATACGCACAATTTTGCTTATAGACTTAATTATTGTAACTAAGTAGTAACTAAAATTAACTAATATAAAAATCCACTAACTATAACTATAGCTATAACTATAACTATAACTAAAAAAAATAATACTAACTATAACTATAACTATAACTAAAATAAAAAACATTAACTATAACTGTAACTATAACTAAAATAAAAAACATTAACTATAACTGTAACTATAATTAAAATAAAATCTGTAAGGAGAATCACACTGAGACGTAGCTATGAAAATTTGGAATTTGTCGAATTGTGTGGAGCGATTGAGTGCTGTAAGTTTCCATGCTAAATGAAAAAGAGAGATAAATAGTAGTAGTAGTTTCAGTTTGACGACACTGTGTGATAACAAAGATCATTAGCGTCGCCCTCCTCCTTTATTCAGGCTTGGGACTGGCACTGCCAGAGTGCGAGCAGTGGCAGAGTTTCACAGTAGGCTATTAATTTACTCTTCTGCTTATACGGCAACAGTTTTCACCATGGGGGGCGATAGCGCATTGGATAGCATCTGGCACAGAGAGCGAGAGGTACCGAGTTCGAGCCCCCGTTGGGCGGATATGCTTTGTAGGCTGCTATTAGCGCCGTTGTATTGCAGGCTGTCTGTTCTGTTAGCAGTTAAGATTTAAATTGCATAACATGTAAATGTACAGCGCAGTGCATTTGTCAGGCGCTTATTAAAGAAAAGATATTATTATTATTATTATATTAGTATCGCCTAATACACCAAGCTATTTCTAAATACTATTGCAGCAGCTGACGCTTGCCGATGCTTATATAGTGTCTGCTGAGCGCGTTTTAAAGGTATATAAAACCTCATTGTCTTGTGACTCTTATCCATTGCTCAATTACATCTTTTGGCGGCGACAGCCGTTGGCGTCGACCTAACGTTGTTACGGACTTGTTCCTGATCCCAGGTTCACTTTGGATCCACAGTTTAACGGCAGCTTATGACAACATAGGCCGTCGCCGCCGACAAAGATTATTTTTGGCATATTACAGCTCTTATAATCTGGGACCATATTCATGGGACATGACTAACTCCTATTCCCAGCTTAAATCTGGCCTACGCGGGAGTAGCGGGTTAACTCGGTATTCATGAGACAGGTGCAACGCTCTACGCTGCGAATAACGCTATTCCGAGTCTGAGGTAGGAGTAAGTCCTCTATTCACAGCTTAAAGGCGATTAACAAAATGGCGGCCGTCGTTGTTCGTTGCATTCGACGACGTTTAGACAGCAATAAGTGTTTAAGAGAATCTGTAATTAACTCGTTTCGTTCGCCAACGGCGATCTTTAAATTGCCTTTCATTTCGCCGTCACAAAATGTTAAAATTTGACGAGATTTCTGACGATGTTGCATTCGAAGTGCCGTATCTTTCCGTTAGGCATTGATCTGTCCCAACTTCACCGTAGCTCTTGCGCATGCGCGATCAACGATAAACACTCAAATATTGGGAAAACCCAGCGTAAGCGCACTTTATGCCCAGAGTAACTAATCGGCCGTCTACGCCTGTTTATGAATACCGACTACGAATAAGTTTTATTCAGAGAATAGTTATTCCCAGAGTAGGCGTTACACCCGGAGTAGCTTACTCCTGCCCCATGAATATGGCCTCTGATTCCCAGGTTCACTATTGAGCGCGGTTCTTTATACTATTGAGCGCGGTTCTTTATATAATTTATAAAGAAACGTTTTAAATGTGTCTAGAAAGAGCTATGTATTTCGTGTAGTTAGTTTCCACAATTTAACGATATCTGTTGGTGTGAAAAGCCGATGATGTCCAAAAGGATTCTTTTAAGTTCTTACTCTTGGCTTGTATTTGGATTGGATTAAATGGCAGTGGATTAGATGAATGGAGTCTTATGGCTGCTACGAGGTTGTTGACGGCTATAATATGAGAAAAAACTGTTTGTTAAGTTTTCACGGGAGCATAATATTGGCATCGTCACCGTGTTTGCGAACGCTGTCACCTGTGGCCTCTCTATACTCTATTGACACAACTTGGCTCACAGACTCTGAACATCCATGCCATCTTCAGTTTTCGACGGGAATCCGTTGGTTGTTCCATGCACGCGTATGCGTTGGCCCGCCAGTGGTGACTCTTCTAGCTTACCGACAGTTACTATTCTATTCTATTCTATTTATGGACTTATATAGCGCCTCTCGCAGTACAACCTAATCAGAAGCGCTTCCAGTGCGAAGGGCCCCTCGAAAAAAGAAAAGTTTTAAGAGAACGAGCAGAAACAGTGGTGCTCCCAGATAACATCACAGCACGAGTTAAAGCAGGGAGGTCATTCCATAGCAAAGGTCCAACAGAGGCGTAGGCACGATGCTGTGCTGTGGCAGTCCGAGACCTCGGAACTAGAAGGTCATGATGGTCAGAAGAGCGGAGAGGACGTCATAAGATCACAGAGGTAGCGTGGAGCTTGGCCTAAAAAAGTTTTACACGTAAGAAAAAGAATTTTAAACTGAATCCGAGCAGTTAGAGCTGTGATGTTATCTGGGAGCACCACTGTTTCTGTTTTTAGTCGTCAACGGCCTTTGATGTCATAACTCATAAGACGACGTTAAACTGTGGTGAAATAAATAAAAGCAGTTAGAGGAAGCCAATGAAGGTCTTGAGTCATGAAAGTCGAAATATGGGAGAAACGAGGTAGGCGGGCAATCAAACTGTGCATTGTTTTGCTAACTGATGTAATTTTCGCTCGTAATGACACTTATCATCACAATAGGCTAGCTCAGAGAGCGCCTCTGAGTAGATATCTTGAAGAGGAGCTATATAAATCCTCAGAATGAATGAATGAATGACTTGGTTAGTTTCTGTTTAGAGATACTGTCCACTGATAGTGTGTAAGGTATCTATTATTGATTTGGATTGGATCCACAGTTTAACGGCAGCTTATGACAACATAGGCCGTTGCCGCCGACAAAGATTATTTTGGCATATTACAGCTCGATATCTATTATTGAGCGAGAAAATTATTGAGCGAGAAATGAAACCTATATATAGTCTGAATAAACTTATATGAAGGTGTGTAAACTGCTCCGAAAAATTTGACTTTTTGTAGTAGAATTACTCATTGTAAAGCGACATCTTATCGTTGTCGTTATGGTCTTTGACGTCCAGACAGAAATTATTTTCGCATAATTTATTACAGCTCTTTTTTTCAACCTAGTTCCACGAATGAACCCTGTTTTCATGACGCAATTACAATTATTTAGACCTTCCTTTTATTATAATTTAAAATGAAAAGGTTTTAAAGGTGTCTAGAAAGAGCGATGCATTTCGTGTATTTAGTGTCCAACAGTTTAGTGACATCTGTTGGTGTGAAAAGCCGATGATGTCCATAGGACTTTTTTTAAATTCTAACTGTTGGGCTTTTATTTGGATCGGATTAAATGACGAAGGATTAGATAGATGGAGAAGTTTACGTCTTATGGCATTTAGGGTCGCTGAGGTCGATATATAGGGTAATTATTTTTACAGTTTTTCAAGGTAGCATATAATTATATTGGTTGGATAGTTTCTGTTTAACGATGCAGTGTCATATCGACGATGATTAGCGTAGCCCTCCCCCGTTATCCGAACTTGAGACTAGCACTACCAGAGTATAAGGCAATGGCGCAGTTATTTTATTAGTTACCAATGTCTGACGTCATCTTATGGCGGCTGCCAAAGTGGTTGACGTCGATCTTACCTAACCTTCTCTAAAGAAGCTCTAAACACTTGAATTGAATTTGAAGAAGAATACATTATATAACTCACCGTGAAAACGTTATAAAGGTGTCTTAAATAGACCTCGTGTATTTGTAGTGAGGGTTAGCGACATCCTGTGGCTCCCAGGGCCTTATTTTACTTTCATTATCATGAGCTACTGACGACAGACGTTTAGTAGCAGTAGATTCGATTACTTTACTTATGGAAAACGATATATATATATATATATATATATATATATATATATAAGTAAATATATAAGTATATATAAGTATCATATCATCGTCATCGTATATATGTATAAATATATATCATCGTCATTATCATCGTCTTCATCGTCATCATGTAATCATCATCA
>JACEVL010000181.1:551840-654340 GCA_020284085.1 Aporrectodea caliginosa | reverse complement strand
ACCCGCCCTCATATGCCGAGGCTAAGAAAATTAAGTTCAATAAGACATCATACACATGGCTGCCTCAGGGCTAGCTTAATTAAAGGAGACTGCTCTTCTTCACACAACATAAGTAAATTTAAAAAAACTTTAATACCTTTAATAAAATTAATAACACTTTTATTACTTTTGCGATAATAGTGTGTGTCGATTAGATTGCAAAAATATGTCGTTAAACGTAGTACTGAGTTAGGTACTAAATGTTTGTCTGTATTTAAACTCCTTAAAAGACCCAAACGCCTAGGTTACCTAAACAATCCTTTCCAACAGTCTCTGAACTTGCCAATATAGCCGATGCGAAACTCCTTTTCTCCATATTACACAACCCCAAGCATGTACTTCGCCAACTCCTACCTCCACTCCGACCTCTCTCCTCTCACCAATTAAGACCTAGAGCACGCAACCATACTTTCCCACCCAAAGACAACTCTCAGTTTATACTCAGATCCTTATATAAAATACTAGCATTTTTTACCCGGCGTTCGCCCGGGTTTCCCCAGGCGTAATTTTGAACGGCTGCAAATAAAGGCTACTTACTTACTATATTTGCTGATGGGCTTCAAATATTTAAAAATGTCCATATATCTGAATGGAAACGATATTTAGAGGTGAACATAGTTGCTTTGCCCGTGCACTGCACGGTAGGGTGGTTCATTGTCACATGGTAAAAAATGAAGTTGAAGCTAAATTTCACGACACCCCCTCAGTTTTTTACACTTGTTAATCGTATCATTCTGGCAAAATTTTAGCTTCCTACTCCAACTGGAAGACAGTGCTCACAGACCCTTCCCTTTACCAGGTCGAACAAGAAGAGCGATTGGTATGAAAATATTCTTAACGTCTTGTAATCGTAATATATGATAAGATTACGAAGTTACCATTATAAAAACAGTATTTATGTCGTGTCAGCAACATATTTACTGCAAGAAAACAGTATAAATAATCAGCCTTGGCACAATCAAATCGTGTCCCAAGAAGTATGTGTAACAGAATTCATTTCTTCAGCACTGCATCTATATCGGACGTCTACTAGTCCCCGAAATTTGTCATGCGTCACATTTTCCGAGGCAGTCTTAAATCCCTTGAAGATTGAAATGTATGGGGAACTTGAGGGACCGCTGAAAAAAATGAAAAACTTGGCTAAGATCAGTTTTATGATATTTTGACTGCAGGCCAATCACAGGAGCTCCCGACCAATCATTTTTCCATAACATATGCCCATTGAAGCGAACAGTGTTCACAGAAGTAGTGTCAAAGCTCATGGGATGATTTTTTAGTCAACTTCCATGCTTCTAGCAGATTATAAATAGCCTTGGCTTCGTTACATCCTGTTCCAGAGGTAAAATTTAAAATTCCAAGTAGCTTATCTTTGCAACCTCCAGAAACCAGTGCCGGTAGGCGGTCCATGTCTTCGATTCAAGAAATATCAGGAAGGATGTTACCATCCAAGTCAATCACCAAGGCACAGTCTGGTATAAATTCAGCTATTACTGACAGCATGTACCTTATTAGCTTTCTGTGTATGTATGTATGCATGTATGCATGTACATGTATATATGTAATATTATGTATGTATGTCTTTATATGCACGTCTGTATCCATGTATGTATGTACACATGTATGAATGAATGTAAGCAATATCTATGTATGATTGTATGTATATGTATGTATACATGCATATATGATTATATGTATGTCTGAATGTATGTATGAATGTATGAATTGCTACAGAATGCTGATGAAATGCAATCAAAGATATGAATACTGGAATTGTGTTGCATAAACAGTAGCCTAGGCCTACGTTTTGTACAAATGTCAATGAAAATACATTTAAGCTAAATGTCTGTGTCTAAACTAGAAATATAGCAAGATCTGTAATAAGAACTGTGTACTAAGTTCAAAATATAAACATGTAAGTAGAGGAACTAAACTACATAATTGCATAAGAAAGTTGCGAAGGTAATCACAATTGGTAACACATTATGAACATGCTTCTACATAACGTCGACTGTGTTGTAAGTTGACGTCATTGAGCACCATCTTCCAGTTGGAGTAGGAAACTGAAATTTTCTCAGAATAATACAAATGACAAGTGTAAAAAATGCAGGGGGTGTCTTGGTTTCTAGCTTGATTTTTATTTTTGTGGACCACCCTACTGCACGGGTTATCTCTACCTTATAGATATAGGCAATATTATTTGTTTTCCGTACTACACGGGTTATCTCTACCTTAAATAGGCGTATTATTTGTTCCCCGTACTATACTGGTTATCTCTAAATTATAATAGGCGTAGGCCTATTATTTGCTAAATAATAGACGAAGTTCTGCCGTTAGCCAGCCGTGACGTAAGATTGCATATTAGCAGCGTGACGTAATTTAAGATTGCATATTTAGCCGCGTGACGTGGACAAATGGCCATACTGTGGACGGTATTATAAGATAGCCTCGTCGAAAAAGTTGTAAATTTAAAATGTCCATTTATCGGCGTTTAAATAAAATTGCGAGCTGAAAATAGTCGCGATGACCATGACGTGGCGTAATAATGTTTTCAAAAATTTTGTAAATCGCCAAAGCGTTCCGTTTCGGAGCCTTTAGATGACGGACATAAATACAAACAAACAAACGGAAGGACAACGTAAACAGACTTGGACTTAGGAAAAATGAAAGGGAAGAACCACCGAACTTGACCGAAGAATTGGCCGAAGACGACTTGAGGTGCTTGGAGATGTCGTGGGACGAGGGCACGAGGCCGAGGAGCTGGCGATGGACAAAGACGAGTGGAGGAGATGCGTTGCTTGATGTAAAGACCTGCATGGAACGGACTAAGTACTAAGTAAGAAATTCACAATATTAAACTCTGCCATTACAGGTACCGGTCAGTGTCGGCGACAAGGGGGATAGAGGGGCTTTCCCCCTAACTGCGGCTCAGCCCCCAACGTGGGAAATCACTGCAAATCACAGGGAAGAGGGGACAAAAGGGAAGGGCTTGGAGCTTTAGCCCCCCCCAAACCTGAAGTCCTGGCGTCTCCACTGGTACCGGTACTCTGGTAGTGCCAGTCCCAATTAAGTCTGGATAAAGGAGGGCCCTTATGACCATGGCACCAATAAGATGCCTTTATTTCATCAATCGCTTCTGTGCTTTTCGGTGTCCCACAAGGTTCTGTCCTGGGGCCTCTATTGTTCATCCTCTATACCTCTGCACTCTCAGCCATCGCCTCTCGTCATGGCATAGAAATCCACCTCTATGCTGATGGTACTCAACTGTATGTACATCTGCGACTAAATGAGGTTGCAAATGCTACAAAGAGACTTCGTGCCTGCATTGACGACATCATGCTATGGAGCCTGTCTATGCGCCTCAAACTCAATCCTAGCAAATCTGAGCTCATCTGGTTTGACCGTTCTTCTAAGCTGCTGCAGTGTACTGAACTCTCACTCTCTACTTCCTCCTCTCTACTCTCTCCAGCACCTACTGTTCGGGATCTTGGGGTCATCCTTGACTCCGCACTTTCCCTCAAACCTCAAATAGCTGCCATCTCTCGGGCGTGCTTGTTTCATCTCAGGAGAATCCGACAGCTTCGCTCTACTCTTGACTCAGCATCACTGAAAACACTAATACACTGCCTTATTCTGACGCGACTTGACTACTGCAACTCGGTACTCTATGGTCTCCCTGAATGCACACTGCTTCCTCTAACCAGAATATTGCATCAGGCTGCAAGACTGTGTCTTGGACTCTCTTACCGAGACCATATCACACCTGCTCTTCGTTCTCTACACTGGCTTCCTGTCTGTGAGCGTATCCGCTTCAAGATGGCACTCCTCATGTACAGAGCATGCACAGATCATCTCCCTTCCTACTTGTCTTCCATGGTCACACCTTGCAACTCTGTTAAAGGTCGCTCCTCTCTTCGATCAGCATCTGCTGGAAAGTATGTTGTTCCTGGTACGCGTCTTGTTTTTGGCCGTCGCTCATTCACAGTTGCCGGTCCCTCCATCTGGAACTCTCTACCTCCTCATGTTCGCAACTCTCTTAGCGAGACTGTCTTTCGCTCCAAACTTAAAACCTACCTCTTTCAGTCTATTTATGGCTCTTAATAGTTGCCCAGCTTCAATGTGCACTTCTGAACTTTGTAAGGAGGGCATTATCAAATTACAGTTGTATTTTATTGTGTATTGTATTGTATTAAAACCGTAAAATCTACTACCATAGTTAAGGCAAGATCGCAATCAACGGTACTCGCAGACGCACGATGTCGGCAAACACTGAATAGCCTACTTGTTTTAATAGTCTCTCCCGTGCAGATCATCAGCGCGATGGTTCGGCAAATTGTCCCTTCTATAGGTGACAATTTTCTGTTATTCCTCACAAGCTGTAAAAGGCAACCGTCCTAATGCGTCCCAGGTTTAGAAAAATAGGCCATTCAGTCATTCTGGGAATTTGTATAGCGCCCCTTCAAGGAACCTACTCAAGAGCTCTCCAGCCCAGCCATGACTAAAGAAAAAGACTTAAGTTATTTATAGATCCCAGTTGGACTGGCCAGAAGTAGTGAACGTAACTCCAACTGGAGGTCATTCAGATGGAGGGTCCTACAACCGAGAAAGATAGGCGTTGAACATAGTTGCAAGGCGAGCTATGCCTAATTAACCGCTGTTTCTCAACAACCTACTATTCTTTGCATAGTTCTCGCAAGATAGCGTCGGCGTTCATCATCACATAGCATGTAGACCAAACACGTTTGCACAACTGTTTGACTATTATTAAAATGTAATAGATTATTATTAATATAAAATAATAGATTATTATTATTATTATTATTATTATTATTATTATTATTATTATTATTATTATTATTATTATTATTATTATTATTATTATTATTATTACTATTACTATTACTATTATTATTTGTTTATTATTATTATTATTATTATTATTATTATAATTATTATTATTATTATAATTATTATTATTATTATTATTATTATTATTATTATTATTATTATTATTATTATTATTATTATTATTATTATTATTATTATTATTTCTATTCATGTTAATTATGTGTTTCTTATTAATATCACGCAGCATACGGAGAGTATGGGTTTAAAAGAGGTACAGTTCATGTACTGACCTACATTCAATTGCCAAGAATCGATAACCTAGATTCAATGTCCTAAAATATTTTACTAGCTTCAACAGTGTGATTCTCGTTAACGATAACGATAACTAAAATATTCGTTAACGAAAATAAAATGATTTCGTTAACGATAACTATAACTATAACTAAAAAATATCATTAACTATAACTATAACTATAACGAAAATAACACTAACGAAAATTCATCTTTATTTTCGTTAATGCAAAAAATAAAAATAAGAAGTGCAATATGGACGATTCGACATAAATAAGAACAAAAAATGCGATATTTTTATTATGCAATTTGTCAGTTACTTTGGAAACTCGTGTATTCATGAAGCTGAATGCACCCATGCTTCAAAGGCTTTCAAAGCTCCGAGCAAATTGTGATACAGCGTGTTAATACGCACAATTTTTCTTATAGCCTTAATTATTAAAACTAAGTAGTAACTAAAATTAACTAAAATAAAAATTGATTAACTATAACTATAACTATAACTAAAAAATAATACTAACTATAACTATAACTATAACTAAAATAAGAAACCATTAACTATAACTGTAACTATAACTAAAATAAAATCTGTAAGGAGAATCACACTGAGCTTCAACGACCTAGTTTCAATGCTCTAGATTCGACGACCTAGATTCAAGTACCTAGATTATGTGACCTAGTTTCAACGATCTAGATACGATGACCTAGATTTGTCGACCCAGTTTCAACGACCCAGTTTCAACGACCCAGTTTCAACGACCTGGTTCACTTAGTTTCAGTGACCTCGCTTCATCTACCTAGTTCATATAGCGCCTCAATAAACGACCCAGAACAGAGTCATCGCTTGGGGGCGCTGTTACTGCGATGAGTTGGTTTCAGATGTAGCGTCGTGGGTGCTGGGTACGATGGCCATCCCGAATTCAGTCGCCTCGACCGCGACGTGAGCGGCGGGGCCAGGAATGGTCGTGGCGGAGGCGACTGGGGCTTGGTCCCTCGGTCGTCCCTGCCCCTGGTGCGGTTGGAGCGCCGTTGCGGCGTGGGTGCTGTCGGAGAGGACGAGGGAGGAGGCGTTGTCGAAGACGCGGAGATTCTGTTGCGCCAGGATTTCGTCATAGTTGGAGGAAGTGATCGCAGGAACAGTCAACTACAAGACAACCATACATAGGCTACACTTATATATTTACATATTTATAAAATATCACAAACTATGATTATAAAGAGATAATAAAATATGATTTTCAAATGTGATTATGAAGTACAGATATTAAAAATGATTTTAAAATATGGTCTATTATACTCTATAATTATGGTCTAAATTAATTAATTCTATATTAGGCTAGCCCATAAAATGATTATAAAATGTGAAGATTAAATATGATAATAAAATTTGATTTCCAAATATGATTTTAAAATATGGTCATGAAATAGGCCTACGATTAGCCTATAAAAAATGATTAGAAAATTTGATTATGAAATATGGTAATAAAATATGATTTTAAAATATGATTATGAAATACGATTAGCCTATAAAATGATTATAAAATATGATTAGAAAGTATGATTAGAAAATATGATTATAAGATATGATTATAAAGTATGACAATAAAATATGAATATGTATGATTATGATTATAAAATATGATATTTTAATATGTGATTAAATGATCAGAAAATTTAGCTGTGCTATGCAGTATACAATTCGCGATATATATATAATAATCTAATATGTAATCAAATTAATTTGAAATTTATCTAGATAATTTAAATGGCCAGTGTAGCCTATCTTAAATTCATTCATTCATTCATTACTTGAATTTGCATAGCGCCTCTTCAAGGGAACTACTCAGAGGAGCTCCCAACACCAGCAAGTGTGATTCTCCTAACAGATTTTAGTTATAGTTAGTAGTTACAGTTATGTTATAGTTAATGATTTTTATTTTAGTTATGTTATAGTTAAATAAAAATTTGAAATTTCAGGGATCACTTGGTTCTCTTTCGAGATTCTGACCCATATTATTTCGGGAGACGCAGCGTAGGCCTAGTTTACTTCGCAACGTAATAAGATTATATTATGTGCTTACCCTCGATTGCAAATTTCGGTAAAGTCGCAGTTTACGTTGCTAAATTATTCTAATGTCTTCAATGCCGTTCTTGACGTTGGTAAGTAAGAAGTCTACCTTTGTGCATCTTAACTATCATCAATCCAGCTTCCATTTCATAAAGATTTTTTCATCAATCCAACTTCCATTTAATTTGAAAAATTACTTTTATCAATCAAACTTCTATTTGACGAAAAATATTTTTCATCAATCCAACTTTTATTTAAGCAAAGATATATTCTCATGGATCCCGCTTCTAATTACGGAAACAATTATTTTCATCAATCCCGCTTCTATTGAATCGAAAACTTAATTTCATCCATCTAGCTTCTATTTACGGGAAAAATTATTTCGATCAATCCAACTTCAATTTTGAACACAGGAATGTTTTCATCAATCCCACTTCCATTTAGAGAAACAATATATTTAATCAATCCAGCTTCCATTTTAAAGTGATAATATCAAATAATTTAGCAACGTAAACTGCGACTTTACCCAAATTTCTTTGCCAAATTTCATATCGCTTTTTTTCTGGTTCTCGCTTCTATTATCTGCACATTTTCCGGTTTTTAAGTATCTTTTAACATCTTGAAACCGATCGACCTTAAATTTATCGGCCATGTTGTTGAAGGAAATAACTCGGATCATATTTGTCAATGAAAACGAGGCGCAAGGCATCCACGTTGCTATGTGACGTCATATGTCACGAGAACCAATTACAGAAGGTTTCGGAACGTTTTTGTTGCCGGATAATATTTCGCCCTACACCGGCGAATACCATGAATGGTGATTTGGATATGGGTGGAAGAAGGGTTACTGGACTTCCCATAAGCCATATATCACGACCATCCGATAGCGACGCGGTAAGCATGAAACTATTAAGCGATGGACTAAAAAATTTGATGACAAATTATGAAATGCAATCATTCCCAGGGATACCCATTGGGCCAAAATTCTTGACTAACAAGAGATATGTAGACGAACATGATGCAGCCATTAGAGGCGCTCACATTCTCAAAGCCGGCGATACCATGACTGGTGATTTAGCAATGTCCGGAAAAAGAATTACAGGACTTCCTGAAGGTGCATCAGTATCTAACAGTGACGGGGCCAGTATTGGCCAAGTTTCAAGGGCGATCAACGCCACCATGATAAGGTTGAACAGGGTGCCATCGGGGCCGTTAAATGTGACTAATAAGCAATATGTAGACTCCCAGATCTCTCTTGCCAAAAGATATGTGGACAACAAAGACCTCGCTGCCAGGCAACACTCGGTTGACTTAGACGCGATAATTATGAGATATATAGGCAACCTGAAGATACTCAATAATAACGGCCACATTCCACCCATTCCCGCTGTACACAACTATACAGGTTTTATTCCCACCGCCAGTTCGGAAATGTCCGATTACCCAGCAATTTTAGCATTTAACCCCATGAATTTTTCTACCCCCCGCGGGGCAGCTTTCAATGGCTGGTTGCCCGCAGGCGGCCTTGGTGTTGGAGCTTGGCTACAGATTGAATGCCCGACGGCCGTACGCATATGGAAAGTCAGTCTGAAAGTTTTCGATAATTCGAACGATACTAATATTCTTTTGTCCTGGAAGATAAGTGGAGCCGTTGAGAATGGTGGTGTATTTACAGACCTACTCACCTCAAGCGTCCGATTTAGCCTTGGTGATAAGCCGGAAGATTTTTCCGTCGACTCCATCAGCACTTATAAAATATACAGGTTTACGGCTCTTACCTTTAGTGGCAGTGTTGGTCTAGGTCGCTGTCTGGTTAAACACTTTCAGATCTTCACATATTTTAAAGATGGGGATTAATAGTATAAAACTGGACGATGGCCGACTCACACCATAAAATCCGAGGTTACCTCAGGCAAAATGGGGAGACAAATATGCAAAAATACACCCTCGATGATATCGTTGGTCTAGCCAACTGGGGATATACAATCGAGAAACCAACCACAGCGATGTTGACCGCTGTACCGCAAGAACACATCGATTTCGTGTCAAAGGACTACTACACCCGCGACATTTACACAGCAACCGGTACACTGGCCACAAAGGTGTATAAAAATCTTCCAATAACAGCCGCACGATTTCCTTGCATCACTTTACAGACAGCAGCTGATACCGTTACAGTAGACTGTGGTTTCTGGAAACTTACTATATCGGGCGCCAGTAACGGGGATGCCTCGGTTCGCATAATTGATTGGCTAATTGACATTTCGAGCTCACAGTTTAATGCGACTAGGATAATTTGTATTCCGAGCCAAACGAGTTTTCAAGTTGAGGCTAAAAAAAAGAGGTACTGTAACAACTCCGGATATTGAGTTAAATATAACACTACTTTTAGAAGAATTATAATAACTATGTCGCTGTATCCAAGTCTAACTGTCCCAAAAATTTCGGATGATAAGTCCAACAACACCGCGGTGTTGTCTGAAAGTTTGGACCAGTCTGAAATGGAACCACAGAATTTTCGCCTGCAGAAAATTGGTGTACTGGAAGGTTTTCTTAGATCTGAAGTTGAATTTCGCAGCGCTCTTTTTAAAAAATACAGCAGAGCTGTGAATATGATTAACGGTGTTTCCGCCTCGAGTGCAGTTTTCGGTCTAGGCGCGGGTGCGGGAGGAGCAGCCTTGCTGGCAACAGGAGTTGGGCTAGTACCAGGAATAATTCTTGAGGTTTTTGCTGTGTTGTCGAGTTTGTTTGATGTTGCTGGAGTCGCCATTGGTCGAAGATGTTCGGCTAAAGCGGCAAAACACGAAGCCATACGAGTGCTGGCTAGCAGTAAACTCAATGCCATACACATCCATGTTTTAAAAGCTCTCGAAGATATTCTTATCAGTGAAGATGAGTACAAGTTGATTCTTGAAGAGATTGAAAAATATCGCGTCATGAAAGATGAGATCCGGTCTAAATATTTAGGAATGGCTGAAGGTTCCATCAGCGAAGGCTTAAAAAAAGAGCTGATCAACAAAGGTCGCGAGAAGGCCCGAGCAGATTTTATAAAGCAATTGGCGGCTTCAGAATCACCTTGACATTGAACTGTGTATGCTGGACTGATTCCAAGGCTGCTACTGAGCCAATAACGCCCACGGCCCCGTATTTACGAAATTAAAAAGCTTTCCTATTTAACTGACCCCAAACCCCTTTTTTCGAGCAAGAAATAACTTCTATTGCGCCTAAAACCCGATGGAGGTCGTCTGGAAGCCGTTGCTTGAGCTGGTGGGTGGAGCGAACTGCGCATGAACTTGCGTCAGCCGAATAAAGTCCTAGAAACCACTTTAATCTACTAGGAGGTTACCGTTTGGGTTATAGGACTTTATTTGCTAGTAATTTATACCTGGGTGATGTCAGACTCTTCATATATATACCTAGGAAATTGTCTAGGAGGCCAGCGTTTTGGCTATAGGACCTTATTTGTTAGTCATTTATACCTGGGTGCTCACCCCCTACCCCCAGAATTTTGCCTGCCCCAGAATCTGGTTTAACATCTACTAGCTCTCAGTTGTCTTTCTTGGAGATATTCCAGCTCGTGGAATTCGGTTTCGAATGCTTGGCGCTATGCATCGTGCACGATGGATGGCAAAAGCTATCTACACGATAAAGATTTGGTCTTTTCAAGAGGAATGCTGCAGAAGAACGCAGCATTCCTGATATTGCCATGTTTTCGGTTGTTGTCTACTTGAGAGCCTGGATAACTTCGCCAACTTCACTCTCATGGAAGAACTTCTAATATACCCACATGCAACGATTTCTGCTGCTACAAGCAAGAAGCTAGGGCTTCATCTATGGTATCTGTCTGAAGAGCCTATTGGGCTTGCCCTTTTTGACCCAAGAGTATCCAATGACTTTTAGAAACTGATGATTGCTGCAATGGAAGAAGTAGCTCCAGATCGTCCGCCTATAAGACCCAGTGTGAAGTTAGATGCAGTTTTTGGCACCAGAGGTCTCGAAAAGTACAGCACAACTAACTCCAAGAAACTGTCTCAGGTGCTTGGTATGCAAGAATCGAGCCTTTCCCGTGGTAGGACCAGTGGTCTGACTCTGGAACGGGCTCCTCCAGGAGATATACCTGCTCCCTGGGACTCTTATTGAAGCTTTCTTTACTAAACTCAAAACTGTACTTTTTGGCCGTGCTGGAGTCGGGAGCGTCTCTGAGTAGTCCTCATGAAGGGGCCCTATGTAAATTTATGAATGAGTGAATTTATGAATGAATGAATGAATGAACTAGTATATTTCTTAGCCAACTTAGTGAAAGACTGAGTGACAGTGAATGTGCTGAATAACATTTATTTTATTTGTGATTCAAATCGCAAAATCGTATTACATAACTAATTTCAGAGCTCGAGGGCCACCCCTAAATGTTATACAATTCCAACGTTTTTTGTCACAGCATTTTATTTCTATAATTGGCATAGATTGAACGTATGCCAGACTAAATGTTATGATTTTTATTTTTTGACTGTATGCTAAGATCCACCCTAATACATATACATTGTATTGTATTGTATTTGATCATTTATAAAGCGCTTCTCATAGCATAAGCCTTTCAGAAGCGCTCCCAGTGCGAAGTACTCCGAGGGAAAAAGGAAGGTCTTAAGATGAGAGAAAGGGGTAGAGATGCTACTAGAGAGGATTGTAGAGCGTAGAGAAGGAGGAAGTCGATTCCATAGAGGGACCTATGCACACAAAGGACCAGGATTGAGCCATTGTGGTCCTAACACGAGGAACAAAAAGGTCAAGCCGGTCAGGATCTGAGAGGACGCTTTGACGTGCCAGAGAGGTGGCGGAGAATTTGGTGACAAAGATATTTTGAAGCAAGACCCATGTACATAAATTATATACATGTACATATATATATATATATATATATATATAAATGTGTGTATGTATGTATATGTATAGTATTGTATACGCACAAATATATATGCGGGTGGGCATAACAGTGTGAGTTTATGTACACTCACAAAAAAACTTTAAACTCTTAAAGACGCATTTTTTCAGCTGTTTGATGGCCACGTGTTGAGCGCTTCTGAGAGACTCTTAAGTGGCGCTTTATAAATGTTTTGTTACATTACATTACATTACATTACTCATATGGGACTCTGTCTCGATCTTTTAATCTCGCCCTCTGCCGTTATGCACTTCCCTTGTCTCACCTAGGCCTACTACACTGTACACGTAGGTCTCTCTTATGAGCCTGAAGGTCGTTGACCAGGCAGCGCGACGACTTAATGGGTGAACTGTAGACGTTAAATGATAAACTTGAATCTGTAACGACTCGTCCCCTGTGGCGTGTTAGCTCCGCCCATGCCATTAGCACAACTTAATTGAAGTGAGAATGGGGCTCTATTAGCGCTCGTTTGTAGCTAAAGACAGTGTTAATCACTCTGTACGTGAAGCTATTATCTCCTGCTAATCGAGCTGCGGCCAAGCTTTACTGAAGGAATAATGTGTCCTCTAGAGCCGCCTGTACTGTATATGAATGGTGAAGTAATGCGTTGCAACTTGCAATGCCGTTGGAAACCCGAGTACTCTTTATGCATGGAAGGAAATTGGTTCAGACGATGTTGCTTCATCAAACTCTACGTTGGGAGTGAACGAGGATACAATGCGAGGCTGGAGATACGAGAGCACGGCCACACACGCTGGAGGAAGACTTTCAACGTCGGCCACAATTCGTGTCTCAGACAGCAACTCCACGGATGGTATGCAAACATAAGTTATCAACCTACGGCTCATTTTACGAAGATAGATTCACGTTTTTTAATCATTGTCGAAGTTCCAGCTACAATGCTCTTAGTTCTTAGTAGGCCTATATTTTAAAAATGGCTAAATCGTGTCATAATCTTCTGCATAAAGAGAAAGTAGCCTAATCTGCTTTGCTGTTCTTAAAGGAACGTGTTGAAATACTGCGTGGCTTTTAAGAATTTTAAACCAGACGCGCCTTATGTTCAAGCACTTTGTTCAGCTGTGCATTAACGAATGGCGCAATACAATTTTGTATATAGAAAGCTTTAAAATTAGAGTTTAACGTACACACATATTCGCCGATTTTCAAGTACCCCAGAACTGTGAGTACGGTTCTTCTTCTAGCATATGCGAGCATGGGCGCCCGCAGATGTTTTTGCAGAAGGGGCAAACACAGTGGTAACGGTTAAATAAAGGAAAGCGCAGGCCTATACCAATGAGGTTTGATGGGAGGAGTCAGCACTTAACACGACGTCATAACATAATTATATCATCATAATTGTAGAAAACGACATGGGTACGCTGTAGAAATAATTATTTAGAAATAATTATAAATCTTTTCTATTCTTACTTAAAGTGAAATTTCTCAGTTTCATTTTGTGTATCATTAGTATCATTAATGCTTTACTGCGAAGAAATTAGTTAAACACCAAAAAGTAGTAGTTAAAATGTAGGTTCCAACTTTCAGGGGGGGGGGGCAAGTGCCCCCTCTTGCCCCTATGTGCGGACGCCCATATCGAGGGCTGACAAGCAAAGCTGCACATCTCGGGTTTTAGTATTCAGAGATATTCGAATTTGGAAGTTTGGACTTCTTGCATAATTCAACAATTGGTAGCAACAGAATTGTAAACCCATTTTAAATAACTGTGGACATTGCTCTTCAACCTCAAACCAAAATTGTAGGGCTGCCGTTATAAATTAATTTGCAAAAAATGTTTTTATAACAGAGACTATCGAAAAGTTGCAAGATGTGCACCTTTGCCTGTAAAGGCAAGGAGATGCGTACTTTTGCCTGTAAGGATATGTATCATTGTCTGCAAGCGCAAGGAGTTGCGAACTTTTGCGTGTCAAGGCAATGGATCTTTGCCTGCAAAATCAAGGATCGAGTTGTGCACTGTTGCCTGTCAAGATAATTCTGTAGGCCCTACTTTTGACAGAAAAAGCAAGGAATAGAGGACTTTTACCTTATACATGTAGTCAGTGTTGTATTAAATGGCAAACAGTACTGTCCATTATTATTATTCTAGTTATGGTGTGCATTTATCGTAATCATAATCTCCAAACTTCTAAGGCGCCACTCGAAAGGAAGTTTATTTTGATCGTTGCTGGCCATAACTTTTTATTCTCAGCTTAGTTTAGATATTCCTTTTGTTTTTATGACTTTGATACTTTCTTTGAAATGCAGATTATATTAAAACTATTCAAGTTGCCTAATGCTTCCTTTTTCTATAAGCTTAATAATTAAGGTGTCATAGTAAGAACATAAAATGCATAACGTTTCATTCAAAACTGATATCACCTTTTCAAGAACTCTTACCCTGTCTCATCTGATCCTCCACCTTCCTATTCCAGACCCAGACGACACCTGCCTTAGTAGCTGTTCGGTCCCGTCATCATAATTATGGCAACTCGACCCGTTCCATATTTGGACTACTCTTACGGAAACAACCCTTTTGACTCAACACAGCGCTCGTTAATAAGCTGGTGCCCACCCTTGGCTTTCGAGTGGCGCCTTAGAAGTTTGGAGATTATGATTACGATAAATGCACACCATAACTAGAATAATAATAATGGACAGTACTGTTTGCCATTTAATACAACACTGACTATAAGGTAAAAGTCCTCTATTCCTTGCTTTTTCTGTCAAAAGTAGGGCCTACAGAATTATCTTAACAGGCAACAGTGCACAACTCGATCCTTGATTTTGCAGGCAAAGATCCATTGCCTTGACACGCAAAAGTTCGCAACTCCTTGCGCTTGCAGACAATGGTACATATTAGGGCAGTGGTCACCAACCCGCGGCTCGCGAGCCGCATGCGGCTCTCGAAAACTTCTGTGGCGGCTCTCCAGAGCTTTGCAGAAAATGACATTTTCTATGTGACGAAATAAAATTATGCTATAAAATTGGAATGTTTCCGCGTTGCTCAAATTTACAATTAGACTCGGTGATGAATGTCGTTATGAAGACCGTGAACTTCATTCAGGCAAGAGCACTAAATCACAGACAATTATTTTCATCTTCCTCTTTTGGAAATGGAGGCAGAGTATGGAGACCTTATTCTTCATAGGGATGTGACATCACTAAAATAGAGTTTGAATCGTTTCTTTTCATGGTTGCGATACATTAAAGAGTGAAATCGCTTCATTTTTGGGTCAACGTATATATGCAAGCAAACTTTTCGAGTGATGAACATTCTGATATGAAAGTTAAGGAACAGGTTAACAACCGAGAAGCTCCTGGTTCAACTAAGAACTTCTTTCTCCAATTATGAACCACGATAGGCCTATATAACTTTAGTTTGCAACATGCAGAACCAGGTTTTTCACTAGCATATGACTAGATCGTAACCACGACATAAAGACGAATCAATGAGTAAACCTACGAATTGTTTTATTTTCTTATAATTATATAATATATAATAATTATATTATGATTAACGCTATGGCGGCTAATGGTTGTAGCCGCTATTATTTGTTGTGCTCCCAAATCCCATGGCGGCTCCCAAAAGTTGCCAAACTTGGTAATGCGGCTCTTCACCGATAAAAGGTTGGGGACCACTGTATTAGGGTGTTTTTAAGGTACATGTGATATTTCAACTCACAGATTTTTTATCGGCCACGTCAATCTATCATGCCAATTGATGTATAAACTTCATATCCGAAATTATATCTTAATAGCTGAGCATTTAGGACTTGCTCAAAGCGACCGAACTTATAGGAACCCGGTTGCATTATGATCATAGGCATTCTATACATGATTTCAATGCATGGCAGGTTTAGATAGCTCAGAAAAAGAGCCAGAACCTTCGACACAACGACGAGTAACACGGGATGCAAGGGCGGTGTATGCATCAAGCTGGAAACAGAATTAGGAAATGAACTGATCCTCGCCTGTCGACATCACGTTTCTGAATTGTTCTGGAAAAGGTTTTTTCGTTGCCTGATTCTGCAAGGTCTCCAAAATCGAAACTCTTTAGTCGTATCCGTGACTTTTGGCCGCATATCGATCAAGCCAAGTATCGCACAGCAATTGATGATAAAGATGCAGCACAGCGTGTCACAGAAATTCGAGACAATGTCATCAACTTTGCATTGCAGCAACTGAGGGCTGAATATCACAGAGACGACTACAAAGAGCTACTAGAGCTAACAGTCATTTTTTCCTAGGAGGAATTCCACCAAAGGAAATAACGTTCAGGTACCCAGGGGCATTTCACCGCGCGCGTTGGATGGCACGTGCGATCTATGCGGTCAAGATATGGCTTTTCAGAGATCAATTTCCCATTCAATAACGCCAGAGCACAGAGAGGTCATCTCTACAATCCTACTCTCAAAAGGTGTGGAATCGTTTACTTCGAGTGTCACTTTTGTGACAACAACTTACGTGAAGTACTAGTTCACCTGTACCTCACCCAATGAAGCCCCACAGAACGATCTTGAATTCTTGAAGGCAATCCTTACTTACCAACACAAGAAAGTCTCACAGGTCGCCCTAACAGCATTTTCCCGACACCTTTGGTATTTGTCGGAGACCCTGGTTGGCCTCAGCCTTTTTGACGATTCAGTCACCGTCGACAAAAAGCAGCGCATGGTCTACAGAACGCGCAACAATCAGGGATCTGATGAACCTCCAAAGAGGCTTCCTCCAATACATTTAATCTATCTACAAAAGCACTTAACGATTTCTTCACCACTTCTACCACCAAAATATTCCAGATCCTCGGATTGGATGACTGTTTTCTTGATCGAGACTCGCAACAGTGGGAGTCAGAACGATCATACAGTGAGGCAAAAGACATCATATCCGCCCTAAGAGTGACGAACGATTTGGCGGAGAAAGGAGTGGCTCTGATGCAGTCCTTCGATGATGCCCTGGTCAGAAATGAGGAAGAGAAGCAGTTTGTTCTGCAATGGTCGAGTACCATCGAAACAAATTCCCAAAAACACTAAAGGGAATAAGTAAATGACAAATAACTGACAATATTTCCTTTGATTTTGCCTTATATCTAATGTTTAAGTGCCGAAATTTGTTTTTTATCTTTGAAAATTATTACAATGTATCACGTTGGTCTCTAAGTGAAAATTCTTCCGGGGCTTTGAGCAAGTTCTAAATCTTTTCCGATTTTCATCTTATTTGGCAAATGACAATGTGTCTCAAGGTGGAACACAAAAACAACCTGGCCGATATTAATTTTGAAACTTAAATTTCTAGACACACCCTAGTACATATCCTTACAGGCAAAAGTACGCATCTCCTTGCCTTTACAGGCAAAGGTGCACATCTCCTTGCCTTTACAGGCAAAGGTGCACATCTTGCAACTTTTCGATAGTCTCTGTTATAAAAACATTTTTTGCAAATTAATTTATAACGGCAGCCCTACAATTTTTGTTTGAGGTTGAAGAGCAATGTCCGCAGTTATTTAAAATGGGTTTACAATAATACAAATCTGTTGCTACCAATTGTTGAATTATGCAAGAAGTCCAAACATCCAAATTCGAACATCTCTGAATAGGCCCCTACTAAAAACCCGAGATGTGCACCTTTGCTTGTCAGCCCTCTATATATGCACTTTTGCCTGTCGAAAATAAGATAGTCCAGAAGATACGAATTATTTAAACGTGATTTACGATATAATGATTTGATTATTAAGCGCTTTTATCAGAAGGAAGAGCACAAAATTCTGAAAATTATGATACCAAATTATCAATTTCGATAAAAATGGTACTTATGCACCTTTGCTTCTAAGCCCTCGATATATGCGAGTCTTGCCCAGCTATTTGCGAGCGTTATCATCAGCGAGATGAAGAGCCAGTAGGCCTAGTCACACATTTAAAATGCGGACATGGTGTCCACTGCCAATTCTGGGTGCATATCTGTTGGCTTGGCCCTTCTTGTGTGCTGGAGCACGTCAGGAGTGACTTTCTGATTACCTGAGAGCTGTTTGATCACAGTTGAAGTGAGATATTTAAAATTCACTATCTTCTTCTTTATATAGGTCTCTTCTGGTTGGCACGTTCAGACGTCTGATGACGCCACTTCTGTCGCTGCTGAGCTTCTTGTTTGCTATATCCAGTATCATCATCCAGTCCAGCAGCATGTCTCTGGGTCTTCCTCGTGGCCTCCTTCCTTTTACTCTTTCCTCAACAAGTGTTCTGAATATAATCGAACACAAGTAAAATGTTGAAAAACACGACTTCAAGAAAAATCATGAGCAGCGTCCCCATCAAGCAGCTAGAACATCGATCAAACAGAACAGACGGAACAAGGAAAGTGACAGTCTGATTCACTTCTGAGTTTTAAAGGAAGATTGTACCAAGGTACAGGGCCAACAGCGGCAGAACTTCTCTGCGAATGGAGGGACTTATGACCAGGAATAGATGATCTAATCTGATCTAATCTAATCTGAACATTTGTGCAGCGCTTCCGACAGCTGAGCTATTCAGAAGCGCTCTCAGCGTGACAGGCGCGTGAAAAGTGGAAAGTCTTTAAGCAACGTAGAGATTCAGATGAAATCCCTCCAGAATCCTGCTACGAACATCAGAAAGACGGTCATTCCATAGTAAGGGACCCGCAACAGCGAAAGCCCGGTGATGGAATAATGACGTTCGCGACCGAGGGACGAGGAGATCAAGCTTGTCAGCAGAACGAAGAGGGCGAGAGGATCATGCAGATGAGGCAGAAATACACCCGAATCTGAGATAGGATGGGCCAGTTCGCACTAAGCAATATCGAATGAGACTTAGAATTTTAACCTCAAGGCGTTGAGGCATCGATGACCCGTGCACATTGTCTCGTATGAGAGAGGAGGTATGACCATTGACCAATCCAATTTCTCTGTCGCTCCTTTATTGTAGCTGTCATAGATCGTTCTTTCCAAACATTTTTCACCACCTCCTCATTCACTTAATCAATCCGTTATTTTCCATCAAACCATAAGAATATAGCGATTCTGAATTACACGCTTGCATAAATAACGGTCGTGGGTATTGAGTATTGATGCATTGTGAATGGCTAGCTGCATGATATAATAGTACGGCAATTTTGATACCACTATTCGTTGGTGGATATTACCTGAACCTTATCATGATAAAATTTTGAGTAACATGCGGGTCTTCTCTAAACAGAGATGTACCAACTGGACCAAGGAATATCCTAAAGGAAGAAGGCAAGTAATAATGTGAAATAACGTTTCTTAAATCAAAACTGATCTATAATGGGAGAAAAATGAATATTAACCGCATCTGAAAACTGTGCAGTAGAACTGAATTTAGACTGCTTCACTGACGTATAAAATACTACGCAATTAGACGTTAAAAGATGATTTTACAAACTGTTTTACCTATTCTCATTTATGTTACTATTATTTAAGTCGCTAAATAATATCAAATAACAAATATCGCAAAATTAAGCACTTCGTGATTATATGAAACCTTTATTATACCATTGCCGTATTATACATACTATTGTTATGAAAAATAGCAAATATCAAAAGAATAGTTTTAAACATTAAAAAATAACAAGGGATATAAAATTGAATGCGTGGACGAGAAAGGAAGGAACGTAGAAACGGATAAAAAAAATTTATGCCGGAGAATAAGCTGAAAATAAGTTGATGCAGTTCCTAGGCTGGTTTAGTTGTTTTTGACTTGAAAAGCACCTTGACATTAAGTAAGAATTTCTTGTATCTTGGCAGCATAATCACATGCTATCGACAACATAGCAAGCGCTGAACGTTTGTAGCCTTTTGCAACTAGGTGACGTTTCACTTATTTACTGCGTATTCTGCTCAGAGGCGCGTTTACAGAAAACGGGGCCCTAGGCGCAAACATTTTTGGGGCCCTTCTGAACTTGTAGACTGAGAGTCTGAGTCTGATGGTGTTCATCCTATCGTGCGAAAAGCCACGAAGTTGAACTTGAAACCGTTTTTGTAAGTGTTATTGACACTGTAATTATGATTAGTTATAAGAGCTATTTCAAGGAATGTGAAGTTATTTGATTTTAGTCTAAACCGCAAGAATATGCATAAGTGTACAGTAGGCCTACTCGTTTGTTGTTTGTCGGAGTCAAATGCAATGCGGCAAGCTATACCACGTAATATAAGATATGCTTGAAAAATTAATTCTGTGAAATTGAATCGGTGCTACTTTTTTAACAACCAGTCACAAACAGCGTAATAGAGATAGAAGAGAAAGTTAATTCGCAAAACATGCGAATGCTGAATAAAAAAATTATATTAACCGCCCCACTAGGCTACATATAGGGCTGTCTTTCTGCATTTGAGTCTAGCAAAATTATAAATTTTTTTGGTCAAGGTTTGCCTTTGTTTAAGCAGATTCGATACAGAGTAAAGCTAAATTACATAGCCGATCTTGATCAATGGAACTTATGATACAGCCTAGTAAAGAATTAAGTAATTAACTAGCCTACTTTCGACGAACATAGTCTTTGCTCTTGCAGAGATTTGCTGGTGGCATTTATTCTTTGCAGCAACGAATTCCACAATACTGCCATTACAGCTATCTGATACTGCTCCATTTCTTGAACTAACGTTTTATCCAATTGCTTTGGCAACTGGTCATCACGTAGGCCTACACATATTACGGCCGCTACGGTTTGTTGCTAATAGGCTAATTATGTTTGATGCAATTTACACAAGATGAATTATTAGCCCAATTGCTGCCCAAATGAACAAAGCAATTATGAATTACAATAATGAACTTTTATGTGAATGCTAAGCTGTAAAAGAAGAAATAGGCTATATTAAAATGATTCCAAATTTAAAATTGTTATTTTTTATAATTGAAAAAATATTTTCAATCGTTTGGGGGCCCTCCGAGATTTGGGGGCCCTAGGCGCACGCCTAGTGCGCCTACTGGTAAACGCGCCTCTGATTCTGCTCGATACATAATTGTGGATGCCAGACTATGTGATATTTTATAAGCATCCAATTCTGTTTTTACTTTTTATTTCCTCTAAGATAAAAAGATACCGAATAACAATTACAGTCCAATCGATACAAATACAACAACAAAAAGTTTGACAATTGTATGACGATTTCGTATATTAAGTGCTTAATTGTAGGATATCGCATACTGCAATCATAAAACTGTCTCTGAATTAGAGATTGCGAGAAGTCAAATCACTAGCATGCAAGATGTTAAATCACAACCGGGCTTTAGAATAGAGGCATAAGTAACAAGCTATGGTGCGGATTCACGTCTAGCCTACCAGTTTATTAATTGTGCAACTTTCTTCATCGATGTGCATCACTCACTCATCCACATGGCTGAATATCCAGCAGCCAATGTAGCTACTGAGTACGACAGCAACGACATTGATCAACACGATGATGCGGTTCTTAAAGTCATATTTATTCTATATATTTATTCTATATAAATTCCCGAATGAATGAATGAATGAATAAAGACGACACCGATAAAAATCAGTAAGAAGGTATATTGCGCACCTTTCGATAGACAACCCATTGTCTATTGCAGAAACATTTAACGCTTATACTCAACTGGAAAATCGTTCATCAATACTGGTCCCACCAGTATACGAAAGACACGAAGACCACGAGCTAGTTCCTAAAATATCCAGCACGCAGATAAACAACGCCGAAGAACATCAGGTGCCTGTAGTTCAGAAGGATGCTAATGCTAAGCAAGGTCTTGCTAAGGCGCTTTACGTGAATGTGGGTCAGATTCGAGAGGTAGTTGAATAGTGAATACATACATGTTGGTCAGGTCTCAACAGAAGAGGAATGAGTCATGCAAATATAATGGTCCATTGGTCCTGGATTTGAATAAGCTATTGACTGATTCATGAGCATGATCATGCAATGGGTTACTCACAAAAATGCACTTTAGCATGCATAGCTGCATTATACTATTTGGATTCTTGTAATGTGTTAGGGACTGTAAGTTGCTTAGCTCTTTGTGCACTTTGCCTTTACTTTAAGCAGTTACTATGACATTTGAGAGTCATGACAATAATTATTTTCATAAGTGAGGCATTTCAGATGTGCTATTGAGACATATTCGTCTCAGAGGCTTGTTTACGCATAGGCGAACTAGGTGTGCGCCTAGGATCTCCAAATTTCGGAGGGTCTCAAACGAATGAAAATATTTTTTTAATTACGAAAAGAACTAGATGTTTGCCCGTTCTAAGACGGTGAAATGTATTCGAGCTTTGAGAATAATGCTGCCATGTACCGAATCGATGAGTTAACTATATTTTCAGTTTATCGATACATGAAACAATTTGCAAAACGGCAATTCATTTTATCATAACGCGTCTTTCAATTTGTCAGTTTCAGTTACTTGTAACCATTTACAAAACGGGAATAAATCAGTTAGAGTCATATAAATTAGCAAACAATTACTTCGACAAGGATTTCACAAAATGACAAACAAACAAAAGAACTTAAATGGCGATGGAAAGTCGGTCAATTCAATCTAGGTGTTTGCCCGTTCTAAGACGGTGAAATGTATTCGAGCTTTGAGAATAATGCTGCCATGTACCGAATCGATGAGTTAACTATATTTTCAGTTTATCGATACATGAAACAATTTGCAAAACGGCAATTCATTTTATCATAACGCGTCTTTCAATTTGTCAGTTTCAGTTACTTGTAACCATTTACAAAACGGGAATAAATCAGTTAGAGTCATATAAATTAGCAAACAATTACTTCGACAAGGATTTCACAAAATGACAAACAAACAAAAGAACTTAAATGGCGATGGAAAGTCGGTCAATTCAATCTTAATCTTGCGATTAGTCACTTGAGTGCCCTCTAGCGGTGTCTGGCTCTCGCCCACTGCGCGGGACTCGAACATGCGTGCTGCGAGACCCTAAAGTTGAATGACAGACGTTTCTCTTCTATTATCCATATATGGGTATAGTTCACAAAAGGAGTCAAATTCATAAATAGAATTAGAGAAAAAGAAAGTCATGCAAAATTAAAAATTTCTTACACAAATATTTTACTGGCAGTGCTGAAGCATACTTAATATTGAGCAGAGCTTAGGCTAAACTTGACAGATTTGGCCTAATTTTTCATTTTAGTTTTTTTTACTGTGCGAAAAGCATACAACTTTCATTCCTAAATATTTACAACTCCGTTACTTAATAAATACACAGTACACTATACAGCCACTGTTTATAATTAGTGATTAATTAGTATTAAGTGTGGATTAAATTATTACACAGCAACCTAAATTATTTTGAAGATAAATTATCGACATGTACCATCAAATAAATTCATTTTAATAGAAAAATAATGTAACGGAGTTGTTGTAACGGAGTTATAGTAACGGAGTTGTAAAATATTCATAATTAGGTATCCACGCTGACCGGACGAGTTAAGATACAAAGAATAGTTAGTTTATAGTGGCCAGGCTGTCAGTTTCAAGATTATTTATGAAATAAAAAAATTATATATACGCAAAGTGCAATAATTACAGTCACGGAGTTGCAAATCTTTTTTATACTATAACATTTCTGGATAAATTTCCGAAAATTGTCAACAGAAGCAAACATCCATATTGATTTCTTGTTGGTCAAATCCCTGCTATCGAATTCCAAAACCCAAGAGTTTTCAATTTATTCCACAGATGGCAGAAACCCATTCGTAGCGGTGTTGAAATCAATATTTGAAGACAGTGGGTTTTATTTATTTTTTAACTATTTACTTCGTTAATAAGTTAATAAAACCATATAGAGCAATGGATATATGTAAATTAATGATCTAAAAATTATAAAGATCAGTTCAGCGTTTCAACTGTTACCCTAACGTAACGTTGAATTGACTCACCATTAGACTATAAAGGACAATTCAATTTCGGGTTAAAATTGGACTTTATAGTTTTTTCTTATACTAATCATCTAAATAATATAATAGAAGTAATTTTTTATAAAAAATTCATGCATTATAATGTATTTAAACATTATAAATTATAATTTTACTCTTTGTGTAAGCCGTCCAAAGGAGAAGACGGAATTTCTCTAATTTGCCTCCTGTAGTGAAATATATCCATATAATAAAAAAATTGGAATTTTGAATTATTTAAAATATAACCTATTTTCTATTTTTTAGACTCTCAGTCTACACTTCCAGAAGGGCCCAAAAAATGTTTGCGCATAGGACCTCGTTTCATGTAAACGAGCCTCTTATTTGTAGGCCTATTGGTTTTATATGAGACCTGCACATGCTTGGTCTTTTGATTTGGCGTGTTTACAAACGGACTTTTTGAGCGAACTGTTGAATTGTCAATTTCTTATATGCTATAGACCTAATTAGAAAAATGCACAAGTTAGCTATTCATGCCGAATTAACTAAAACACTTAAGACTTAATTTCCGCCTAAATATTTCATAAAAACTGTCCTAATACACTAAACTTGATTATTCAACACCCTGCCTGTATAGAGTTCAGTGTTTCACGTTACTTTGCAACTAAAGGTTTCTGTTGCATTCAAGCATTAATGTTATGTTCTATCAAGCATAATTATGATTTCGATGTTAAGACAACCATGTTAGACGTCCATTGTCATTTGGAAGAGGATTTTGAGTGGTCGATTTCCGCGTACTGCGATCTATTGAACAAAAGAGAATGAGCAGAGGAATCAGCGGCTTTCGATTGCATCAGACTTCTTGCCGCACTCATGTCCATGTATTCTGTACCATCGGCTCCAATAATCTAAAGATAGACATCCTTAACTAATATATCTATTAATCTTGTGGATATTCAGAAATTCTAAGAAATTTAAAAGCATTTTACTTATTGTATAACTAATCATTTGCTTTTGGGTGAATGACCTACTTTTATTATTTCTTGCTAACATTATTATTATATGACATTTATTAAGATCTCGCGATCAGTAAATCTGAATCTGAGGCGTGAAGCAATTGTGCATAAAAGACTTGCTGATGGTTCCTATACTGTAGCCAACGCGGGTGAGGCTCGAACCCGTATTCTGCGTGTAACAGACAAGCACTCTGGCCACTCGGCTACCGTGCCCCAGGTCGACCTATTTAGTTAAGTGAATTTATAAACAGGGACTTATTACCATGACTACACTAAGCGAAATGGAATGTTCATGATTGAATTAAATTTTCGTAGTCAGATTTCAAGTAATTACACTTCAAAAACACTTTCTTACTTTCCCTCTCGAAACTCAGAGGAATTACGTCATTGCGGCAATAGGTAGGTATAATTAACTGTAATGACTGTAGGCATAATTAACAATAATGTAATTTGTTTAAGATGAGGACTTGTCAACGTAGTTATTGCTTACAACTTTCTTCAACGATGAGGTGTAACACGATTCTGATTCCAATGTTTCGTGGATTTCGTTCTGCTCCGCTTCTGACGTTGAAGTTGCTTTCCCAGAATAAGGCGATTGTTCTATGAAAGAAAATTTTAAATTGCTGTATATTGCATCATTATGGAACATTGTATTATTCTGGAACTGGCCCCCTTACACCAATGACTTTTACCATCATGAGGTTTTACAGGTAGCAAAAACATATTCTGAACTACTTACATGTAAGCCCGTAATTCGAGAAATTGTGGGCAGTACCAATTTGAAATTGTGATATGGTACATTCTAATTACATTTGCCAATTTATTTATTTAATTAAAGCGTCTTCCTGCAGATTCTTATAAGTATTTATGAAATGCTCAGACATGTAGAATCATCAGTTTAAAAAATGCAAACCATCCCTCTTCTTTTGAACTTTTCCGTAGACACGATGTTCCTCTTGTGAGTGAATTTGACCAGTAACTGATAAAAAGAAAGACAGATATTTGTGAAGTTGAACTGTGGACAAACAATTTCGCTGTGCCTCATAGTTTGCAGTGCAATATATAATAGAGTATCACATTCTTGCGACAATTCATGCTTAAAAACTGCGAATAAGCTAACCTTTTGAGGCCTTGTTCACTTTGCCGTAAACAGGATGTGTAACATCTTGATGGACAGGAGATGCACCTGTAATTAATATTTTGAAACGTCATTTATGACCTAAATATGAGTGAGACGCTTCTGCATGAATTACTTTCAGGGCACAATATTATATAAATATCTGTTTATGTTAATTGATATAAATGTATCAATTGACGCTGTTGATTGCAGGAAGAGAAAATACATTTACATACGAGAAGTGTCTGAATTAACGTAGCGCTTCTTCTTTAAGTTCTCTGCCCTTCGGCAGGTTCCAACTTCCAATGACGCCACTCTTCTCTGTGCTGTGCTTTTCCTTTTAATTCGCTGTATCCGTCGGCCATCCATCCCAGCATCATCTGCCTCGGTCTTCCCCTCCCTCTTTTCCCTACCATTCTCCCTTCTATGATTTCTTTCAGGAGGGATTCTCCTGTTAATACGTGCCCCACCCAGTTCTTCTGTCTTTCTCTTATTGTTGTTATTAGCGATCGTTTTTCATCAACCATTTGTAGTACCTCGTCATTCGTTATATGCTCAGTCCAGCTCACCTTCTCCATCCTTCTCCAGATCCACATCTCAAAAGCTTCTAATTTCTTAATCTCATCTTTCCTGATGGTCCAGGTCTCTGACCCATATAGTGCCACACTCCATACCAGTGTTTTGACCAGTCTTTTCTTTAGGCTTTTATTTAGCCCTCCTCTCAACAATTCTCCTCTTTTCATGAAAGCATCTTTTCCCAGTGCTATTCTTCGTTTCACGTCGCTTTGACACCTTGCATCTGTTGTTATCATGCTTCCCAAGTAACAAAAGCTCTTGACCTGTTCCACCACTTCACCGTTGATTTTTATTTTCTCTGTTACCTCCCCCTCCTCTCGGCTTATCCTCATACTCTTTGTCTTTCCAATGTTTATTTTCATGTTGTATGTCTTTGAGGTCAGATTTAATTTGTCCATCATCTTCTGTAGACCTGCCTGTGTCGTCGCCAACATTGCTTGATCGTCAGCAAATCTTAAGGCTTTTATAAGTCTTCCTCCTACCTTTACTCCTTCTTCTATCTCCTCCATTGCCTCCTGTATTAGCTCCTCTATATATATGTTAAAGAGGAGTGGTGATAGAGGACATCCTTGTCTTACTCCCCTTCCAATTTCTCCTTCCTCTGAACATTCTCCATCTATTCTTATCTTTACTTGCTGGTTCATATAGAGGTTCCCTATAAGCCTCCTATCTTTCCAGTCGATTCCTCTTTGTCTCAGTGCAGTCATCAGCTTCCTCCAATCTACCCTGTCAAACGCCTTTTCATAATCCACAAAACAGATGTAAACCTCTTGTCCATACTCTAGACTTCTTTCTGCTAGGACCCTCAGTGATCCGATGGCGTCTCTTGTACCCCGGCCCTTTCTGAACCCGAATTGATCTTCTCCTAATCCTTTGTCAGCTTCTACCTTTGCCTGTATTCTTTTTGTTATTATCTTTAGCATAATCTTGGCTGCGTGTGGTAGTAAGCTAATTGTTCTGTAATCCTTACAAGTTGTTGCATTGTTCTTTTTCTTTATGGGTATCATGATGGTCTTTAGAAAGTCTTCGGGCCACTTCCCAGTGTTATATATGTCCTGGCATAATCTTATTAATTCTCCTGTTGCTTTTTCTCCTAGATTTTTTAAAATTTCGGCTGGGATGTTATCTACCCCTTCTGCTTTGTTTGTTTTTCATGTCACTGATTGCTGCCAATACCTCATCTTTTAACACCTCAGGCCCTATATCTTCTCCTGTCCCCATGTACGGTCCATCATTCAGGTTCTTTGGTTTTTCCTGACTCTGGTATAGTTCTTCTACATATTCTTTCCATCGATTTCGAATATCTTCTGGATCCTGCAGCATCTTACCTTCCTTATCCTCCACTGCTATTCCTCCTTCCCTTGTTGGTTTCATCTTCCTCACTTTTTCATATACTTGGTCGTATCTTCCTTTCGCCTGCAGTTCCTCCAGTTCTTCACATTTCTCCTCCCACCATTTTTCTCTTGTAACGTAGCGCAATAGATATAAATATTATTTAATTGTACTATAATGTTATACGAATACTATTGCAAATTTTAAAGCGTACCTCTGCACTATTGCTATTACAAAATACAATACGTTTCAAATCTATAATTTTTTAATGTAGTTTGCATTCAAGCGTTTCGGAAAGAAAACGAAGGCACTGTATTAAACGTCTTCATACATAGATAAATAAATACATATAATGTCATATATTTATTGTATCAATTAATTTTCAAAATGGTACTATTTAATACGACACCGTATTTTTTTAACGACAGAACTTTTGCATAAGCTAAATTATAACTGGGTAACTGAAAAATCCCTGGTTCATTTGTTGATTTTGGACTCTATTCCTTGCCGACCTTGTGGGTTGTTTATTTCATCGTAAACTGGAAATCCATCTGTCAACGGCCCTTGTTTGCAAATCGCATTGACTTCTTGAAAATTACAGAAACAAGTGAATCAGTAATCAAAATATATTCTGAAAACTTTATAAACCGCTATTATAGCACACTCACGGACCGTAGTCCATCTGCAACAATCTGACACTGATTGGTACTCGTTACACAGTTCGCAACAATGTTTCTCGGTAGCGAGCGACGACAAACAGATGCTGGCCTTCGGACCAACCGTTCTCTACAAAGTTTTCGGTAGCGAACGATCGACGACGATGCTGGCCGTCGAACCGACCGTTCTCATCGCAGTTCGCGGTAGAGACGCAGCTTTCCGTGAAGTTCTAGCAAGCTCGACGGACACTTGTGACGACAGAGCTACCGACTGATTCGCGAAGGCAGTGTTCTGGACGGCTGCTCTCCTTCATCTGCGACTGACGAGAACTGACGACGACTTTCGATGACTGTCTCACTGTGTGGGTGTTGAATGCTTAATATCGTTTATTTAACGACGCCGTCATATCGACGATGATTGGCGTGGGTGTTGAATGTGTCAGTTGCGTCCTTATATAGCCTCACGCGAATCAATTGAATCAAATGCGAATCAAGCGACTCAAGGGAGGGAGGGAGGCGAATCAAACAAATCAGGTGAAGCGAATCAAGTGAAGCGAATCAAGTGAAGCGAATCAAGTGAAGCGAATCAAGTGAAGCGAATCACGCAAATCAAGTGAAGCGAATCAAGCGAATTACGTGAGGGAGGGTGGCGAATCAAGCGAATCAAGTAAATCAAGTGAAGCGAATCAAGTGAAGCGAATCAAGTGAAGCGAATCAAGTGAAGCGAATCACGCAAATCAAGTGAAGCGAATCAAGCGAATCACGTGAGGGAGGGTGGCGAATCAAGCGAATCAAGTAAATCAAGTGAAGCGAATCAAGTGAAGCCAATGAAGCGAATCATGTGAGGAAGGGTGGCTAGTGAAGCGAATCAACTGATGGGAAAAGACAAACCAAAATAAAAAAAGGCTGGAAGCAAAACCTTCACAGTACAACAATAATTGGTACAACAATTCATTCATTTCGGAAATTTGTATAGTGCCCCTTACAGAGGCCTACTTACTCAGAGGCGTTCTCAGCCCAGCCACGGCTAAACAGAAAGGACTTGAGGAATTTATAAAATAGGCATATTGCTCAAGGGCAGTATGCGTAACCGGATTGTTGTACTAATTATTATAGTGTTGTACTATATGCTGTTGTACTATTTATTGTTGTACTATTCATTCTTGTACTGTTTATTGTTTTACTATGACTGTATCATTTATTGTACAATTTACTGTTGTGCTATTTCTTGTACTATATAATAAATAGTAGGACAATATATAGTAAGACAATAGATAGTACAACAATAAATGGCACAACAATATTATAATTAGTACAACAATACGGTTATTCTTACTACCCCGGAGCAATTTGCCTGTTTACAACAGTAAATGTATTACAATAAATATTACAGCAAATAAATAGCACAATGATAAATTGTCAGTCAATGATAAATTGTGCTCCAATACTAAATGATTGCAACTTAACGATCCAATTTCTATCAAATTAGATAAACAGCTGATCTTCTTGAATAAACGAAAATACAATACAATACAATTCGAACAGTTGTCAGCAACTGCTGTCTGGTCCAGAGAGAATCGTTGAACCTCGTACAACTCAGCAGTGCATTGATCGTTTCATAGATGGTGTGGAGAAAGAGAAAGAAGTTCAATGTCATACAACAAAACAATAATAATGTCACTTATACAAGCGGGTAGACCAGATAGAGTCATAATTAGGCGTATCGCAGGAATGATTAGTTGCTCTGTTTGACTTTCCTTTTGATAGATAGACATTTGCAAAAGAAAAGTACAACTGTCAGTCAGCCAGGCAATTTGTCACATACAACCTGTGGCAAGCCAGCATCGAGTGAAACTATTGTAGAAGAAAGTGAAATAATTATAATAATTATCGTTGATAATCTGATAATTAACGCTGGTGTTCTAGAGGTGCATACAAATATTGGCCTTGCATACGTGTCATGCTTATATATTACTGGGCAAACATTGTACGTTTAGTGTGGCTATAAGGTCAAACCATAAAGATAACATTATGCTATAATTATTACTAACCGATAGACATTCACAAACATCCAATATATATGCACATTTGAGCAGCGCACAATTCAACAACTTTGGTATTAGTTTGGTCAAATAGTTAATGTTTGTGGGATAACCTATGACACTTCCAGACGGTGGTCTACTGCGAATGCGGGAACTAAGGAGAGATGTGAAATAAGAAATGTAAAATAAAGAATTAATGTTCCAGGAATTACTGTCATGTCTTACCATCCCTTTTGGCTTCTGCTGCAAATCCTCTTTGCAGAAATGGGGTTCTTCCTGGACAGTCGAACACAAATCAGCTTAGTATGCTAGAATAAGTGGCTAAGTGTTACCTTATTGGGCTTTCTATTTTATAACTAGAAAATGTTTAAGCGAGACTTCACTTTGAGAGCAAAAGAAAATATTATCCTATTTGTAACAAATAAAGGCTATCGACTTAAATACGTTTTCATACAAATGAGTCAATATAATATATATTATGTTAATTTAATGTTAAAAGAATTACATAAAAAACGTGCACTGCTAAAGTGTCCTGTAAACAGCCTAAGGATGATCTGATGTATCTTTAGGATATATTTTTTAGCATATATATATATATATATAATTATATTAAATATGAGATTAATTCTGTCAAGAATTTGAAAATTATAAAATGCTTCATTAGCAATAACGATACTAAGTATCGAATACTTATTCCTAGATCATCAGGCTGCGCATAACCAATGTGTTCCTGTGCGTTTTCAGCAGGAAACGGGTCTGTACAAAAAGAAATTATTGACATAAGAAAATATAATATTGCAAAGATTCCAGCATAAAAGTCAGATCAAAACATAAGTGGCTAAACAAAACCGAACGTTAACTTAAAGACTAAAATTAGTAGCAGAATATCAAAAGGAAACAGGTCTACGTTATTTAGACATAGCCTATCTAAGAATTTTCATTCATCCATTTCAGGTTTTTTATTGTGCAGTATTCAAGATAGAAAGTGAGCACTCACGACCCAACTCCGGCTAAAGATGGTAGTCTCAAGGTTAGAGTAGCCGCAGGGAGTCCATTCCAGATTGCAGCAACGGAGAAGACACGGGGCTGTATAATAGAATAGTCGCCAACGGGGAACGAGGAGCTCAGTCAGCCTAGATGAGCGGAAGGAACCACAGCGCTCATCTAGGGCGGAGCAGCAGAGTAGATGCACAGGCGACACATCCGCGTCATACAAAGGCAGATATTCGATAAATTGTCCGCTGCGGGAAAGGTAGCCAGTATCTTGAGATGCAACCAATAAGGCGCACCGCCGTACGCGCCACCCGATCCAATCACCCAACCCGAGCAACCGGAAGACCCACGTAGAGGACGCTGCAATAATCGAGACGGGAAACAACAAAGGAGTTGATGCGCGTTAAGGCAGCATTTCAGGTTAAGGAACGGAAGACCACTCTAAGCTGTCGCAGCTGACATTAGCTGTCGCGGCATAGCAGATGCATATTTCTATTTCATGGTATGCATTGACCAGCAAAATTAAGAATATCGTTTAAATTAATCATAATTAGTTTTTCAGTTCAAAATTTGTCTAAACGTATGTCGAACCTACTGTAACAGTTCTCATCAATATCGGCATTGTGGACTATATCAGGTCCCGTTTCAGCTCCTCGCTGTATATAAGAATGCAGGCAATCTACAAATTGAAAAACGCATGTGTATTTAGGACATGTTCTCAATATAGGTAAATATAGTTAATAAAATATTCACGTGCAGGAAATTCAGGAATCTAATATAATATAATGAATATATTTGACCGTCTAAATACCGTTTTGTGTTTTTCTTTAAATGCCGTTCAGCAATAAAGTGACAAAAACAAAATTCCAAACAAAGATTAATCCGCGCAATCATCCTATACGAAATATTGATCGTGATGTTTCAACTAACTGTCCGTTAATTTTTTTTCAATCTAAATTTTAACAGAATTAGTCGCCAGCAGCAAAGAACAGTTAACGTCTAATACATATATTATGCATCGTATGCATACTAACCTTTGAAACGCCTTATGACGACTACAACAACGACTAGAAACAGAATAACGCATATTACTCCGGCGGCGATAGTTACACTTCGAACTGGGTCAAAACCTAAGTAAGAACGACAAATTACTGCAAATAAATGAATGTTAATATGAAAGATAACAGATTGCGTAATATTTATGCTAATAATACTTGATTTTCGCAATATACTATGGTAGGCCTATTACTCGTATTGAAGTCTTTCGAAGACAAGACTACAGTCATATAGCCTAAGCTGAAAAATAAAATAAAAGCTCATTAGAAAATCCTTAGCAAGCTCAATCGTGCGTAGCCATAATAAAAACTAAGAAATGAAGTGGACAAATAACAAAGATTTCTAAAATATTCTCTAAGTACGGCAGAGCAGGGCAAATATAGTGCGGAATATGCTAAACTGTGGATTGCATTCAATTGAAATCTAAAATCTCTTATTCCCAGAACTATACTAAAAAGCTACATACAAATAAGTGATTTAACATTCAACATCGAATACTTAGTATTTCTTCATAAACGAGTTTACAATACCAGTTGATGAGCGCCTGACTGCATGAATGGTGACTGTGGTCGATATGCTCGTTTTCCCGGATACGTCATTAGCAGCCGTGCATTTGTAAGAATGGTTCTCCATTCCTGTGCTGGCTATGGTCAGAGAAGATAGTCTCGATATAACATCTGTAGATTCAATTTCAGACCATTCGTACGACGGACTTGGATTGCCATTGGCAACACAGTACAGGATGTCACCGATCGAATAGACGTCTTTCTTTGGAGCGACGTCAATAGCCTTCGGTGCAACTTCAACAATTATAAATAATTTTAACCAATAATAATAATTTTGATTGACATTCGACAATTCTTTCAAGAAACTTAATCTCAGCCGCGCTCGTGAATAGAGCTTAATAAATTTGAAGTTTCCCATTGCCATCACGATTCAGTAAGCCCAAACTGACTGAGAACGATTTCGTAAGACAAAATAAGTTGCATTGTAGGCTACGCCTATCAGAATCTCAAAAAACATGTGTTAATCTAGTGATATTTTGAACTCAACTGATCTGGTTTGGTACTCGACAGCAGCTTCTTAAGCTCGACTTCGCTCTTCATGCAAAAACTTTTCCATCTTTCACCTTCTCGTCCAGTATCCGTGACGAGTCTAGGACAATACCCCCGGACAAAACCCCCGGACAAAACCCCCGGACAACCCCGGACAAAACCCCCGGTATAAAACCCCCCGGACAAAACCCCCGTTATAAAACCCAGTCAGACCTCAGTGGAGATGATTTGTTGAGCCGTTTCTTGCGTAGTTTCAGCTCTAACTTTCATTCGATTCCGCAGTTTAAGAACTTCGCCTCGCTCGGCTTGTGGTCCATGTGTGTGTTCGTTAAGAACACCAACAAGATTGTCACCTTCCAGTTTCAGCTTCGCCTTGCATTCGCCCTGTTTCTCTTTATTTTGTCAGCGCTTCTCACACTCGTACGATGTAATACCATTAGCTAACTGTTTCTGCTTTACAAAAACGTAGCCGTTATATATAACTTTACGTTTTCCCTTATCTGATACTACAAACTCCATGCCTGCTTTCTGTCTCAAATACTGTACTGTCTATGAAATTTTCACTGCCCTTATACTCAGACGGTCTTATACCGGACTGTTGATCGGAATCTCTAGGCTCTACCTACCCTCATTATTTACTTGATTAATTAGCACCTCTTCAATGTGCTGTTGATCGGAATCTCTAGGCTCTACCTACCCTCATTATTTACTTGATTAATTAGCACCTCTTCAATGTGCTGTTGATCAGAATCTCTAGGCTCTACCTACCCTTTAACACCTTTTCAGTTACTTGCTAGATTATCTAACACCTCTTCAATTTGGAGCTGGTGGGTGGGTTTTATACCGGGGGGTTTTGTCCAGGGGGGTTTTATACCGGGGGTTTTGTCCGGGGGGGTTTTGTCCGGGGGTTTTGTCCGGGGGTTTTGTCCGGGGGATATTGTCCTGCTCCCATCCGTGACCTAGGCGTTGTCCTTGACAGCACACTACCATCCTCACAACACATCAAGAATCTCACCCGTTCCTGCTACTTCCACCTGAGACGTCTAAGAGCAATTCGACGTTCTGTCCCCTCCTTGGTCTTTACGCCTTCATCTGCTCCTGAATTGATTACTGCAACTCTCTTTTTGTAGGCCTTCCTAAAGTGCTCCTCTGCCCTCTTCAATCTGCGCTTAATGCGGCTGCCCCGCTTCTCGCACATCTCATATATGTTGGAACTTCTTAACTGGCTCCCTCTCACTGCTCGTATCCAGCTTAAGGTTCTCGTTCTTATCTACCGGTCTTACTCTGGCCTAGCTACCAAGTACCTCTGTGACCTCATTCGCCGACCTATCTCCGCCACCTCTCACAATCCGCTTCGCTCACTTGATCGCCTTGACCTTCTTGTCCCACGAGCAAGGACTGCTATGGCTAAATCTCGAGCTTTTGCCTTCATTGGCCCTCCACTATGGAATCAACTCCCTACATCAACTCGTTCTTTGATATTATCCGGTGTTCCTTTCGCTGTGTCTTAAGACCACTCTTTTTGCTCGGGGGTCTCTCGCACTGGGAGCGCCTCTGATTGGTGTTCAATGTGAGAGGCGCTTTACAATACAATACAAAACTTGCAAATAGCTGAAAATCATATGCTTTTATATTCTCGTATCTGATGATCACCTGTACTTACATAATACGTTTGCCTTATGTGTCCAAATAAACTTGTAATGTGGAGCATTCGTTGCCTTATGTACTCCAGTCGTATCGCTGGATGATAAAGGCTGGTCGAAATACATGTTGGACATGAAAGTCACAGCATTGTCTTCCATCGTCATTTGCGTTGTAAGTTTCGAAACCACTGAACTATTGAGAGAAACGTTGCTTATGCTATCGTGAGAGCCACGTTTGACGGCATCGCTTCTCGACCACTTGATCACTGGAGAAATGCTTCCTGTGTAATTGACGATACATTCCATTTGGAGAGATTCACCAGCCATAATGTTCTCCTTGGACACTTTGCAGACAGGATCACTACCTGTGCACACATTCCAGTTATTAATCATTAAACTGACAAGCGCTTAGATCAATCAATCTAGAGAATATAAAATATAATAATGAAAGAAATAATACAGTTGGATCAAATAATCTGTTATTTATAATTCTTCAATTTTTCGGTCCTGCACAGCCAGAATCACCGATGGAGGGCACACGCATACACTAGAGTGGTCCAAAAACATAAAAGGTGAGCTGGAGTTGGCCTTTGGAAGAGGACTTAACGAAGCCAAGGCTGTTAATGATCTGCTGGAAGCATTGAAGTTGACTAAATAAGTTAAAGTCATGAGCTTTGACAGTACTTCTGTGAACACTGGTCGCTTGAATGGAGCATGAGTTCTTCTGGAAAATATGATTGGTCTAGAGCTCCTGTGATTGGCTTGCTGTCACCATATCATGGAATCGATCTTAGCCAAAGTCTTCACTTTTGTGCCTTCAAGTTACCTACACAATCATAGCCTACCAAAATTCAAGAGTTATTTAAGGCTGCTTTGGAAATGTGGCATATGACAAATTGCAGAGACTGGAGCCAAATTCTGAAACAGAAAATTTCCGTGTATCCACCATCACCTTCCTCAACAATATGGCGGGAAGGAAATGGCAGAAGATGAAGATTGTGCAGAATGTCCAATGAGTCCAGTGAACGGATTGTGAGAGGCAGGGCAAACAGACTTCATGAGGGAGCAAGCTTAAGAGATTTTGCTACAAATAGCAAAGCTACTCCAGTCTCTAAAGTAGGTGTTTTATTTCTCCCCCTTCCACCAGACGAGTGGAGTGAGAACGCAGACTATCAAAATTGAACGTTGAAAAATGGATTAGAGCATTGCCGAACACGGTATCAAGTTCTTTGAAGCATTGAACAGATGATGAGGAAAGTTGTTGCCTCAACAACTTACAGTTCCTCCTGCAACTTTTTGAGGCAAACAGAACGGTTGATCCCACTGATACTACGAAGAATTCTTCTACAGATGCAGTGCTGAAGAAATGAAGTTCTGCGACACATACTTCTTGGGACATCATTTGAGAGTTGTTGATTGTCTATGTTTCCTTGAAGCAAATAATATTGCTAAACTGACATAACTACTGTGTTTGTGCACATTGGTAAATTAATAATCTTATCATAATTTAAGATTGTATTGTATTGTATTTGGCTATTTATAAAATTTCTCACAGCAAAAGCCTTTCACATGCGTTCCCAGTGCTTCACATGCGTTCCCAGTGCGAGCAACCTGAGGGAAAAGGCAGGATTTTAGTTTAGAAAAAGACGAGGAGAGACTACCAGAAAGGATGGCAGAAATAACCGATGGAGGAAGTCCATTCCACAAAGAAGGACCTATGCAGGCGAAGGATCTGGGATTGAGCCATCGCAGTCCTGACACGGGGAACAAAGGTCAAGCCGATCAGAGGATCGAGGAGGACGCAGCGAAGTGGTAGAGAGTGGGCGAAGCATGAGATCGCAAAAGTACTTCGAAGGAAGACCCAAATGAGACTTAAGGACTAAAATAAGAACCTTGAATTGTATTTGGACAGATAGAGGGAGCCAGTGAAGTTCTTCAACCATGAATGTAGAGATGTGAGAGAATCGAGGACGACGAGCAATCAGTCTATCAGCAGCATTAAGTACTGACTGTAGAGGAGATAGGCGAACCTTAGGGAGACCAACAAGGAGAGAATTACAGTAGTCTATTCGAAAGGAGACGGAGAGAATTACAGTAGTCTATTCGAAAGGAGACGAAAGCGTGGACAATTGAGGTAAGTAAGTAAGTAAGTATATCCTTTATTGAGAAGCACTAGCAAACGCACAGCACTGTACATGGCAAGATCAATACATTCAAACAAATAAACACAAATTAATTAATTTATATATGCAACAATGAATTGAATGAGAAGCTTTATTGTACATCAGGTGAAGGTAAAGGTCGAAGATGAAACAGATTTGCGAATAGCCCTGAGACGCCTTAGTTGGAAGTAGGAAGAGCGAGTAAGCTTGGCAACGTGTTGAGTAACAGTTAGCGAACTGTCTATGGTGACACCCAGGTCTCGGACACTAGATGAAAAGGTAAAGCGAGGAAACCTTTCAGAGAGTAATGCATAGTCAAATTTTTTGACCTGCTGAGGAGTTCCAAACCAAATTAGCTGGGTTCTAGAGGGGTTTAAGGAAAGACGATTAGAAGACATCCAGAGATGAAGATCTTGGGAGAGAGCCTCAATTTGACTAGCGAGAAGGAGTTGAGCAGAAGGGGGTCCATGGACACAAGCCTGGACATCATCAGCAAAAAGGTGGCCAGTCGCAGAGTGGTTAGGGAAAAGAGAGGGAATATTAGCTGTGTATAAAATGAATAAGAGCGGGCCTAGGACAGAACCCTGAGGAACACCCAAAATAACAGGAACCCACTGAGTCCTGGAGTCACCAGAGATGATCATTTGGGTGCGATCAGACAGGTAAGAGCGAAGCCAAAGGAGATTAGGACCCTTGAGTCCACAGGAGGTCTCAAGCCGTTTTAGTAGAATTTCATGGTCGACCATGTCAAAGGCTGAGGAGACGTCAAAGAGAGCCAAAAGAGTAACTTGAGACTTGTCAACAGCTGAATATATATCAGAAAGCAAGGAGAGGAGGGCTGTTTCTGTTGAGTGGTAAGCCCTGTAACCAGACTGGTGGGAAGGAAGGAGTCCCGAGTGCTCAAGATAGGGGAGAAGTTGCAAGTCGTTCTAAAGTCTTGGAGAGAAAAGATAGATTGGAAATGGGTCGATTGTTTTGACAGAGGTTGGGGTCAAGATTGGCCTTCTTGAGTGCAGGAAAGACTAAGGATCGATTTTGCGAGGCAGCGATGCAACCCTCAGAAAGTGATCTATTAAAAAGGTACAGATATCAAGACGTTATGCGTATTTTCTAACCTGTCGCACTGTTAGTTCTATATGGTAAAGGGGAAAGGGTCTGTGAGCACCGTCTTCTAGTTGGAGTAGGAAGCTGAAATTTTGCCAGAACGATACGATTGACAGGTGTAAAAACTGAGAGGGTGTCTTGAACTCTAGCTTGAACTTCATTTTTTACCATGTGACCATGGACCACCCTAGCATACACATGGAACCAAACCAACGGATTCCCTTCTACAATTGACAGCATCAGGTTCATAGGCTCTCAGCTAAGTTTGCGTCAATAGCTTTGAGCGATGACAGGACTGGTGACAGCACTCGCAACAACATAATTATGACGTCGCTGACGAGCTGTCCCTCATTGGTAGAAAATGACGCAAGTCCGGCTATTCTACGAGGTGCCAGGTGCACGGAGGTATTATTAATCGCATGCCGCTCAGTGGGTTGAAGCGCCACCACTGACTAACAGTTCAGGTCACCCCGAAGACCACTGTCGGTCGCCCTCCGCCTATGCGGAAATACCCAGCTGTTACAGTAGACATCGTATACGAGACGCATATTCGACTCGATTGCCTAACAGGAAGGAAGGCATGATGAATTCACTTAGACAAGACAACTTGCAAACAAAATATCCTCTAAACAAACACAACTCGTAGCAAAAAAGAAGACTAAGCTTGGCAAATTTACCAACAGTTGACTGCATCTTACTGAGCTAATTCTCCGCTTAGACTATGATAATTCACAGAAATTACGCAGAAGTCGATTAATGCTGAAATTACTAATGTGCTGGTCCTGTCGCTCCAAATTTGCTCAGCAGGTCATTATGAGCAATATCATAGAGCAATCGCGTTTTACGCGTCAAGTCATTATAATAAGATGTCGTAATAACTTTATTGCCTTCAGTTCATGTGACATTCGCTAACTTTTTATATCATACTTTCATTTGATTTTGATAAATGCATCAAACTAATCCACGCATCAGCGCAGATATAAACATAGCTTCCATTCACACGGTTTTCCCCATGTACAAATTCTGTTTAACCATAACAGTGGTCTACGAGTTCAATGAGTCATTTCTTTTCGTAGAAATTAATCAGGCGTACTGCATAACTTTGAGCATGTTTAAACTCACCTAGTACAATCAGCTGAGCAGAACTAATGCTTGTCACAGAGCTACTGTTGTTCTTCTCGATGCATTTGTAGGTTCCTGCATCGGCTTTCTCTGAAGTCTGCTTGGCAAGTGTCGAAAGACCTTTGGCTGTGTTGACGAGTACGAAGTCTTTGAACGCCTCCATTATTTGAGTTCCATTGTTCAGTGGATGTTCTCCATAGGCATTCGCCCTATGGAACTTCCATTGTGGTGTGACTCCGTCGGAAAGTGTCCCACAAACGAATGAGAAATTATTTCCGGATAAAACCGCAGTGTTTGATGGATAGACTTTGTTAAGTCTTTCTCCATCTATTGAAAATGTTCATCAGTATGGTTAACATTTGAGCATTTTCAATACGGTCAAAATAGGTCACCATCTATTAAAAGTTATTCCAAGAATCTTCATTGAGAAAAGCCACAATGTGACGAATTCTGAGACGCCATAAACTTGTTTTAGGCATATTCTGTTGAAATAATATTCTTCTAATATTGATTTAAAAAACGTCTATTAAAAGTTATTCCAAGAATCTTCATTGAGAAAAACCACAATGTGACGAATTCTGAGACGCCATAAACTTGATTTAGGCATATTCTGTTGAAATAATATTCTTCTAATATTGATTTAAAAAACGAGTTTCATCTACATAGCCATTGATGTTAGAATAGCACCCAGAATTTCATCATGAAATCGGACAAATGCAATTATATCTTTTACTCGGCCAATGTTTTTAGTTTCACCTTATAATTTGTGTACAAGTAAATCTGCTTGTTTTCTTAAGTGTAACCAGAGATACTGTGCCAAAATATCACATGTTGCATCTGTATCTGGACCTTAATATAGCGCACTATTAGGTTCCTCTCTAAGAGAGTTATGTTGCACATATTTCAATGGGATATGATGAACTATGAGGAGATTGCAGTGGTTCATAGATAAATTATCAATGAAAGATCATAGCGGGATCATTCACTTTGTCATGAAAGATCATAGCGGGATCACTTTTTGTCATGAGGTACTCTAAGCCTGCTAAACATTCGCTTCACAGAATAAGTTTGTATGGCCATCTTGTTCAAATATATATTATAGGTGATGTGCAAAACGTAATTGATTAAAATTTTGCAGAAGCAATAAAATGTTCCACTTTTTGCGCTGAAATCATCTGGTCATCAAGAATTTCCAAGATAAAAATGGCATGCACTTTAACACGTTGCATTTATTTTTTAAATGTGATCTTTCTTATGTTTAACCATAACTATAGCTTTCATAAATTTTTTTTTTTTTCCAACAGAAACAAAGAATAGAAGCATACTAGCATCATTCTCTTCATTCTCTACTACGCCTTATTCCTAGAGTTCATTTAGATGCGTTTTACTCTAGCCTTAAAACCATCCTTTTCAGCCGGGGTTGGGTCAGGAGCGCTCCTGAGTAGTAACCTTGAAGGGGCGCTATATAAATCTTTGGAATGAATGAATGAATCATAAGTACAATATAATAGTTGGGAAACAACGGGAATAGAGAACCCTAAAGAGAACAAGTTCCGGCTAGTAGAGTCACCCTTACATCACTGCTGTACTCGAGTGGCATACCGAATAATGTTTTAATTCTACTATCTTTTAATCATTAACAAATCTTAACTAGTTAACTAGAACTCACAATATAATTAGAACATATCATTGGCAATCAAAATAATAGGCACGCAATCTACGTTTGAAAATGTGAAAATAAGTTAGGTACTGTATGTCGTTGGGGATACTATTCCAGAGTTTACGGCCGGTGTTACGAAATATAGTATCCCCCACAAATGAGTATCTCTTAGCGAGATGAAGTATTCGGTCTAATTTGCATTATTGGCGGTTTCTAAGTGTATTCAGTCACACTGTTTGGATTTATTGTACACATAAAATATTTTAAGTTGCGTATCATTTGCGGGAGTGGAAAGGAATTTACTGGAATCAATCAAAAGAAGAAAGTTGTCTTACTTTGGGAACATAATGAGGAAACAAGGTGAATGTCTAGAGAAAGAAATTATGCAAGGAACGGTACCGGGAGCAAGAGCAAGAGGGAAACCAAGGAAGAAGTGAATGGACAATGTGGGCGAATGGTTGGGATTATCAACGGAGAGGTTGCTGCGAGAAACCGAGGAAAGGAGAGGATGGAGAAGAATCGTTTACAATGCGACCAACCCTCGTATCGAGGACGGTTGAAGAGAGAGAGATGCTTTATAGTTTGCACGTCGACCTGAAATTAGTTTACCTCGTTTTTGGTGATTTTGTCTGGATTTCGTCTTGGCTATCGTGATGCGTATGACGATGGGGATAGAATGGTTTATCCCCCGGATACTCTAAACCGGTTTATTCCATCAGGGGAATATGCTTTAGGGGTATAGAATATCACGGGACACCGGCACTGGAAATTGACAACCTACAGGTATTAGTGCGGGAGCATATGAGTCTATAATTGGCTGAAGGACGTACAGCAAACGGATTATATTCAGGCGTAGTTTTGAAATAATTGATAAATGATGAAGGCAGTTGATTATTTATGCATCAATTCACTAGTTTGCTGTTAACATTGTTTTTTAAAGAGCACAATATTCTAAAATTGAATGATATTACAAAATATCAAATTGGACTATTCATGTACTGTTATCATTATGGGCTTCTTCCATCACTGTTTGATAAATATTTCCTTAAGGATGTAGCCATCCATGGACATGATACTAGAGCATCCTGTAAATATCGAACCCCAGGGGCACGAACCAGGACTAATAAGGAGTTCTCAATTAAATGCGCAAGTCCACCACTTTGGGATTCTCTTCCCCCAAATTTAATAAATATATTACACATGGCTCAATTTAAAGCTCAACTGAAACATTATCTATGAACAATAAAAAGAATATGACTCGATAGATTGTACCTGTAGTTAAGATTGTTTAAGATGTACAACTGCGAACATTATAATCTGTTTTGTTTTGATTTGTTTGTTTGTTTTAAATCTTGTACTGCAATGTTTTTTAAAATTTAGTTGTTTGGCTATGATTTAGCCCTAACATTGTTTTTTTAAAGTTGAATTTTCTATAACTATATGATCATAAAAATCGTCTTGCCATCAGTAAATGTAATGTGGAAAAGGGGCAATAGCGGATTATATTATCCTTTAGGGCTGTCCTGTTGACGACATCAGCAGATTAACTTTTTTAAAATGACTGATTGTTAATTAATTGTGCTGTTGTTGATTCAATAAACGGTCTGATTATTTGATTATTTGCTCAAGTTTTAAGATGTGTGTATCTTGAAGATAGGTTGAAAAGTGCTGAGCTTGGTTGACAATAATACGGAGAGCTCCGTTTTGGAGGACATTTCAGGGACGTAGCCAGAAAAATTTTTCGGAGGGAGTTTTTAACTTTGTAGCGTTCCATTGAAGAATGGTCGGAAAAAGCTGTTTTTTTTCATATAAAAGCACATACAAAATATTTCGGCAATTTATTTGGGGGTTTGAACCCCTAAACTCTCCTAAATACGCCCATGGGTCAATTAATCTTTTCAATATTGTTGAGTAGTTAGAAGCCCATAATTAATTATCATATTACAATAAGCAAAATATGATGGATAATCGAATAGTATAAGCTTATTCGTATATGAGTAGGCAGTAAGTAAGCAACTCTGGATAATATGCCTAATTTTCCTATACTTTTAGCAATAATTGTTGACGAGATATTTTCCCATTCTGGTCGTTCCATGCTAGACTCCAAGAAATTTAACTTAACAGAAGTTGCCTGTGATATTGGAATATTATTTAATGTGATTGTATCTTTTGGTAGTATTATCTTTTTACGATGAGAACAAAATAGGACATAGTTTTATTTATATTAAGAGATAATTTATTTATTCTAAGCCAGACATATACTTCTTCAAGTTTTTAGTTCATTTGTTGGAACAATTTATCTAGGGATTGTGTGAAAGAAAAATATTTGTATCATCCGCAAATAGCAAGAAGTACAAAAGTGAGGAAGTATTTGGCAGGTCATTAATAAATAACAGAATGAGAAGAGGGCCAAGAATCGATCCTTGGGAAACATCATATTTAATTAATTTTAACTTGGACAATGAGTTGATGCACAAGACCTGTTGGTATCTATTATTTAGATAGCTTTGAAACCAGTCTATTGCCATACCACGTACATGACATTGTATACCTATAGGGTGTCTCGATAGGTCGAGAACGATTTTGAATGCAGACAAATATATGTTATACACAATATAATGTGGAAAGTTGTATACTGGCGGATAGGTTGTTCAAATGAGAATGTTACGCAAAAAAAATTAGATCACTAGCTCATTTATTAAAATTTTAGCGCCAATATCCGTGACGTCATCAAATTCGTGCCAAGCAAACGTAAACAAGCAGCATTATCATTGACTACCGGTAGTGAATAAGCCGATTAGGCAATGGCGGCCTTAAACGAATGGCAAATTAGGGCTCAAGCCATTACATTATTGGAAGAAAAGTACAGTTACAGTGTTATAGGAAAGAAATTGGGTCGTTCTAATCGTGGATTAGCAAGTAGGCCAAACGCTACAAGCAGAGTCCAAACGAGACGCTGCGGAATCGATATCACGGTGGTCGAAAGTCCGTGCTGACTGCTGCCGCTCAAAAACTGATCAAACAGTCTAAATATAGGCGAGGACAGAGTTTGCGAAAATTAGAACGTGGGTTAAAAGAAAAACGCCTTGCTGGAAGCAAAGAGACAATCAGGCGTTATATGCGGACGACGCTGAAATGGAAGAGTTTCAACTTTCAAGAGACAAAAAGTCCCAAAGTTAACTCATGCTTACAAAGTTCGCCGAGTGAACTTCGCGAAGAAGTTTAAGGATATTGATTGGTCGCGTGTTATGTTCAGTGATGAGTCGCCCTTCAAACTCTACCACGTCCCTAACAGCAAGAACGACGTTGTATGGGGATCACTGTTTATGCCGATCCCGAACCCCAGACATTGAACACCTTAAAACGTCGGCTTCGTAAGGCATGGACATCGATACCTCTGACAACTCTGAAAAATCTAATCGGCTCGATGCCTAATCGGTATTGAGGCTGTAATAAAGAGTAAAGGAAACATTAATAAATACTAAATGATAATTTGTATTAATTAATTAATTATATGTGGATTAACAAGCCAGATGGTCGCTACAATATTGTTTTCGGCTTAACTGGACGTTTGCTTGGCACGAATTTGATGACGTCACGGATATTGGCGCTAAAATTTTAATAATTGAGCTAGTGATATAAATTTTTTTTCGTAACATTCTCATTTGAACAACCTATCCGCCAGTATACAACTTTCCACATTATATTGTGTATAACATATATTTGTCTGCATTCAAAATCGTTCTCGACCTATCGAGTCACCCTATATAGTTGACAGAATTATAAGCCTACATTTTATTATCTACAGTATCGAAGGCTTTGCTAATTTAAATAAAGAGCCGTAGTGAATAAATAATTATTCATTGCTGTCGATGGCAGCCAAGATATTGTCTTGAATATTGAGTAGTGACATCATCAGTTGCGTGTCAGGTTGGAATCCATGTTGGGATGCCTATGTAGACATAGGCGTAACTTTCTATTGTGACGGTGGTGTCCGGTCACCACCACTTTTAAAAGTGGTGAGGTGATGGTCCTCACCACTTTTGTCCTGCATGCAATGAAATATATTTTTTGACATGAAAGCATTTGGCTATCTGCCGTCTAGGCTATGCATGAATACTTAACATCGCAATGGCGGCAATGCTGACAGAGGCCTCCACAGTGTCTCCACACTATACCGTACTTACATAATTATGTTTGGTTTCATAATTTGGTGACGTCGTGAATTTTGCTTCTAAAAGAAGGTCAAATTATCAAATTCATATGAAAAAATGGATCGATTCATTGTAAAGAGACCGGGAAAGGCTATATAGGCTAATTGTGCATGCAATGTAGGCCCTATAATGTTTCGGAGGTAGGCTGTAAGCTTTATAACTGCAGTCCTTAAGCGGGTAAAGCCGTCGTTTAGGCTGGTAAATTATTTTATATTGTCAATTCAAAATGGAAGCTGGATCGATGGAAATATATAATTGTTGGCCTACATGAAACTTGGAGAAACTAATTTTATTGCCTAAATAAGAAGTTGGATTGATGGAAATGATTGTTTCCGTAAATAAAAGCTGATTGATTAATTAATCTAATTGTTTGCTTAAACAAAAGCTGGATCGATGAAGTTGTTTAGGTTGCTTAAATAGAAGTGGGAGTGACGAAAATAATTCTTGCCTAAGAAGTTGGATTGATCGAAAAATTCTTGTTTAAATAGAAGTTGGATTGATGACAATAATTCTTGCTTAACAATTTCGATTGATGAAAACAATTTCCCAGTAAGTGGAAGCTGGGTTGATGACAATTATCATGGACATTGGTAGACTGCTTAGGCTACTTATCAATGTCAAGTACGGCACCGAAGACAAAATATTTTACCAACCTAAACTACGGGATAACCATTTAGCGTTGATAATGATTATTGGTACCATAACGTCGATTATTGGAAATCCAGTGGTAGCCTAATGGGCTAACTGGTCATTTAGTTTCATTCATTTAAAAGCCGCAGTAGCAGCCGGACAATGCGTAGCGTGTCTCTGATGCTTCGACGCTGCTAGAGCCTCTTGTCTCCTTCGTAACTGGACTTGGAAGTTGGAACACCATCGAACACTCTCTGGACAACCCTCTGACTTAACGCAGAACCCCCATGGACATAGATATTTTATATTGTGCCCATTTTGCTTTTTTGGATAAGCATATTAAACAAATATAAGATTATGTGTTTTTAAAACTGATCTATGTATTAGGGTGTTTTAAGGTACATGTGATATTTTCAACTCAAAGAATTTTTATCGGCCAGGTCAAATTATCGTGCCAATTCATGTATTAACTCCGTATCCGAAATTATATCTTGATAGCTGAACATTTAGGACTGGCGCAAGGCAACCGAAATTGGAAACAGGTGGCATACAGGCATCCACAATTTCAATGCATGCTATCCTTAGGTCCCTCTCAGTTGCCGGTTCACTGATCTCGTGTTGCAAATGGCGGGTAGCGGTGCTTTCTATCGAGTTGACGTTTGACAGTTAATTAAACGTAAATAAGGTATAATACTAGCCATCTATTTATAAGCTCTTTGCTAACGAGACGACTCTCACCTCAAGCACCTAGCATCAACCAGTCGATTATAATATATTAACCTTTACAGTCGAAGCTAAGGAGTGGGATGGACGGTTATGGGCCGCACGTGTTGTACATAGCTCAGAAAAGAGCCAGAACCTTCGACTTCTGCTTGGCCACCAAAGCGGCGAAGGGGAACAATCTCTGTAGTAACTCATGATGTTGCAACAGCTATAGATCGCACCAAAACCAGCAGCAGGAATGCCTCTCACATTCTATCTGCTCTCGCTGCATCTAATTTATGTGCAGCACCACAGCTGGTGAGCTGATCATAAGTCCTTCAGCGATCCATCAAGCAAGGAAAGATAACCGTGCAGCCCTAGCAGCAGAGATTCGTGAATCTTTCGATCCAAATGATTCCTCTTACTATTCACTGGGACTGGCAAGATCATGCCAGATCTTACAGGACAGAACAGAATGTGTTGATCGCCTTCCAGCAATACGTAACTGATTGGGCTGGCGGGCGGGCTGGGGCTGGGGCTGGGGCGGGCTAGTCCTCCCTTCCCCCTTCCCCCTTCCCCATCATGCGCAAATTTATATCGTTTGCTTAAAACTAAACGCGTCAAGTTCAACGCGCATATCGATAAATCAGACGTCTTTATGCTTGAAAAGACGCGAGTCCTACGCATCTTATGAATATAATAGTTGAATTTTAGCATAAACGCTGCCTCTCTATGAGAATTTGACAATTTCGCGCATATAATCGTTTAATCATCGCTTCGCAGTTCGCGTCGGGTCGAGTCGCTGCGGATTCTGCGCTTAGTACATTTTCAATCTTCTGTCTTTTGCACGTTAAAATTCGCGCGTGATCTATACGAGCGCCCATTCAAACCAACCAACGTCGGATCTTAAAATTTATAATTTCGATACGTCGAATGTTGTCTCGTACCTCTGTGCGGATATAATTTTAAGTAAGAAGCTCTAATCTCATGAGTCTCGATGACGACGCCCTATAGTACTAAGTAGATTCTGGTCGCTTTTCTACTCGACATCGTGAAGACGCACTGGCGCTACGAAATTTTTAAGTTTCATCCAGCTATACGACGTTTAAGGTGTAATTTCTCAGTGCGAACCTTTCCGCGTATCGTAAAAGTTGCTTGTTTACTCTATAAAATTGCTACAATCTACCGATTTCCGTGTTCTCGAGTTTGACGGGTTCGACATTCTACCAATTGTGCGTGTGTGTTTGTGGGTTTCTAAGGTTTCAAGTTTCGTAAAGATTGGACGTTTGTACGTTTCTAAGTTTTCCAGCTCATGGATTTCGCAAAGCTTGCGGGTTTGCGAGTTTCACAATCACTAAATTTCTAAGTTTGACAATTTTCAAGCTATCCAAGTTGTGTGTTCTCTAAAAGTTTTAGGCCTACGTTTCACGAGTCTTAAGTTTCTAGGAATCACAATTTGTAAACTTCACAAGTTGTATGTTTCGCGAATGCTAAGATTCACGCATGCTAAGTTTCACAATTTGAAACTTCCAGAGTTGTGAGTTTCCCATGTTTCGTGTTTTACGAATGTTAAGTTTCACAATTTGATTCTTACCGAGTCGTGAGTTTCTCAAGTCTTAGGTTACTCAAGTTTTGTAAAGACTACTAGTTTCGCCACAAAGATTGAAGTTTCTGAAGTTGTAAGTTCTCTTAAAGATTTCTGTTTCACTAGTCTTAAGTTTCTAGGATTCGCCACGATTTTGTATGCTTCCAAGGTTGTGAGTTTCTCACGTTTTAGGGTCTTCGAGTTTGGCAAAGACTGCAAGTTTCACAATTTTCAATATTCCAAGTTTTAAATTTCACGAGTTTACAGTTTCTCAAGTTTCACAAAGACCCCTAGCTCCACAAAGATTGACGTTTCTTGAGTTTCACAATTTTTAATCTGTTCAAGTTGTAAGTTCACTGAAAGTTTTAAATAACTCGAGTTTCGCAAAGGTTCTAAGTTTCACAAAGATTGTAGGTTCTCTAAAAGTTTTATCATGATTTGACAGTTTCAAAAGGTTGCAAGTTTCCTGAGTTTGTAAGTTTCTCGTGTCTGTGGAGTTGTAAGTTCTCTAAAAATTTTCAATTTCAAAAGCTGTGCGCTTTCAAAAGCTGTGCGCTTTCAAAAGCTGTAAGTTATCAACGTTTTACATTGTTCGAATTGAAAGTTCGTTGAAAGTTGTAAATTTCTCAATCTATTCGTTTTCAAATTTGTTACTTTCTCAAATAATGTCGATTCAGCTTATAAATAATCATCTCCTCCGGTGGAAATCCGTGCATATGTTGGTGGATTGGTTGCATAAGATGGTGCGATTGGTAGATGGAGGTCGTAGGGAGGCGGATTCAGACAGGTGTCTTGGTATTCCGCCATGGTCTGAGCTTGTCGTCTGATGGTTCGAAACAAGATGGATCGTCGTCGAAATGCGTTGATGATGTACATTACGACTAGCACTGAGATGACGATAGAGACGATGCTGACTCCGATTATGACTCGATTTGTGAGGAATATGCGATCGATTACTCTGGTATAAAGTTCGCCACCTATGTATTACACAATTAATATGTAAATCGCGTGAGTGTATAGGTTTCCTATGGTATACATATGATCTTGACGTGTTCATTTCTACCACGAATAACATCTCTTTACACAAGCGCCGAACATCATTATCTCGGATCCTGATTTTCTGTTGCAGTCTCTTCGATTTTATAATTAAATATTTTTAATAATATTACGATATGCAAAGTCCATATGTATAATACTCATATCGGTGAAAGGACATATGCTCTCATCCGATCCGTCGAAACAATCGTTCCCTCCATCACAGGTTAGATTTAGATTGATACAGCTACTGTCGGATACGCACATGTATTCATCCCACTGACAACTTGAATTTTGACCAATCGATGGTCGTACGATGCGTGATTGAGTTCTCATTGCTGCAATTGTCGGATTATTATAATTAATTTTTATAAATTCAATGTCAAATCCTTCATGAAGCCTCTCCGCACAATTTGTATGTTCTCAATTTACTACGTAAACCTTCGCACCGTACATCTGTTCAACCTTGCAATATCAAAGTTTCATCATACAAACCAATATTTTAAGCTAGAAATCTTCACTTCATCCGTAGTTTCCTTAAAATCCACAATTTTATAATGCATACAATCTTATGTATAAGTAAACCAACGACTATCTCATGTGTCTTTCGACCTATGTAATTGTAACTTCTAGTGAACAAGTCATATTCTCGTGAATTTTTATAATACAATTCAATAATACAACTATATTTTGGTGTCGTCCTCCTCCTTACAAAGTACAGAATATGTCGAATATGCAGATATACGTGTATTGTAGAGAAAATGTGAGTGAAGGACTCGCTCAATGTCCAGTCCCTACACAGTAGGCCTAACTATCTCGGATGAGGCTCGAACCCGTACTCTGTGCGTTACAGATCAGGCGCTCTAACCAGTCGACCACCATGCCTCACAATCTTTGTAGCTCAATATATGTAAGTCCCTCGAGTAAACTCTCAATGTAGCTCTCTTTATAATCTAGAATCGCATAAGTCTGCTAAGAAAACATTCATATTACTTTGTAAATTGAAAGATATTCATTTGCTTTTCAAAGAATCATTTCTTCTATCTCTGCTCCATTAAAATATGCAATTTAACTATATGAGCCTTCCGCTCGTGTCACAGTATACAGTCTAAAAGTCGCTGGTTTGTACTATGCACTATCAATCTCCCTGTCTTTTACAATGTAAAATTTCAATCTATTGAACTTCTAATGCTCTATACGACAATCTAATGTATCTCTCGCTCACGCTTTCTGACTTTCTCGAACTCGTAAAGCATCGCACAAAGTTTGAAGTTTTCCTAAGTTTGTAGTTTCCTAAGAGTTATAAGTTTCCCAAGTTTTGTGTTTTCTAAGAGTTGTAGGTTTCACGAGTTGTGAGTTCTCTAAAAGTTGTAAATCTCACTAGGTTTCTCAGGTTTCGAATTATCTAAGAGCTATAAGTTTCACGAGTTGTGAGTTCTCTAAAAGTTTCACCAGTAGTTCGTAGATCTCTAAGACTTTCAAATTTCACTAAGTTTCTCAAGTTTCGCTCTCTCGAGCTTCTAAAGCGTCATACAAAGTTTTAAGTTTCCTAAAAGTTTGAAGTTTTCTAAGAGTTGCAGGTTTCTCAAGTTTCGCTCTCTCTGGGTACACTATGACTCTCTCATTCTGTCGAACTTTTACGAGTTTGTACATTTCTAAGTTATCCAACATTAGGGATTCCTCAAAGATTGTTGGTTTAGGTGTTTCACAATGGCCAAATTTCCAAGTTTGGAAATTTTAGAGATTCGCCAGTTGTGAGTTTGTCGAGTTTTATGTTTCATTATTGTTAAGTTTCTAGGTTTCACAACTTTTAAACTTCTCGAGTTGAGAGTTTCTCATGTTTTACGTTTCGCAAGTCTTAAGTTTCACAATTTGAATCTTCCCGAGTTGTGAGTTTGTCGAGTCTTAGGTTACTCGAGTTTGACAGAAACTGCTGGTTTCACACAGATTGAAGTTTATAAAGCTCCATATTCTAATGGTACTCTACGCCTCTCTTCCGAACTTCTAACTCTTCCAACGAAAATACATATGTCTCTCTTTCTCGCGCTTCTCTGTCAATCTCTGTAACTTCTAAAGCGCTATAATGTCATCCGTTGATTTGGTGAACACTTATAGGATCGTTTAAATTATGTGTGCATTAGCGAGGCTGTGTATTTTGGTTGGATGTGGGTAGAAACGTGTTTGGACTTGTTGCGAATTGAAGTGCTCATGCGTACGAATGGGTGCTCTTATTGGCTGATGATTATAGAAAGAGGTTTGAAGCTGTTACTGAGTAGGCAGTGGAAAACAGCCTTTGTAATGTATGCGACATGCCATAGTCATGGAAACGAGGACAGTAAACTTCCTATTAATATGCTAATGATATGCTAGGTCAAAGTGCAGTCTAGCATAGGTGCGCCAGAAACTAGGCATGCCGTCGTCATGGAAACTAGGTCAACAGACTCCCATTGTTGTGCTATTAATAGATATGACGCATGGAAACTACTTCAGTAAATTCCCATTGTGCTATTAATAGATATGACGTCATAGGTCACGTGACTGGCTTCGACCAATCAGGTGGCTTCCTACCCTCCGCACCTCCCCCTCCCTCCCCCATTAACTAGAACCGGCCTTTGTATCACTACTCAAGTTAATCACACCGTGAGGCAGATACATTCAAATCCATATCCAAATAGGTAGGAAGGAAGGAGTTGGGAGTTACTGCAGAATGTGGTTGAAAACTCAAGAAAGAACTACAGTATGTAGATCAATAGCCTACTATTGTTATTTGTACCCAAATGATGAAATTCAGAGGGTGTGGAAAACACTAATCTAACCAACTTTTATTTCATTTTTATCCTTAATTTTAGCAAATACTAAACTGTCGGTGAAAAATACACAAGGCATCAACCGATGGCATACCTAAATCATGTAGCAATCGGCTCAACATCCAAAGAGACAGTCAGCGGTGTGTAAGCACTTTGAAAAGAAAAATAAGTCTTAATTAGAAGCGAGATGATGAGGGCAACAGATGATTTCTTTTTCTCTTGAAGTGGCGCGTTATAAATGCCAGACTACAATTGAAATGAAATACGTGATCTTACAGTCTTCAAATGAAATACCTCAAAGACGCTGAGGATCTTCAGTCGGTGGAAAAACGGTCCAAACATGACAGCACCGATAATAGGAGGAAATATGCCACCCCACACACACATCCAGTACATCGTTCCTTGCGTGTAGATTTCCGCTGGCATTCCGAGCAGTGTGCTGGTAGAAAAATACGATGCGCAGAGCGATAGTGCCACAGGAATTGCCGACATACTCTTATCGGCCAAGAGGTACTCTTTAGTCGTCTTTTGTTTTCCACCAGAGCAGGCGTAGTAGAGTCCAATGGCGGCGGAAAAGACCATAATGATACCGAAGACGAGGTAGTCCCATCCGGTAAACGTACTTCCGGTTGGAACAGGTGGCAATCCCTCGCATGTAGCCTCCATCATCAATCAGTCCCTGATCAGTTATTACAGAGCTCCGATTTCAAGAATGTACGGCACTGTCGAAATATTGCAGGCTGAGATATATGACCCTGATTCATCAGCATGTTTGGCCAGCGAAGGGACTTAGCTTTTCATTCTTAAATAGCATTTCAAGTGGAAATCTCAAGACAACGTTGACATCTTGTGGACTTGTGTACGTTGTATTAGAGTTATGGCTAATTAAAGTACTTACTATTGTGGCGCATAGACGTTGTGCGTTAATGCTAAGTCTTCTACTAAACCGTAACCTTCCTGTTGAGCATTCAGACACTATTTGGCTACCTGGAAAGCCATACTTCTTACTAGGTCAACTACACATCACAGTTTGCTTTCGATGCTGTAGGCAGAAAATTGTGTCTGGTGGCTTTTCTGGCCACCTTGATGTCTGCAGTGATGAGATATACCTTCTACGACTAGAGGACCTTCCGAGTAAAACTTGGCAGCTTGCATGATATTTATAGATGAGGTTTTCGATCTAAAATGGACACTTGGCCATCGAGTTAATCTCTTATCTTGATTAATCGAACTGGATGTCTAATTGTGTCGCGTCTCAGATCCAGATATAATAAAGACCTTGGCGCGTGTAATAAGTTCAATAATTGAATAAACATGGACGTCTTGCTGCTATGGTTGCGTCATTGTCTTGGTCAGTACCTTGTTACTAGCCCTCTCACATTCCCAGTTCCGGAGACGCCTTAAGACTTTCTTGTTCGCTGACGCAGACACTGACGCAGACACTGACGCAGGTCGAGAGCGATGCTGGTTTCTGAGCGGCGCTATATAAATGTTCGGTTACAATTACAATTACAATTACCTCATTCCGGAACTGGCTTCCGTGCAATCTGCCACATGAACTACTTCTTTATGTGCCCTCATTTCTGTTTGGGAGTGATCTTGTATTGTCAGGTAGGTCCTTTTAATTGGCACCAATGATGAGTTTTCTTGACAACGTGGTAAATAAATGAACTTACAACTTAAGCCGCTAACACGATATATGATATGGCTCCGAGATATATGTAAAAGGATCTCTCAGGAACTTCATCATTCTTTAGAGGAAGCGCGGAATTGTCTGGAACCTGATTCGTGTGTATTAATTGTGATTGTAGTTTTGAGTGGGTTCCATATTATGCTCTTTATAAAAGTCCAGATATATGCATGTATATATTACATAGTTGCACAAATTCATGTTTCGTATTGTTCTGAGACGGAAGCTCAAAAATGCAATGTAACGTAGAATTATGTCTCCAAAATTTCTGTGTCGAAGAGACCCGCTTTAACACCGGCGTTATATCAAGTCAAGTCCGCAAGAATCTGGTAGTTTGGTAGGATTCGGTGCCAGATCATAAAACTGGGATCAGGCCAGGAAAACAGTTAATTGCTACAGTGGAAATAATTGGCTAGTCATTCTAATCCATCAGTAAAACCACCCGGTTTATTATCAGTAACGTTCATAACCGTATACTTCAAATTTCAGAAACGCTACTCAAAGGCGCGTGCAAAGTATCTCTTTATTCACGAGAGTTTAGTCATTTTGTGAGAGCATAATTTCGGATTCCCCGTCTAAATATCGGTGAATACAGAGGAATGAACCCGAACTACAGACAAATCAGGTTGGCACTTTCCAATGGCGAGCTAAATTGAGTCTCGTCTGAAAATCTGGATGGACGGGGCCGTTAGACAATACCATTGTAATTTATAATATGAAACTCTAGCATTAAATCTCAATTTAACTATAGGCAATTAGGCATGAACTGATAGTTCTAATTTAATTACTTTTCATTATTCACTGTTCATTATTCACACAAGTTGCGGTTTGTCAACTTAGTACCAAAACGAAATCTACTACTACTACTATTTATGCCCTAATCATAATTTGGAAGTTTCCGCTTCATCTTGGAACTCAAAAGCGTTATTTTCGTATCCCATTTTTCGATGATTATCATCAGAACGATTCGAGGTCTTTGTTGAGACAGATGGTTCTTCTGAGGAGTGGACACTTTCGGAACTTCCATCGTCCGGATTCGGTTTCCGGTCAATTCCTTCGAGGTCCGATTTGTCAGGATATAGGCCTACACAGATAATGTTTACTCCGTTGTGGAACACTTCCACGGATTTTTCTTGATCTTCGAAGTCCGAGATGGAATCTGAATCGTCGACCTGCAGAAGAAGATATATAGCCGTATCCTCGAAAAGATGTAATACTATACCTAAAGTTTAATGTTTAAGATTTTACTTAATTCTGCAGCATCTGTTTCAGAACTGATCCATTGAAATTACACAGAGGATGATTTTTCGAAGGCACGTGAGATTTCTGATTCGTGAAACTGCCAACACCTTTCAACAATGTCTTGAAATATTTCTTTTACAGACACGTGACTGTGAACTGAAACCTGAAGAGAACCGTATCTATTCTGTCCACAGATTTTGCGCGTAGGACTTTAATAAATAACTGTGGAGATTTCATTCAATAAGCTGTTTCCTATCCTCTTAGAAACCTTTTCCTCAGCCATAGTTTACATCCTTCTGATTCGAATAAATTCAAAACTTATTGTTGAGTGAATGGGCGTTATATTAATTTTACCAAAGCAACCGTTACGAAAGACGTCTACCTTGCTGTAGTCGATTCCACATCTGAATTTCGATCGACATGACTCTGGGAAACAACACCAGAACTTATCGACGTAAGGAATCAGAAGCTTCGGGTCGACATCCTTTGGTTTAGTGTAACCTACGACAGGTTGTATCCAAGATACAGTACATGTAAATATCAAACAGTTGGAAGCTAAAGGCAGGTGCTTTGCTAGAAACTACGTGCATATAGGTGCTACAAATAAGACTCCAATTCAGGAAAACGCAGTGGCAAGTTAGATTTTTCCAAGAGAATTCAATTGACCATAAAACAGAATGGAAGTCCCTTAAGGTGTCCATAGATATGTAGTGTTAGCGACTTCATTTTCTTAGCCTCTGCATATGAGGGCGGGTGGTCAATCGTCTCTCTCTCCGTCTCATCTTCCCACTGACAGTGTACGGTAAGTGTATTGGTTATCGCTGAATTGTTTAGGGGATGCAGGTGGAGCAGAAATATCGTCACAAGTTTCTGCATCATACACATCATACATGCATATATACATGAAACACAAAGACAGACAGGGAATGTCATAATATATGCCTGCATATTCATTTAAACATCCTCACCTGTTAAGAAGCTGACAATGAGTCCAACGACAACTGCTGTCAGCATTCCCAGAGTTGTGTACCACATGTAGGACAGCATGTACAGTTCCACAATACCTGACCTGATATGCAAACATCACACTTGAGTTAATATAGACCTAGAGCTATTTGAATACCTTACAAAATTCCTGGGTAAGCCAGTTTTGTTAGTGTTCAACGGATGCAGATCTGAAAGCTAAGGTTTCGTGGTCGATATTAATGTGAAATTTGTTGACAATAGTTTGTTAATAGAAAGTTGCCTTTGGCTATTTATAATTGCATTTCTATTCCAGCATTGTTGTTTTTTGTTCTTGGCAGTCCATTAATTTAGCTACGAGAGGAATCCAAGGGTTTGAAATGTAGGTCACTGTGCTCGTTATCGTTGTGTTCGCTAGGGGGCGAAACCAGGAATTGAATCTCTGCCATGACAGTTCAGCGCCGTAACCGATAGCCTACAAACTAATGCAATTTCTGATGTTAAGCCAGTCTATGTGGAAATTACCCAAGAATTATGGCGAAGTTAAAAACTTATAGATTGACGTTAATTAATGCATTTATGTGTTAGCAGATCATCTAAAGCTTTAAAATAATACCTTATTGGAGCACGTTGAAATATATATAAATTCAGATGCCTGTGTCTCTTACGCATATTATCTAAAACTGTAAAAGCATACATTATAGAAATTAACAAGTAAATCGTACACTTCTGGAGCAGTGGTAGTAGGCGTAGTGTAGAAGTCCGTGGTGGAGAAGTATGAGGTGGAGTTGTCCAGAGACACATCACAGCACTCGACGTCGTAGTACATCGGTTTAAGAACGGGCGGTTTTTCCACGTAGGCTCCAATGCTGATCCACATTGGGAAAGCAAATCCACAGATCCCTCCGACTAAAGCTCCCTACAGTGTTACGTAGACAGAGGACAAGATCTTGTAAAAGCTCATAGCTTTTCATTTGACTCCCCTACCGCTTGTGGTGGCTCTTCGACTTATCAGAATGTCTTTGTTTCCTGCTGACTGCTGAGCCTCTTTTCTTTATGACTGCTATATCATTCAGGCTACCGTAGCTTAATAATATTATAACGCTTGGTCCTAGAGACCAAGACTAAATTTATAATAATAGAAAAACAATAATTATAATTATAAAGGTGAACGACACGAGGAAAGCATTCATAGAGGCTGGAACAACTTCTTTCGATAATTAATTACTCTATGCATTTTCATGTTAAACGTTATAATAATTAAATATAAAATTGTTATTATATTTATCTAGTTCAAGCATCGCTGATCATAATATGAACCTCGTATTTCTGTTAAACATCGTTAATAAATTAAAATAATATTATAATTAACAAACTAAGGACTCGTTCCTATGAATGTGGGCTAAGAAAGCGACTGAATATTGAGAAATACTTACGATCCAATTGGCCCATGGAAAGAAAAATCCGAGCATAAAGATTCCGACGGTGGGAGCACTTGCAGCCCCGCTGAACGCAATCGTCATCTACCAGTAACGAAAACTGTATAGGGCCTACATCGCAGTTGCACTTGAAATTGACTTTTTCATTACTACAATTATTTAGTAACATTAACCGATGACCCACCCAAACAAAATCGTAATCAGGATACTATCCAGAAGGACATGTTTGATTCTAATATATGAATCTGGTGTAATGTGATAAGATAATCAGAGCAAAGCATGTTATGCTTTGCTCTGACTGGATCTCGTTTGATTTGATTGTATCTCACCTTATCTCAGTTGAACTTGTCTAAGTTCATATGATCTGAGTTGATCTGACTGGATAGTCTCTTCACTTGATCGAATACGACATAAAAAATTGTCAGCAATGTAGAGATTTACAATAAACCAAACCAACCTACTTAGTCATGAAATTGGAGAGAGGCTTAATAAAGCAGCGCGCACAGATGAAGAAAGAGAAATGCAAAGAATGAAAGTTTGCACAGATAGACAGACATACGGACAGAAAGATAAGCAAGCAGAAAGATAGACAGATACGCAACTAGAAAGAGAACAAAAAAGGAAAGACAAAGAAAGAAGATTGAGGAAGAAATTCCGCAGAGTCCCGACAAACGTACAGAAAATGTCGAAGGAGGAAGAAAAATAGATACCCAGATTGAAGACTGATATACGAACCATGCATTTTTAGGAGGAGTTTATGGAAAAACAAACTCTGCGGCATATGGACCCTACCTGAAGAACCGTTCCACCAGCATTGCTGAAGGCGAAGGCCATTCCGATTCCAATAGCAGCAAAGAAGACACCTTCAAAGAACAACATTAAAAATAATTCTAATTCATTACTGAGATATCGGATACAGAGGAGCATAATTATATACTGGCTTTTCTGTTCAACACTTTCTGCTTTGTGTTATCCACGATGTACAGTATAATTCAATTTGTTTGGAGTCTTTTGGTTGGAACCCGCCAGTTGTGATTCTACAAGTTATCCGAATTCTACGGAGTTTAGCATTGTTTAGGCTGTCTCAGTGTCTTAATAAGTGTTCAGAGCATCGTTCTGCATCTGCATACACTTAGGCCCAAGACCTAATCCTGCGGTCTATTTCAATGTGTCAATTTCTATGTAAAAATTGTTGTAAACATTGGTTTAGTCAAAAGTTGCAACAAATTTGAAGAGAAAGAGGTCTTCGTGATTTGGCTACAAGTTTTTGGCTACATTCATATGACAGTGATGTCTACATAAATGTAGTGCTGTGTTAATAACTCTAAAGTGCTTACCTAAAATCTTAGCTGCGAGTGTGGCAGTCTTGTCTGAAGCCTCTCTCGCTGGTCGAAACATTTTGAAGATGTCTTCCCAGACAACAGTAGCAGTAGCATTCAACAACGAAGATATGGTACTAAAAAAAACATTGGCAAATTCGTGAAGCGAAAAACACTTTCCATTCATCAGAGTAATTCTCCACTTTCCAAAACTACCATTGACCTATGTAATTACGTTTTATTCCCAACTTATCTGGTACGAAGTTCTATTGCACGGTAACAAAACTAGTGTCGCAAATAACTGGAGTCCCAGAGTGGTACGTACACGACGTGCATCAGTAACCACGTAGCCCCTACCTATGCTAACATCCAAGCACGGCTGAGAACATAATATGGAAATAGCTTACCTGAGAGCACCTGCGAACAGGCTGCCAACATAGAGTCCAGGTATTCCTGGCGCGAAGTCAAAGATGTCCATAACAAATCTCGGTGCCAGCTGTCAACAAATAACATCTGTCACATGTACATGATTTAAGAGTGATTGATTGACAGCCTTCAACCGAGTTTGACAGCTCGATTTGAGAGTTATTGATTTACAGCTGCTATTTATTTTTTATTATTCGTGGATTGATGGCTAGTACTTGCTTAGAGATGGATCGAGAGATTACTTTGATATCGATAGACTGATGTTGATTTGTTTTAGACTGATTGAGACATTGCTATGACCTGATTTGGATCGGAAACTCGTCCACTCTTCAGTGGGTCGCAATTCATTGGAGCGTAGTATCCGTATATGATGACTCCGAGCAATTGGCATAGCGTTATCATGACGAATATTCCGGGAATGTTGAGTAACAGAGCTCTGCAATAGCAATGGAAAATACGTGTATAAGCAGTCAATTATACATGAACATGAGCGGAATTCACGGTAAGTTAGGTACATGTAGCTGCTTAGGTAGTAAACTGAATGGCTGTCTGACCGACTGACCGACTGACTGACTGAATTACTGACTGACTGACTGATTGACTGATTGATCGATTGACTGATTGACTGACTGACTGATTGATTGATTGATTGATTGATTGATTGATTGATTGATTGATTGATTGATTGACTGGCTGGCTGACTGACTAACTGACCGACCGTCTGACTGACTGTCAAAGTATAGATGACCTTAGAAAACTGCACACGAAGAACTTGTTCAATGTCCCTACACAGTAGCCACAAAAAAGAAATGACTTCGCTAAAATTTAAAACTCCTCTCGGCGACTTACATCGTGGCATGTTTCACGCTCTTCGATGAAGCGTATCTCTGGATCATTTGCTGTTCCACCGAATAGGAAGGCAGCCAATTGAAGAAGTTTCCGACGACCAGAGTCCAGAATGTGTGTCGAACTGTCGGATCTGGGTTGAAACTTTCAGGATAACGATAAAATTATACACGTTTTAAAACGTTTTATTTAATGTTAGAATATAGACAAACTTCGGCCTAAACAGAGGAATTACTCTTGTTTCACAAGAGTAAATACCATTTAATACCAAATGTGATGATCTGCTAGTTACTGTTTACTTGTGTGGTTGTGACATGTTCCGCAATATGAGGAGAAAGCAAAGCACTTTCATCGCACTAAACCACGATCTGTTTTACCGCTTAAAGTGGTCCAAAACTGGTAAAATATTTAATATTTATATAGCTATACGACGAATAAATATCGCTAGGTGCTTCTATCTCAATACAATGCAATAGGTGGGTTGTAATGATGATTGTTGCCAGTATCTCTAATTCTGCAACATCTCAACTACCTTGGTCCTCAGAACCTGTCTATTCACAGACGTTTAGGCTAGTCAAAATGAAACTCAACGAGATAGATGTCCATGTCTGAAAGTTAGGCACGCAGACAGTGGATGGTAGTTGGAACAGAACAATAATTATTATTAGAAGGAAAGGAGAACTGGTTGATTTGGGATATGATTTGTAAAGGATTCTTTTCCATGTTGAATGAAAGACTTTCGAACAAATCGCAAGAGAAGCAGAATTGATTAGTCAGAACAGCTGTATAAGGATCAGTTAGTTGGTGTTACTGTGTATTAGCAAGAGGTATTGCGTTAGAACTATTGGGGTTTGACGGATCTTGCACCAAAGAGTAATCGTTTCTTACTTGAAGAACTCAATTCTTCCGTCGTCTTCAGCAAGTTGCCAAGCGTTTTCAATTCCTCCAGTCTCGATGCAACCCTACCAAATTAGGAAGTACAATCATAGCCCACATGTTATTGAGATAAGATATCGAGGAAGGGGTTTCTTAACCAAAGCGACGAGAGTGTACTAAAGACGACTGGGGAACCAATGCAGCTCATCGTTAAAGTGTTAAAAGACTAACTTATTTTATTTTTGTGTAGAATGATATATTGCATTACTTTAATTGTGTTGTATTGTATTTTATTTTATTGTATCCTATTGCATGTTATCTTTTTTTTTACCAGAGCATAGTATTTTATGGCACTTACACTTGAGGGTCAACGTGTCTGGGGTCCTTAGAAAATTTATCTCTTGACATAGCGCTAATTTATTCAGTATCATGGCTTTTTTGTGAGCCAATGAGTAGGCCGAAAGCATTGTCATAATTGTATTGTTATCGCGACATTTGTCTTACTGGAGTCTTGGAATGAATGCGCAGAATTTCGAACTAGGCCAAATGTCTAACCGTATGACTCACTTGAATTATTGGTGCCAAAAGCCCGACTAGCATCAGTGTAGCCTGAAATACGTCCGTCCAAATGACAGCCTTCATGCCACCCTAAAACAGAAATATTGGTGTGTAGAATCGTTATCGTATTCTTGAGATTTCTTCAGCACCTAAAAACCCAAAGTCGTGGAAATTAGCTTATTCACAGGCGCTCAATCAAAACAGCATCGATAGACAGATAAAGTCAACGTCAAAATTTAAAAGGATCAGACAGATGTCTACGGTGGAGGGTGTTTGAAATGGAAGCGGCGAAAGAGGTAAGGGAAAGAGGTGGAATAAGGATAGGATTTGTGAAAAGGGAGCGTTTTCAGTTTGAGCGAAACAAAGCACTTATTTCACTTTTCACTTTTCATATAGCCAGATTATAATTTCACAAGCGTTCAGAACTTGTCTAAAACTAAAATAAATGCAAATTTCTTTGACAATATTTTTAACTCTCTATAGAGTTTTGCACTTGTCGTTGTGTTTTTATAATTTATAGAAGCTTTGATTTTTTCTGCATTGGGGAGCTTACATTCAACGTTTACATTAATTTTATAAGGCGTCGCTATCTAACGAGATAGCATCAATGGACTGTGTTGAACAGCTGTAGGCTGCACATGTACAACTGTTCAACACAACTTACTCAAGGTCCATATTAAACAAAAACCGTCTCAGAGAAGTCTCGACGAGCACAATTCGCGTTACATGAAGAGCTCTCAAACTAACCGGGCACCGTATCGCACATAATAACAGTGACAATTTATATGGCGTTAAGATGTAAGATTGCTACCGTTTGTTCGTTATTATAAGAAGGAACTGTTTAAAAATTCGGTTCACGAACTACAGAGACCTGATCGGAATTAGTTAGAATTTAAACGAGACTTACTAGCGTTGTGTAAAAGACGCAGACGAGTCCAATTGTTAGGATACCTGCCCAGAGAGGGAGTCCTGTCACTGTCAACAGAACAACATCACAGCAGTCAACATAAGACAGTGTCGACTCCTAGAGTGAGACAGGGCAAGATGGCCCTTTTTTGTGAGTCAAAAAAGTCTAACACGAAAATAATTGCGAGGCACGAAAGCCCCTTTGTAAGGCAAGGAGGCCCTTTTGTGATGTAAGATAGCCCCTTTGTAAGGTTTTCAGTACAGCGCAATATAAAAAGTCATATACAAACATAGACATACATACACTTGAATGAATGAATGAATACAATGTAATCGTTAATTTGTCTGCTTCCTTCAGAAACAATCCTAAGATGTTAAGACAGAAAGGTAGACAAACAGACAAGCAGTTAAGCACGCAGACAAAGACAGAAAGATGGCAGAGAGAAAACCAGTTATCCTCGTGTCACCTAGCATTGAAGAGATTGCTTAAGATGAAACACGCATACCTTCGGTAAAAGCTGTAGCTGGTCCAAATATCGTTATTCCCATGGTAATTGTCTGTACAGAAAATGTACTTTACATCTAATTACATGTACGCTAGCAAGTTTAGCAACACCTTCACAACACAGTCGAGTACGTTCCACTCTTGCACAGTATAATATTATCCAAATTTAGATCAACAGCCGTAATAGTAAATCACAATCGTAGTCGAACATTTACAAAAGCGCCACTCAACAATTCAGAGGCGCTTCCGATCCAAGTCAGTTCTATCACTAACAAATAAAATGGACGTCAGGCGTATTCAGAGCGGCGGAAGAGAAAGACTGAGGATATATAACATAACTGATCACACCCTCGCTCTTGAATCGGTTTCTAAGTTTGATTTTACCGAAAAACTTCGGCAGTTTCTTGGTTGGCTGTTATAGTGCTATCTCTTAAGAACTGAACCATTCATCCATTCGTTTTTAAATGAGTACACTCAAACTCAACTTTTTTACTGCTTAGCTAATCTCTGCATGGTATCTTAAACATACCTCAGTAAAAGAATTACGACCACAGTTTCTGTCTAAGCTCTTAACACACCAGAATTTAGTTTAAAAAGATTAGGGGCACTCGATAGTGCAGTGATTAGCGTGCTGGACACACAATCAAGAGATCGGGGTTAAAATCCCCGCCAGGGCAGACATTTAGTTCGATATTTCTGCTCCGGTTGAGCCCTCTAGCAAACTCAGATATATCCTACAATGAGTACACTGACCGTACACTGTCTGTGGGGATGATGAACGGCGAGGGAGAGGTCTGGCCATCAGCCCTTATATGCCGAGGTTCAGAAAAATGAAGTCGATAATACCTCACACCCATGATGGATGGATTGGATTGGATGCCTGTCAAGATAGCTTAAGGGACTGCTCTTCTTTTTACTACAAACGATTCAATTGAATTACACAGGTTTGGATCGGGTTATGTTGAAATGGGATGGGTTCGGTTCAATAAGATTTAAAAAGATAAAGATTACAACAGAATGATCAGACTATGGAGAGGGTCAGTAACCAATGATACTCACATTTTTCACAACAATCATAACACAGCCGAAAATTCGTACAGCTTTGGACTTGTAGCGTAGTTCCAAGTACTACAAGAATAATACATACATACATACAGACATAGATACATACATACAAAATACATACATATTACATACATACATAAATAAAAACATAAATACATACACACTTACATAAATACATACATGCATGCATACATTCATGCATGCACACATACACACATACATAGAACCCTGAACTCAATCAAGTTTTACAGTTAGCGATAGACTTAATTAAACATTCTATAATAATTAATATTTGGACCTAATTATCTTCAAGGCTCAATGTCGACTTTAACTGGATTCTCAGAATATCTCATATTTTGATCTTTCTGCATTATGTCAAATAAATAATACTTTCATTGGGGCTCTTCGATTGGTTGGTAATGGTCCAAAACTGTGTCAAATATTTCATTGCTATTTATGTATCCGTCGAGCAAATATAGTTAAGGCGATACAAACTGAAGCCTTGAAAGACTTGACAAACGACTACCACTCAACCGCTCAAGAGACTTTTCAAATGTGCAAACGTTCTTATAGTTTTCTATTAAGGTGTTATCTATCACCACCGTGAGTTGAAGCACTAAGATAGTGCGGCCAAGATTTTGTCTTTATTTATAACACACTCTTCTGGGCCTTTATTTATAAAACGCTCTTCTGGGACTCTCAAGTGTCTACGACTATCTTACAGAGATAAGGAGGTGCAACCGAACTGCATCTATTGCGGTTAGGATCGAATTTTCAATTGCTCATGATCATTGTCTTCTGATTTCTTCACACCCCGTTAAAGGTCAGTTGTGGAAACCAGGTTAATCAAGATAGCTCAGTCAAAGCATAGATCTAATGGGTGTGGCAGATAAATTGAAGTCAGTTCTAAGTCCAGATCCAGGTAGACAGTATGGAGTGGGTTGTTCATGAGAAGACAATAATTGTTTTTACCGAGATAGGTATCATCCCGAGAGATAAAAAATTTCCAAAGACAGCAGCTGCTGAGGCCATATGGATTGTCTCATACAGGACTTGCCATGTAGAAGGTACTATGACACGCAACGGTGTTGAAGCTTGAAACGCTGAATTCATTCATTACGAAGATTTATATAGCGCCCCTTCAAGGTTACTACTCAGGAGCGCTCCCGACCCAGCACGGCTGAAAAAGACAGTTTTGAGGTAAGAATATAAAGATTCAGAGTGGATTCTGGGATGCAATTGCAGCGCCAAAGGAAGCCCATTCCAGAGGGAGGGGCTAACCACTGAGAAGGTGCGCGATTCTGCTTAGTAGCAGTGCGGGGAATTAGTATCGAAAGGTGCTGAAACAGATTGCTAGTTTCTCTCCATCCCTGGAAATGCGTCCCGAATAGTTGTCTGTAGTCGTTATAGGCGACCATGCGATAAACAGATCCCCAAGATCAGCAGCTTCCAACAACATCCCTAGCCTTCCTCCCTCAAAGTGAAGTATTAAAACATTTTCCTGATACATAATTATATATAAATAAATAAATATTAAATAAAAGGATACTATTGATTCTAAATATCTAAATACAGACCATTTCTTAAAACTACATTGAATCAAACGCCTCGCAGGCGAAGAACAGCACAGGAACTTACGCAATCCCTCAACAGAAATACCTCAAACGCGCTGAGAATCTTCAGTCGATGGAAAAACGGTCCAAAGATGGCAGCTCCGACAATCGGAGTAAGCATGGCACCCCACACACACATCCAAGACATCGAACCCTGCGTGTAGACCTCTGCCGGCGCTCCGAGGAGTACCGCGGTCGAGAAAAACGAGGCGAAGAGCGACATTGCCACCGGAAAGGCCGACATATTCTTATCGGCCAGCAAGAACTCTGCCGTCGTCTTTTGCTTTCCACCAGCAAATGCGTAGTACAGTCCAATGCCGGCGGAAATGGCGAGGATGATGGAAAAGACGAGGTAGTCCCAAACGGTGAACGTACTTCCCATTGGGACCGGTGGCACTCCCTCGCATGAAGACGACATCTTGGATCAGTTCCAGGTGCTATTGCCAAAAGCACAGTCAAAAACGCCTTGCAGTCAAGAACTAATTTAAGGACATGAAAGTTTCAGCTTGAAATCTATTAGCAGTCTATAGGACGTGAACTATATATCAGCCTGAAATATTTGAGCAAGACTTCTTATTAGCAAGCTTTTCTCAACGAACTCATTTAACCTTACAGCAAGTAATGCCATTTTAAATCCAACATTCAAGAGAACGTTGACATCTTGTCGACCCGGTGTGTGGCTTTGGACGTAGGCTAATGCCTGATTTAAAGCACATGTTATTGTGGCCACATACCTCATAAATGTCTATGAGCTCTGTAATGAAGCATAATCTTCTATCAGTAGTATTTGTTTTGAACATTCAGACACTTTGTTTGGCTACCAATAAAGCTACTAATGTAACCACAAATCATATTTTAAGTGTTTTTAAACAATGATGCAAAATATGTCTGATAGCTTTTACTGCTCACCCTGGTGTCCTCTTCTATCAGATATTATCACTTCTAAGACCAATGGACCTTTCCGAATAAAACTCAACAGCTATCTTGATGACATATTTTGTAGATAAGATAATTCTTCCGTCAAGATGTGCCTACTGGAGTTGACACTGGGCAGCCAAGTACATTTACTTTCTTGATTAATTGAACCGCATGTCTAATTATGACTTGACTTATTCTATTCATAGTCCATCGGATGGTTTTATTCCTGCATACGTGCATTGTAAGAAACGATGACCGATTGCTTAGAGCGCTGCTCTTGTAATACTTAGACTGCGTGTTCGAGCCTCCCCCCTTTAACGATTACTGTGCAATGACCTTGAGCAAGCTCTTCACTCACAACTGCTCAGCGTCATCTTATTTATGCTTGGTGAACATATAATGGAGCTCAATAAAATAATAAATATTATCTATTAATAAATAAGCTACATAAGGCAGATCAATTGCATTAGAGCCAGAGAACATGTCACTTAGACCAGTGGTAGACCTACTCAAACTGTGGTCCGTGGACCGGTAGGCTACTAGTCCGCAGGCCACTGGTTACCGGGCCGTGGAATAATAATCGGAAGAAACATTTTGACCTTATTCAAATAAGATATTTTTATTTTATAAAGTATAATAAATTGTTTATAATACATAATAAACAGTTTCAACATGCAAAAGCAACAACAATAATACACTAAAATCAAATCAATTTATTATTGTCAGAATAAATTGTGCATGTAACATAAGAAGTCCAATATGAGATAGTAAAATTCAGTCGGTAGTAGTGTGGAAACAATAGACACAGCTGAAGGGTAAGATCTCGCTGGATAGGGGGTCTAAAATATAGCTGTAATAAACAGTGTCAAAGTTATATGAAATCTAAATTTTATTATAACAAGTCATACACGTAAGCTGATGTTGAAAGTACCGGTCCTCGAAATGGCTGGTAATGCAATTACCGGTCAGCAGCATCCGAAAGTTTGAGAAGCACTGATCTAGACACCCCTAGTGTTTGGTCAACACTATAGTCATTCTCGAAACTCATTGCATCTCGACCTGACACTGTCCATCTCTTTACTACTCTTCTGGCACTGACCTGTTAGTAGGTAACGAGTACGTATGGGATTCTGATTGGTGCTTAGCTTTGAAATATTTCATTTGGATTCAAAGTCACAATGTCAATGCTAAAGTTGAGGTCTTGTAGTCTTGTCAGAGTGTGTGTGTTTCCTTTTTAACGACTAGCTGTGTGGTAACAAAGACCATTAGCGTCGCCCTCCTCCTTTACCCAGGCTTGGGACTGGCACTGTCAGAAAGCGTACAGTGGCGGAGTTGTCTCGTCAGAACTTACATGGTAACTCTGTCTAGTGACTCAAGCCATTTGGACCACTTTGGCAGAGAGGGTGATTTTTCCCAATAAATGCAAAATATTGGTCGATATACGTGAATTTATCCAAGTTACTTGATGCGGCCGTATCTCTGCCATGTCGGCTTGCTCTTTAGAAGTTGTTGGCAACCCGACAGAATGTTATTAATAATTTTAACAATAAATTCTATCGCACCGGTGTTTGATTCATATGGCATCAACCGATGTCAGAAATTAATCTTCTCTTTTGTAGACAAAAGTTAAATAACAAGTTTTCTCATCCTTTTCTCTCTTCTAACCTTCAGCAACTTCAAAAGCGCCTCAGAACTCGTGCGCTGCTCATTTACAATCCTAACTACTTATTCGTGTAAACCAGAAGGACGATAATAATTATAACATTCCGTAAATTAGGTCTATACAGCCAACTTAAAGGAAGAACAGGTGCAGATAAGTTGCAGTTGAAGTCCCTGCTTATGAGCGGCACGATGGGCTCTTCCATGATAGCACACAGGGTTTGCCATTCAACGATTGCGTGAGCCTCACTCGTATAATTCTAATGTATTGTCTTGCATTATTGTATTTTTTAAAATAACTTAAACACGTTTTCAAACAACACAAGGAGGATGGTAATAATTTGTAAGAGTATAATTATAAACCTCCTGTTTATTAAAGCAAGCACTCGGTTGATGATAGTACATTCTGAGCGTAGATTGGTTCTGAAAATTGAAGAAAAAGTACAGTCTTGAGCCAATTAGAAGTTTAATCTTAATTCTGATTGTCTACTTTATTCTGGCATTCGCAAGCGTCATTGTGATTGGCTACAGAGTAATTTCATTCCATCATTGAAAACCAAATGGAAGATAAGCTTATTGGTAAAGTTTTGTAATTTATGATAGTAGAATTTCGGATTTTCCTTGTTGAGATCGGTTAGCACATAGGAATGGAACCCAACTAACAGAGAAAAGCACTCGAATGATCTGAGTTCTTTCCAGTGACGTGCAAAATGGACCTTCCGTCTAAAGATCTGGATGAACTGTGAACGTTAGAGAATACCTCGGAACTTTAAAACCCATTCAAAGCCCATTTATAATTTTGAGAATTCGATTTCATCTTGGTTAACGTAAGCGTTATTTTCGCATCCCTTGTTTCGACGATTGTCATCAGAACTATTCGAGGTCTTCGATGAGACAGATGGTTCTTCTGAGGAGTGGACACTTTCGGAACTTCCATCATCCGGATTTGGCTTCCGGTCATTTCCCTCGATGTCCTTTTTGTAAGGATCGACACAAATAACGTCCACGGATTTTTCCTGATCCCTGAATTCGGAGTCGGAATCTGAGTCATCGACCTAAAAAAGAAACAATGAGGCAAATCTTGTAAAGTCTCGCCTTTAAATGTGTAGCATTTTATGGAACAATTACATTTCTAAATTGTTATACTTTTGGCAGAATTGTTAGTGATAGGCTGTTATTCGTTACTTTGAAGATGGTACTAATTTACGAAAGCACATGAGATTTCTGGTTTGTGAAAATGTCAACACCTTTCATCAATGCTTTGGCATATTTCTTTTACAGCCACATGGATAATATAACATCTGACGATAACACTAATAATTATAGCTATTTTCCCTCTTTTTTCTTCTATGTGAGAAGTTGCGGTCTGTCAACTTTCTATTTTCAATAAACGAAATTATTATTATTATTAACCTCGGCATTCATTCATTCGTTCATTCATTCAGAGCATTTATATAGCGCCTCTTCAAGAAGCTACTCAGAAGATACTCAGAAGCGCTCCCGGCCCAGCCACGACTAAAGATATGGATCCATACTTGACCTTTTCGCTCCACCGACAATGTGCCTAAGACTATAATAAATAACTTTGAAAAATTTCTTTGAAAAAGCTGTTTCCGTTCCTCTTCGAAGCCATTTCCTCAGCCATAATTTGCATCCTCATTATCGAATATATTTTAAACTTATTCTTGAGTGAATGGATGCTCTAGTAGAACTATAATAGCGACCATTATGAAAGCATCTACCTTGCTGTAGTCGAGTCCACATCTGAATTTCGATCGACATGACTCTGGGAAACAACACCAGCACTTGTCGATATAAGATATGAGGAACTTCGGCTCGGCATCCTTTGTCTTTGTGTGACCTACGACAAATAGGTTAAAGGATACATGTAAACATCAAAGAGGTAGAAGCTACACTCGTGTGTTCCTGCTAGGCACAGCAATTTATATACATAACCAGATCTCTGCGATACAAACATACATACAGACATTTTTATATGTGCATTACTACATACATACGTACATACATGGATGCATGTCTAAAAGCATACACAGTCATTGTAACATAGGTACCTGTTAAGAAGCTGACGATGAGTCCAACGAAAACTGTTGTCAACGTTCCGAGAGCTGTGTACCAGAGATAGGACAGCGTATACAGTTCCACAATGCCTGACCTGCTTAGCAGACACAACAAAGGTTTAGCATAGTGTCATCTTTGTACCTCACAGAGTGAATTGAGTAAGCATCTGTCAAGAGTCAGCATCTTATGGCTGACCCCCTATCACGCCTTAATGAAAGTGGAAGCGTTTTATAATAATAATAATTATTCGTTTATTGAAGAATCACTAGGTTGGCACACCGCAACCCATTACAGAAAACAGTAATACCAGTTACAAATAATTAAATTAAATTATAATTAATGGATTTAAATCACTGTTCCAGCAGGGGCGACATAGTCATCGGGGCAACATTAGACTCATAAATAATATCCTAGGAATGAAATTTCTGTCATCCTCGGGAGGCAATTGAAAGTAGGCCCTAAGTGCTTAATTGCAAATCTGTTTTTCTGTCAGAACTTTGTATAACGACATCTTGTGACTGCCAGTGACACTGACGTCAAACCTTACCTAACCTTTCAACTAAGGTCCATGAATGGAGGTCAGAACTAGACAACTCACCTCATCTGCTCCAACTCTTCCTATCCGAGACATAAGTAATCCCATTTCTGCTACGTGATAACTTCATAAAGCCAACTTCCAGGAATTATTTGATGAAATATTGAAAGCCTATTTTTGTGGTCGATAGCAGGTCCCATTAATTTTGCTGACAGCAGTTTGTTCATGGTTAAAGAAAAGGAGCTTTTAGATTTTAGATTTTTTTAAGATTTTAAAAAGATTTTTTCATGTTGAGCCCGTTTCCAACGTAGACGTTTCTTCACGGACTCATGTTCTACTTGCAATATACTTATATCAGGAACATGATCCATTCTGTGCAATAGTTACCACAACAGGTTAATATTGCGGAGGACGCCGAGTTGTAAACACATGACAATTAATGTGTTCGTCTTTTGAGCAACTCATTTACAACTTAGAAATAGAATACACGATGGATGTAAGTAAGTAAATCGTACACTTCTGGAACTGTGGTGGTAGGCGTAGTGTAGAAGTCAGTGCTGGAGAAGTCTGACGAAGTGGAGTTGAAGTATGAGGTGGAGTTGTCTGAAATGTAACCACAGCAATCGACGTTGTTGGGCATCGGCAAAAAGACTGGCGGCTTTTCCACGTAGGCTCCTATGCTGACCCACATTGGAAAAAGAAATCCTGGAATTCCGCCAGCCAAGGCTCCCTACAATGTCACACGATTTAGCAGTCGTTGCATAGGAGTCAGTTGTGACAACTCAACTTGTTAAGTTCCGGCTGAGCTAAATTGCCACAGAAGGCGACAGCAGGTGCGCTGATTATATTATAATTAATTATCATACTCGTTATTCTTATTACTGGCACTGCAATTATCTATCTACCATTATCGCAACCATTATTGTTATAATTTGTTTAGGATTTATAAAAACTGAATTCTGGTCATTTTGAAACGAGACCCTCGTAATTTATAGATTTGCATCTGGTTTACGAGGCATTATTTCTATTAATTCAGATAAAATATTATTTTAATTAGCGAACCACAGTGAAGTTTTAGAATGTGCGCAAAGAAAGCTACGGAATAGGAAGTGAGGAAAACTTACGATCCAATTGGCCCATGGAAAGAAAAATCCGAGCATATAGATGCCAAATATGGGAGCATTCGCAGCTCCGTTGAACGCAATCGTCATCTGAAACCAAAACCTTTAACTTCATACATTGCTATTGCATTCTGACTGATACAAGCGCTCGTGGATAAGCTGTTGCTAAGCGCTTAGCCTTAGAGTTGCGCTTTAGAAATTTGGAGTTGCTAATCAAAAACGAAATTGAAAGCTCTCAACATTATAGATTGCTTTACAATTAACTGTTATGTGCCTAGTCGTCCGTAATAGGATAGAGCCTAAATAAAGTATCCCAGGTAGTAGGAGAAAGATATATACATCGTATACACTACGACTGCATTTGACATTGCCCTTCTTCCAAAGTTTAGAAGTGCACACGGCCAAACGACAGAACATCGATGGCGCTGAGCAACTGTCAGGGAAGAACTTGTTCAAATTCTCTAAATAACTTTTAAAGTCGACGCAGTAAGACAAATAGACGAAAAAATAATAATTAACAAGCTGGAAGGAAGATAGATACATCGATAGACAACTGAAATAAAGAAGAAAAGAAGAAAAGAAAAAGAAAATCAGAAAGAAAGTTCACAGAGTACTCAGAGACACCATAAAAGACAGATAAACAGATAGCCTACATCGATTAACAAGTGAAAGATAGACCAACAGACTTGGGAGGAGTTTATTGATGGAGAAACTCTGCTGCATATGCAGTCTACCTGAAGAACTGTTCCACCGATTTTGCTGAAAACGAAGGCCATTCCGATTCCACCTCCAGCGAATACGGCGCCTTCAAAGAACAACATTAAGAAGAATTCAAATCCACTTCAGACCTAGCGAACACTTGCAGCGGTATAATTCTTGCTCTCTATCACTTCTGCCGCACTCTGTTATTCACGCTATAATTCTGCAAGAAATTCTTTAGTCGGGTTTTACGCGTCTGCGGGTTACCGCCAATGGTGACTTTCTACTAAACAGTGGCGGCGCCAGCTGGGGCTAGGGTGAAGCCCCCCCCTATCGGTGAACTTCTTGTTCCTAATACTCGCTACTGCTACTAAACTGAACTCACTTTGCTAGCATCGCTTTTCAATCAATCATTCAGCCGACATCTATATAGCGCCCCTTCAAGGTCTCGACCGAGAGCACCCCGGTCCAGCCAAGCGGAAAAACAGTCTTACTATAGTGTACTGTTTAAATGTAGTCCAATAACTGTGTAGAATCTATCTACAAGTGTTGCCTTAGGCTCAACACTAAATGTTGAGACGTAGTTCATTTGCCTTGTGCTGGCTTAGCGGCAACAATTTTCTAGACGAATCGGCCGTCTACGCTTGTGTAGAGAAAGTTGAAACAAATTTGTATTTAATGATTTCTGATCCAGTTTAGTGCTTTGGCTACATTTGAGCAGCAATATCTACACAGACTGATGTAATGCCATGTCTATATCTACATCGGTTTCGATCCACATTTATGTAGTATAAATGCCTGTAGCCTATTTGTGTGCTGCACCATCTACATCTACAGGGTGGCGCAAAATAAACCGGACTATTAGTTTTTTGCAATTGCATCGCTTGAATAATCAAAGTAATTATCGCCTTAAAACTATCATTAGACAGAAATGACACAGAAAAATGAGAACGCTACATAAAATAAAAATGACGTCAAATATTCTATGGCGTTAACTATTCTTTGTACCGTCATGGCGAAGCGTCTGTTGACAATTGATGATAAATCGTTAATTCGTGCGTTAAGACTCGAAAAAGGATGGGGTTCGCTTCGAATGATTAGAGAATTCCCACAACGACAATGGAAGCGAAGTACGTTGAATGATTTGATTAAAAAGATCGACGAAACTGGCGACACTAAAAGAAAACAGGGTAGCGGTCGACCGCGATCGGTTCGTACGGCTGATAACGTAGCGAAGGTCGAGGAACTGATTTCAAGTCAAGAAGGCCAACCGGGAACAAGCAAATCTCCGAGAGAAATTGAACGTCAAACTGGTATATCTCGTAGAACTGTTCAGCGTATTGCTAAATTTGACTTACAGCTTAAAGTGTTTCGGCGACGTGAGGTGCAGCTGCTAGCACACGCTGACAGAGTGAAACGGCTTGCCGCCTGCAAACGTCTGTCTCGACGACTAACCGTAGCTAAATTGGCCAGAACATGGTTTACGGATGAAAAGATCTTTACAGTCCAAACACCAACCAATTCACAGAATGATCGAGTGTACGCCAACGTAGCTGTGAAACGAGACATTCCTTCAGAACGCTTGCTGAAAGGTCGGAAGCACTTCTCACAGAGCATCATGGTTTCGGTTGCCGTGTCGCAGCTGGGGAAATCGTCATTAGTTTTCGTTGAACGAGGAGCAAAAGTTAACAGTTCCTATTACTGTGACGTCGTCCTACATCAAGGATTACTGCCAGACATTATAGCTCACTCTGGTCACAATTTCACTTTCCAGCAGGATGGAGCACCTGCTCATCGTTCACGAAAAACAGTTGCTTTTCTCACTGCTCACGTTCCAGACTTTATTGAACCAGAAAATTGGCCACCGAACAGTCCGGACTTGAATCCCGTAGACTATTCCATCTGGGGAATGCTTCAGCAGCTTGTCTACAGGCAGAGAATTCGAGATATTGAACATTTGAAAGAAGTTCTGACCGCATGCTGGGACGAAATCAGCGAGGACACTATCAACCGGGCTATTGGACAGTTTCGCAAGCGATTATCATTGGTTATCGCAGCAAACGGAGGACATATTGAACATCACTTTGACTGAAATTTCTTACGCATTCAGAAAATTCTGAAATTTTACAGTTCATTCAATGTTATATTAAATGCCAAACCAATACCCTAATAGTCCGGTTTATTTTGCGCCACCCTGTATGTTGTCATAATTACTACATTTAGGTGGTATTGCTTCTACTTATATTTAGTAATAGTGTCAGCACAATAACGTGTAGTCATGTATAATATGTCTTAAGATATGGATTACTATTATACCAACTAATTAAAATTATTATCATTGCCTAATAAAAAGGCGGCGTAGTAAAACGATGCATTAATTGCAGCCATTAATTGCGGTATTTCAGAGGCGATAATTAGATGTCTAGACAACCGCCAAACTTGCCAAAACTTGCTTACTGTCTTAATATAAAGCACCTGCCTTACTCTCCCTTCTCACCAATCTGGATTTCGAGACAACCACTCAACTGCAACGCTTCTGCTTTCCATGTTGTCTTACATCTATTCAGCTATTGACAAAGTCCCAAGTTTCCCTACTTGCTCTCTTTGATGTTTCGTCAGCTTTTGACATGGTGGAACACGGAATCTTGCTTCAATGCCTTGAATCCTGGTCTCAGGGGCACTCCTCTCCTTTGGCTTCGTTCCTATCTATCTGATCGTACTCAGGTGATCATATCTGGAAACTCGAGGTCTAAATGGGTTCCAGTTCTTCTAGGAGTTCCACAGGGCTCTGTCCTAGGACCCCTTCTTCACATTCTGTTCACGGCTCATATTACTTCATTAATTCCTAATCACTCCGCCACTGGTCACCTCTTCGCTGACGACGTTCAGGCTTACGTTCATGGTTCTCCTTTAGCTCAAGTCGTTCTTGCTAACCGTATTGTGGCTCTTTCTCATGACTTACACCTATGGATGTCTTCAAATCGCCTCTCTGTCTCTCTCTCTCTCTCTGTCTCTCTCTGTCTCTCTCTCTCTCTCTCTCTCTCTCTCTCTCTCTCTCTCTCTGTCTCTCTCTCTCTCTTTGTCTCTATTATTCCTTCAAAACTCAACTCATCTGGTTTGGCACTCTCTCTCAACTCCAGAAACTTGACCTTTTGCTTCTCCTGAAAACTTCCCCAGTTCACTTTCTCTACTATAGTGTACGTGACCTAGGTGTCACGCTGGACAGTTCTCTTACTTTCTCTGAACATATAACTCAGCTTACACGCTCCTCCTACTTTCAACTCCGGCGTATCAGGGCAATTCGCAGATCTGTCTACTCATCAACCTTGACTATTATAATAGTTCATGCATTTGTCTGTTCCATAATTTGACTATTGCAATTATGTTCTTATTAGGCCTTCCGAAGGTCCGCTTGTCCCATATCCAGTCAGTTTTCAATGCTGCTACTGAATGGCCACTGCTGTGAGCGGCGCTATATAAATCAATAAATACAATACGATACTCACCTAAAATCTTAGTTGCGATTGTTGCAGTCTTATCTGTGCTTTCTCTCGCTTTTCGAGACAGTTTGAAGATGTCTTCCCAGACAACAGTAGCCGTAGCATTCAACATCGAAGAGACAGTGCTGAAGAAAACAAACGCACGTCCTCGAATAAATAAGCCAGGCTTTCCACTCATCAATGCTCCACATTAAGTAACATCCTAACTTCACTGCAAGAAAGTGCGCAATCATTCTTCGTGCAGTCATGAGAAGATTATCCAGCGAAGCAGGACAGTATGATGTCATCATCCCAGCTTATCCTAATTATTAATTGCTCATCAATATTCCACACTGACAAACGTAACAAAACTAGGACTTTCTCAATAGGATGGTACAAACTCATTTTGCAATAAGTCCTGCAAAGACTCTTCAGTGTAACTTTGCCGTATGATAAAATATAAAGGTCCCATGCCTCATACTTGGAACGTAGGGACGCTCGCTTTCTATTCGTAGGCCTTGTAAGGTCGATAGACGAGGCTCAGGGCCTGGAAAAATGGTCAACGCATCACGTACGTTCCTTTCCCGGCTCACCCCACCCGGTATCAAATTCTACTGCGATCCCATCCTCACGATTTCACCCTGCCGCCTAGGGACGATCAAAATTTCATACCAAGGTGCTTCATGGTGTCTGATGCTGAACAATCATTTTCTTTAGCAATAGGCCTTTACATTCCTTAATCTCTTAGCTATCTGACTGTTGTTTTCTTATTCCATCTCTAAACTCTAGCTTTTCCACATTTTTTTTACCATTCCCGGAGTTGTTACACAGTGATCCGTTTACCACTCAATTAGAAACCACGAACCTATACTAGCACCTGAAAAAAGCTTAACTGAGAGCGCCTGGAAAAAACCTACCTAAGAGCACACTGGAAATAACATACCTGAGAGCATAGGTACTCAGCTTACCTGAGAGCACCTGCGAACAGAGCACCGACAAAAAGTCCTGGCATTCCAGGTGCGAAATCAAAGATGTCCATGACAAATCTCGGCACCAACTGTCAAAGAGTAACAACTGTTACATGATCAGTGACTGATTGACAGCTGTTATAACAACTGTTACATGAACAGTGTCTGATTGACAGCTGTTATAACAACTGTTACATGACCAGTGTCTGATTGACAGCTGTTATAACAACTGTTACATGACCAGTGTCTGATTGACAGCTGTTATAACAACTGTTACATGACCAGTGTCTGATTGACAGCTGTTATAACAACTGTTACATGACCAGTGTCTGATTGACAGCTGTTATAACAACTGTTACATGACCAGTGTCTGATTGACAGCTGTTAACTGAATTGAGAATCATTGATACAGAGCTATTACCCGATTTTTGTGTGATTAACTGACAGTTGAGAGTTATTGATTGACAGCTATTAGAGATAAACTGATCGAGAAATATGGCCTAATTCAAGATGTTTAATGGACAGCTGTTTACTAGATATTGTTCCTGTTGGATTGATTGATTGATTGATTGCATGATTGATTGCATGATTGATTGATTGATTGATTGATTGATTGCATGATTGATTGATTGATTGATTGATTGATTGATTGATTGATTGATTGATTGATTGATTGATTGATTGATTTTGATTGATTGATTGATTGATTGATTGATTGATTGATTGATTGATTGATTGATTGATTGATTGATTGATTGATTGATTGATTGATTGATTGATTGATTGATTGATTGATTGATTGATTGATTGATTGATTGGATGATCTGAGATTGCTTGACTGATCGATAATCGTTACCTGATTTGGGTCTTTAACTCGTCCACTCTTCAGCGGGTCGCACTTCATTGGAGCGTAGTAACCGTACATGACGACCCCGAGTAATGAGCTGAGCGTTAGCATCATGAATATCCCAGGAATGTTAAGTAACAGAGCTCTGCGAATTCAATAGGAAATAGCTGCTTTGAGATCATACAGGAATTCAACGTAAGCTTGTCAACTCCTTGCGTTCATTAAATCACCTTCTGGATGACTGATTGACTGACTGACTAAGTGGTTGGCTGGATTGATGACTTAATAAAATAATGGAATGACTGGATGTCTTTCCATACTATGCAATGCAATACAACTATTTTGGTATTGCCCGCCTTTCAAAAGTCAGAAGTGCACACACGACCATACGAAAGAACATCAAACCATTCGCTCCAATCATAGCTCTCTATCTAATTGGCGACTATGCCCTAGATGATTATTACGACTGACCGACTCAATACAATTATCGTGTTTATGAGTTTAATTTCTTCTATGATTGTCTAAAGGGTTGATCGAACAATGAAAACTTCAATTAAATTAAATTATCTCATAACAAAGATCAACGAATTGGATTGCGAATTAAAACAAAACCACTTTAATCGAGGGAAATGAATTCGTTGAAATATTGGGTGCGTCCATCTGCGGATCCACTATACTTACATCGTGGCTTGTTTCAAGCTTTTAGTTGAGGAGTATCTCTGGGTCAACTGCTGATCCACGGTATAGGAAGGCAGCCAGTTGATGAAGTTTCCGACCACTAGCGTCCAGAATGTGTGTCTGATGGTAGGATCCGGGTTGAAACTTCAAAACAACAATAAAAAACACGCCTATGTACGTTTCGTCTACATAAATGTTCAAATATATATTTTATATTATATGTATTATAGTTATGTACTGTAGACTCTAAAAGCGGATCAGCTGGTTCTTTTGTAAAGCATCCCTCAACTCGATCTGCGCTTATATTAAAGGCAAGATAGTTAGACAGAAATCTGCGTAGATAACACGGCTCAGGCTCCAACGCTCTGTTCGTTGAAGATTTATTTGAGTATCAATGTTATTAATATCCTTCACATAACACTATAAATTATTGTAACATTAAGACTTAGTTTGTCTCTGATACAACACTCTTGCAATGATAAGACATAAATCTGCAGGTTTGGCCATGTGCTAGATAGTGTAAAGTTAAGGCGTTTAGAATTATAGCTCTGGAGAAAAAGAATAGTTGGGATATGATATTCTGAAAATAATCGTTTCAGTTTTTAGTCAAAGACTTCGAAGGAAAGCACATAAAAGAGGATTTAATGAGCTAGGTATATATGGATCCGGTAAAGGACGTATTTGCATATCATTCTGTTGGAACAAACTATCCTAGTGCACAGAAGTGTGCGCATCGTATGCTAAAGATTTCTAGACAAAATTCAATTTGTTTCTTAGGCCTACTTGAAGAATTCGATCCTTCCGCCTTCTTCTGCAAGTCTCCAGGCGTTTTCAATTCCTCCAGTCAAAATGCAACCCTGTGGAAATAAACAATCTGAATTATCAGCCCACTTTTCACCGGAGAAAGACATTGATAACTCGTTTTTGTTACAGCTTTTAAATTATTGTTCTGTCGCATAGTATCGTAGGCCTATTGCATTGTATTCTTTCAAACTGTCCTATAGACCGCGGATAGACAACAAGGAGAACAGTCCCTTAACCCCGAGAGGCAGACATGTGTATGAAGTGTTAACGACTTCTTTTTCTTAGCCTCTGCATTCGAGGGTGGTGGCCAGTCCTCTTCCTCGCCGTCTCATCTTCCCACAGACAGTGTAGGTCAGTGTACTCATTACAGCCAAGTTGGCTAGGGGTATACAGGTGAAGCAGAAATCTTTCAGCAAATTGGTGGGTATATGAATTCCGACCTCTCGGTTGACAGTTCAGTACACTAACCACTACACTACTGCGCAACAGCTAGTGAAAATCGGAAAGCTTTGCCTCTGTCACTTTCTCGGCTTAAATCAGGGGCGGCGCCAGAGGGAGCTAGGAGGAGGCTGGGAGGCTAAGCCCCTAACTGCGGCTCAGTCCCCCCCCCCGGCTGCAAGTGGGAAATCATTGCAAATCACAGGGAGGAGGGGACAAAAACGAAGGTTTTGGAGCTTTAGCCCCCCAAACCTGAAATCCTGGCGCCGGCAGTGGCTGAAATGTGAGGCTAATAACAAAGTGTTGAACAACAATCATTTAGTGTCATCACTGGTTCCTCATTAAATGCAACCTCACATGACAAGCAGCAATTAATCCAATTAATTAGTCATAATGTTCTGACACAGCCTGACCGAGACTGTTGTGCATTGGTAATTAAAAGTGTACGTCCTATATTGTAAATCGACTGTTGTACAGTTATGACGTATCATAATTATGTGACCGTTGGAACAGGTTGATCCAATCAGACAAAGCTAACTTGTGAAGAATTATCATTGTGTGTTTGTAGGCCAACGAGATATCGAGCCTAGGCTACTATAATTTTGTCTCGCTGAAGACTTGAAATTAATACTCAGATTGGTGAACTTAGAAAATATCTACACGTAAACTCACTTGAATAATTGGTGCCACAAGTCCGGTAACCATGATTGCAGCCTGAAATGCATCCGTCCAAATGACAGCCTTCATGCCACCCTAAAAACGAGAAAATTGGTTTATATAACTCAATGTTAATAAGTGTCAGGTATCGGCCTATTCGTGCAGCTAAAATGCGAATTTCGTAAACAGTACTTATAAATGTTTTAAAGATAAAGAGTAGGGGAAGTCTGGGCCTTTTCCTGCTTTCTGGTCAGTGAATTGCTCATCATCACCACACACCATCATCATCATCATCGTCATCATCATCATCATCATCGTCGTCATCATCATCATCATCATCATCATCATCATCATCATCATCATCATCATCATCATCATAACCATCACATCACCAACACCATCATTATTATTCCCATCATCACCATCACCATCATCATCATCGTCATCATCATCATTATGATCATTTCTGCATTTATCAAGCAGAGGTATCTAATTACAAAATCGAGGCTACCCGCTGAGACATTGTGTGTGTGTATGTGTGTTTTTGTGCACGCGCTCCCAGTCCCTACAGAGTAGCCATCCCAAAGGAGTCTCGAATTCACATGAAACTGTGATAATATTCGCTACAGTATATAGGAAGGAGTCAGACATACTGCAGTATACGTTCTCGCATTAAATGGACTTAATCGGAATTAGAGTAGGAATTTAGTTAGCATGAAGTGGGACTTACCAGCGTCGTATAAAAGACGCAGACGAGTCCAACTGTTATGATTGAAGCCCAGACAGGAATCCCTGTCACTGTCAACAGAACAACAATGTTCACAGCAGTCAACAAAAGTGTCAACAAGAGAATGAATTTAGGGACGTCTTGTGAGAGCAAAGGACGTCTTTGACGTCTTTCCTTTGTTTTTGATTCTGTGGTGGATGTCTTTGCACTCTTTCCTTCAGAGTGTCGACGTTCCCGAGTATGGCAATAAAAGATAACTCCTCTATGAGGATTTCAAACAAGCGCTAAATAAGTTTATAGATACATAAAGGTTGAAATATAGGCCTATATATACTAAATACATATTTGTAAGGTCGTATATGGGGCTATGGAGTGCTACAACAGCTTAGGTTAAACTATGCAATCTCTTGTCAGCATGCCTCTATAAAAACTCTCTCCTAACAATGTTAAGACTTCTAAAGATGAAGCACGCATACCTTCAGTCAAAGCGGCGGCCGGTGCAAACATCGCAATTCCCATTGAAATAGTCTGTAAAAAATATTTACTTTACATGTATGCTAGAAATAGTCGTACTGTATATATTAAATCGTTATGTAAGGCAGATGGACAGTTGGACACCTTGCATGCTGCCATAGGCCTACAGTTAAATTCTACTCCAATTAATCGTGTTATCGTCTGCTATCACTATAGCATGTAAGCTTACTGCGCACTTGTCAGTTTGATTTAATAAACGAATATTATTATTATTATCTGGGTCGATATACAAATACATGTATATGTATATACAATAGCAAATTAAACAATCGTATACTGATTTAATCTGATACATTAGAATAATCTCTGAAAAACGTAAGTTGACAAAGAGGCCAATCGCAACTAAATAGCAAAATCGTAAATACTCTCTCTTGTTGAATTAGGCTCAAAGTTTAATTTAACGAGACTCTTCCTAAATATTTCTGTGTTGCTGGCATAGTGTTGTCTACAAGCTCGATCAATAGCTGGTGCATACCCCATGTTCCCTCTCTGTTGGTTCTTTTAGAATCTAGATCGTTCAAGTTCGTTTGTTTTTAAGTGCCTTGTTTACTGCAAACAGACCTCTTGCTTATCTACTCTCGAGTACCTTGGATAATTATACATCCGTAAAAGAATTACTACCACGGTTTTAAGTCAAAGCTCTTAGAACATACTAAATTTTGATCAGAATTTCTAAATGGATTCCATTGCATTATACAGGATTAGAATGGATTGGCTTTCTGTTGGGTTTAGTGAGGTAAAGATCAGGTAAGACGAGGATCAAAATTATGAATATCACCAACTACTTATATTAAAACGAATTCACAAAACTTACATTCTTAACAATGATCATCACGCAGCCGAAAACTCGCACGGCTCTTGACTTGAATCGAAGCTCAAAGTACTACAAGAATTAAACATACATACACTCATGCATGTATACTTATGCGCATACATGCATGTAAGCACATGCATGCAAACAAACATACATACATGGACCCACATACATAATTACATACACCATACACAATTACACATTGTTAGGGTCTCATGGCTGAGTCCTAACCGGTCCTGGGATGGGCATAGTTATGCTTGGATAGGTTTCCTGGGCTGAGGGGAGACCTCACGGGGAAATGTCCTACATACATGTACATAGGGGGCATCAGGGAAGTCATACATACATTGTCATGTCTGAGATCTTCCGTCTGCACGATACATAAGCTATTTTCGTGGTCAGTTCCACGGTTGATGTTCTACTTAAGTTCGATTAAGTGTTCTTCTGGTCGTCAGCTCGTTCCTGCATTGAAGACCAGGTTTTTTTGGCGTTCTTTCGATGTCAAGAGCGAACCGTCATCCATCGTTCTACGGTTGGGTAATGTATCGTTTTGAGTTGTTTTATGTTGAGAATTATACCTTCTAAAATAGACACGAGTGTTTGAGCCTTTATTCAGAGGGGATATAACACATACATACACACACACACACACCTACGCACATACACCCACACACATGCATATCCATTGTACATAAATAGACTGCTTGCTTAGCTACTCTAGATATCTTGGATAATTCATCCGTACACACACATACATACAGATATGCATACAGAGATATATGCACTTCATCATATATAAATCTGATAACATTCATTCCTTGACTGATGGACAGTGGCCTAAAAGAGGCCCAGATATGTTTATAGGTCTCTGTTGTCCGATTGATGAGTTAAGTAGAGTTCAATGTTGCTGACCCAGCTGATAATACGACATAAACAGAACCCTTGAAACGAACGTTGAACCCTGAGCACTTTTACGAAAGATTTGAATTGTGTCGGATTTACTTGAGCTTTCTATTAAAGCGTCATTTATCGACATTTGTGGAACCAGAATGATTAAGTTGACAACGAGCAGGAAAACATTTCGGAGGGGTTTTATGTTTTCGGGGTTTCCATTGGAAATGGTCGAAAAAGTGCAGTTTTTTGTATTTCGCATATAATTGCTTAGAAAAACAATTTCGGCAATTTATTTGGGGAGATTTCAACCTTCCCCCTAAATATGCCCATGAAAACGAGTCGAGTTAATCATTAATTAATAAAGCTTCTCCAACTTTACTGCTGCTATACTGGAATCATTGTTTGCGTTTGTGTTTATACATTGCGTATCCGTTTATATGCAGCGCCAGTTTCAGCATGTCAAGGACGTACGGTCGACTATCTAATACTAGGCCTAATACTAATACATGTAGATCTAAAGAGAACCTGTGGCTTTTAAGTTTGGATTTTCAATGAATCTTTGGTTCCCGTAAAAGCTCAGTCGTGGAAACGAGGTTAAAAGCAGGTGCTCAGTGAAAACTGAAGTGGCGAGGTAGATAAATTTGAAGTAAGTTCTATTAGTAGCTTAAGATGTCCGATGTTAGCCAGCACACCGACCAAAAATAAGAAAAATCTCCAAAAGACAAAACGAGTGTGGTTCGAACAAGTAACAAAGTTATCCAGAGATGGGCAGGCCCGCCGAGAGGGGGGCAGGGGGCAAAAACCCAGGGGCCCGGCGACTTTTAGGGGCCCGGGCTGGGCCCGGCAATCAACTTATGAAAAATATTATAACCAGTTATATAAAAATTACGATTTATGCCTTTTAAAATATAAAATTAGGGACACTTAACTACAATAGTTGCATATATAAATATAATTTTGTAGGGTTGTAGGCCTACCCGCTGTATTATGAGAAATGTTTTTAAACAAACTGAAATAATAAGTCTAAGGATAGTTAGGGGCCCGTGACTGCTCTGCCTAGGGGCCCGGAATTTCTGTCGGCAGCCCTGGAGATGGGGACAAACCCTTTGACAGAGACTGTACTAACAGTAGGCAAAGCAGTCTCGCGAGTCCAACACCAAAACCCAGTCTGACCTATACACAATTACCACTGCCCTATATACTATTATTATAGTTCCCTCATTACTGTACGGCGTACAACTTATCAAAAACCTTATACACAGTACAAACTACACGTTGTCTAGAACAATAGACATGTATACAAAACAAATATGACCCACGTTGAACTGAAACACGTCTTACCCAATCCCTCAATAAAATACCTCGAAGGCGCTGAGAATCTTCAGGTGATAAAGAAACGGTGCGAAGATGTAAGCACCGACAGCAGGGCCCATCATGATGCCCCAGACGGTGATCCAGTACATCGTTCCCTGCGTGTAGATCTCCGCTGGAGTTCCGACGAGTATCGAGGCCGAGAAAAACGAGGCGAAGATCGACAGTGCCACCGGAATTGTCGACATACTCTTATCGGCCAAGAGGAACTCTTTCGTCGTCTTTTGTCTTCCACCTGTGAAGGCATAGTAGAGTCCAATGACAGCGGAAATCGCGAGGACAATGCAGAAGACGAGATAGTCCCATCCTGTGAACGTACTTCCGGTTGGAACTGGTGGCACTCCCTCGCATGTGGACTCCATCATGGATCAGTCCTCGAGGAGGTAGAACTAGGAAAATATGTAACTGATTTCAGCCGTGTAGGACGTCATACAAAGGACTGCGAGTGGGGTATACTTTCAGAAGCTCTCGGCAGTTGTTGAGCTCTTGTTCTTTTCTTGCTTAATGTTTCTTGCTATATTGTTATCGTTGCGTTGTTTAACTGTTGTCAGATCGTTGCAGCGTTTTAAAAGACACTGAGTATCATTTGAGTATTCTACGAAATCTTGCAGTCTTGTGAACGTTAATTGCATACTGTTACTTTCACATCTACGCGTAGAAATTCGCTCTTCCTTACAACGTACGTTCTTATGTAATCAGCCAAACTCTGCTGACCGTTGTTGTCTAGATCATAGTTTAGAGAAAGTAAGACTTTCAGCCTGAAATATTTGACTGCGTAGTCACCCAGCTTCTTTGTCTAACCTACCAGTTAGAATTGAACTCTCAAGAGAACGTTAACATTTTGTGGGCGTGCGTATTGGTGGTATTGGAAATAACATATAATTAAAGCACATAATAATTGTGGCCGGTTTGCGCTTCGGTGTGTCAACGCCGACCTGTGCGACGCGTTTAAAAACCATTCTTTTCGATCGTGGTTTGGTGTTGTCAGGTCGGGAGCGCCTCTGAGGAGTTTCTCTATAAGTGGCGCTTTATAAATTTACGATTACGATTACGAAAGCTCGTAGACTCATTAATAAATGAATTAATAAAGTCTTTTTGCTGAAAATTTATACCGTTTTTGGCTACCACATAAGCCACAATAATCTTACTACTTTAACCAATACCACATTAAAAGCGTTTTCAATGCTATAGGAATTGGTAATAGGAGAATTGGCAGAATATATCTAATAACTTAACTTTAAATGGCCACCCCGATGTCTGATTCGATTAGGCATCGATTTTACGATTATTGAACCAATGGAGTAAAGCTCAACAGCTCATGATACGTTTATAGATAGTATAATTCTACCGTCAAGATATACTTATCGCAGTTGAAACGTCACCGTCAAGTAGATCCATTATCTTGTGAACAATTCACCTAAGCCAATCATGACTTAACCTCTGAAGTAGGCCTAGTCTTCAACTGCCCTGCAATTTATAATCAACGATTAGGTTCAATAGGTAAAATAGCTAATAAATGACGGCTATCATGGTCGAAACTGTATAATGGTATCAAGGCCATCAGACCGAACTTTGAAAGTCAGGTTCCATGAGCTCTGGAAAGGCTGTCATTCTGCTCATAATATGTTAAATGGATAAACAATAATTCAAAAAGTCTGTGGAATCAAAAGAATAGGTAAATAAATAAGCTAGTGCATAAAGAAACACACAAACATTAGGCTTAAACCCACACAACCATCCAGAAAGACATACGTCAGATCTGTTAATGGACATACATAGAAACAAACGAACAAAACAAAATAGGCAAGTTAGTAAGTAGTAAGTAAGTAAGTAAGTAAGTAAGTAAGTAAAGTAAGTAAGTAAGTAAGTAAGTAAGTAAAGTAAGTATATTCTTGATTAACCAATTTCTAATCTCACTTTGGTGTTCAGACATCTCAAAGCACATTTAAAAAGTATTAAGCATCCTGACAATAAACGTTTTCGCATCAAGCAAGTTAGTAGGCCTAAGTATCAAGAGGCATGCGGTGAAACAGTATGGAACATGTTTATGCGTCTACGCGTGCTGTTTAAATATTCATTAATGCAAATTTATGCATATGCTAGCATTATATATAATATTATGTGATAATTATGCATTAAGGTCCTATATATAATTAACTATTCCGTCTCTCGACGTCTAGCATTTGGCTTCTGGTTCAAATAGTTCGTTTTGCCGATGGCAGTTTTTATCGCGACATCGAGTGGTGACTATCGAGTGCACTTGAACGGCCAGCCAGAAAACTCTTGAACTACAATGTTTCGCAATGTTTTCGGCCGCGCGAGTCTACCATGAACTGCGACCTTTCGTGCGCAGTGCAAGTCATCGGTCACAGTCCTGACAACATTTCACAGGATGTGTTGAATCTTGGTCTCGTGCCAGATACTTGCACGCGGCCAACTATGCTAATGCAATCTGACCGATACGTTGTTTCAACTTTCAACTGGCTGATGACGGTTGATAAATGGTGATGATTAGGCCTATCACTATAACGACTGAAATTCGATATTATTTCATGACTCAGACTCGTGCTTTCCGTAGGTTGATCTAAAATCTGAATCATAATCTCCTAAAATCTGAATCATAATCTCGTAAAACTTAATCATGATTTCCTAAAATCTTAATCATAATTTCCTGAAATCGTAATCATAATCTCCAAAAATCTCAATCATAATCTCCAAAATCTTAATCATATTAATCTCCTAAAATCTAAATCATAAATCTCCTAAAATCTTAATCATAATCTTCTAAAATCTTAATCATAATTTTCTAAAATCTTAATGAATCATGATCTTCTAAAATCTTAATCATAATCTCCTAAAATCTTATTCATAATCTTCTATAATCTTAATCATAATCTTCGGATTGCTTCGGATTGCATCTTCCATAGTTTGGTTGACAACCAAAGGTCACGAAGGTCGACAGACGAACAGCTACGGTGAATAGCGTTTGCAATAGTTAAAAATGTTTGTAATAATGATGATGATGATGATGATGATGATGATGATGATGATGATGATGATGATGATGATGATGATGATGATGATGATGATGATGATGATGATGATGATGATGATGATGATGATGATGATGATGATGATGATGATGATGATGATGATGATGATAACGACTTTTTTCTGGCACGTTTGGCACTCAGCACGACATCAGCGAAGACTGGCCATCCCAGAAGAATACAATCTCCAATTTGTTTTAAATCCTAGGGTTTAGATGTACCACAGGTAAAAAAAGTAAGAGCGCCGATAAGTTACAGAGACGGAGGTATCAGAAGAGGATCTTTTAAGAGTACTGTTTTTAGTTTTGAATTACAGGACTGTGCAGATGTTTGAAGAGTTGCATAGCACTTTTTAGCTGGTAGCATTAGCAGTTAGTTCTGGTAGGAGTTTTACCAAAAGAAATAAATGTCTCAAGACTTTTTAAAGTTATAAGACTCAGCAGTAGATGAAAATCCCTCGATGTTTTCAGTATACACAGGAAATATAACAAGGGTTCAGCGGAAAAGAACTAATCCGTCTTTTCATGCCGAAGAATGTGGAGCAAGATATATCCATATGCAAGATATAAGATTTGGTTTTCCTGTAATTGATGAGAAAAGGAAATTAAAAGACTGCGTCTGACCAAAATAATACTATCTGGTATTAATAATTCTCTGGCATATGCCTTGGAATAAAAATGTTTCTTAAAACCGACTTACAATATGCTCTTCAATTTTATAAATTAAATTAAATAGCATTTTAAATTACACAAACTAAAATAAAACGGCTTTGATTGAATTTATTCAAATTAGAATGCCCATGTTTACATCAAGTTCAAACATTAAATTTCAAACTGCAAATAAATTATAATAAGTCAGAAGACCGATGGCAGCCCAAGTCTAGTCTCTCGTTGACTGAAAAATCAGAGAAAACAATTAATTTATTAACAATCATAAACAATTAATTTAATATGCATGTTTATGATTTTGCTGATGTTATTGAAGCAATAAGACAATGAATTTAAAACTACAGGAAATAAAATCAAATTGAAATGCTATTCCCACAAACTAGATTCAAAAACTTGCTAAATTTAAACAAAGAAATACCCAATAAACCTTGTGTCGTAGAACGGTAGGGTGCTGTTATTATTACTATTCTTATTATTATTTCTACTATTACTGTTACTATTATTAGGCCTATTACTACCGTCAATACTACTACTATTACCACCACTACTACTACTGCTGCTGCCACTACCACTACTACTAGCCTACTACTACTACTATTTTACTATTTTATTATTTTATTATTATTATTATCATCATTGTTGCTGTTATTATTATTATTATTATGTTATTATTATTATTATTATTATTATTATTATTATTATTATTATTATTATTATTATTATTATTATTATTATTATTATTATTATTATTATTATTATTATTATTATTATTATTATTATTATTATTATTATTATTATTATTATTATTATTATTATTATTATTATTATTATTATTTCTATTATTTGTTATCAATTTATTATTATTTCTCATTATGTACTATTATTTTTTGTTGTTGTTTTTGCCATTATTATTAATATTAGTGGCTTTATTACGCGAATGTTATTCAATTGACTTTATTGCTTATCTTTCTTCTTAGTTTAATCTTACTCTATCACAGATCCATAGATGTCTGTTTTATTATTGTATATTATGACTTTTGTGACATCTGTGATTTTGTGATTTAGCACTCTTAGATTGTTCTTATCCGATGTTCCCGCAGTGCGTTTGCACACGGTTCAATAAAGCACTTACTTACTTACTTACTTACTTTATTATTAACACTAATTATTAATGATAATAAACGAAACGTGTTTAGTCAATGGTTTCTTCTGCTTGCCATAAAGTCTTTTGATTGTATGGTGCGTTCGATGAGCATCTGATGCACTACATAAACGTTCTGTAAGAGTTACTCTTATAAAATAGCCCAATTTAATGGCTGTTCTATCATTTGCTTGGCTTGCTCCGTTTTTAGATCAACCGGAAGTGTGGCCCCTTGACTCCGACAGAGGACGAACTGTCTCACAAATAGCAGAACGAGCCATGCGCAGACAAGCCAGTCCTCTGTAGGAACAGGTGCTTAAAAGTTGATCGCTGTCTTCTGTAGAACAGGTGCCTACGAGGTCATCACACAGTTTTCAATTGTTCAGCGCCATCGATGTTCTGTCGTATTATACTCGCGTGCATTTTGAACTTCGGGCAATATCAAAATACAATGGCATTGTATAGGAACAGGTGTTTACAAGGCGCTCGCACTGTCGCACAAGTAGCAGGCACCAAGTATATTTTAGGTAACTTTCCTCACTATAACTTAAAACTGTTCTTTTTGGGCGCGTTGGAGTCGGGAGCGCCTCGGAGTAGTTTCCTTGAAGTGGCGCTATATAATTCCCGAATGAATGAATGAATGAAAAACTAGGCCTAAGTATTAGGCACTAAGTATTAGGCGCTAAGTATTTGGTTAGTAGGGACTAAGTATCATGCAGAAGGTAACTCTGGACTGAGTATGAGGTAACTGGGGACCGAGCATTAGGCACTAACTATTATGCACTATATAAATATTTGATTACTTTGTACTAAGTACTAGGCACTAAATATTGTGTACGAAGACTAGAAGTTCTCTAGAGAAAAACAGAAGAAAATAAAAAATCATTTACTGTAGCATTTCTGGCTTGTTTCCACCATAACTGGAGACTTGTCCTGGTCCTTTAGGTCTCCTGAAAAAAAATCAGAAACACGACCCTTGAGTCTGATTTTCCTAGTCAAGTTCTGAGACACTAGAAGCCCTTTATCAATTAGAATCTCGGAACAGCAGTGGTTTGTGTTCGCAGAAAGGGAGCACCTCTTAGGAGTTTGTCTATCAGCCATAAAATATCTTTACACTGAATCATAGCTGGACCGATTATTATTAGGTTCTAACATTTTAAGACACCTTCTTAAAAGTTATTATGTTAAGTATAAGATGACAAAACCGACGTATGCATCATATTCATCTAATGGCCTCTTCCTTCCGTACACGTGGCAGTCATTCAAAGGCGAAGGGGTGGTGAAGGATCTCACCCGATCAATTCATTGAAAAATTAGCAGAGTCGAGGCCATAACAGAGTCGCTATACGAAAACGTGTACATTTACAATTACATTGTACAGGCCTGATTCTTGTTAATAGTTATATCCGTACTCTCAAAGCGAATTTAATCACCCGTCGTAGATCCAAGGCTTCAGCTGTTTGTACCAATTTAAACCAATTGTTACGACAAACAATATAATTGGTATGCTTCCGGCTGGTATAATTAGTGTCGCCAAATCCTTTATCATCAACTGCAACTTCTCGACTCCTCCCACTACTATTTATAACCGTAACAATGGAAAGAGTATAATAGCTACCGGTAGAAGCATTATTATCAATTAATCAGTTACTAATTAGTAACTTCTATTGAGTCGGTGTCTAATACCCAACCGATTGCGCATGGAAGACAATCCGCAAGATAGACAGTCATTTCCCTCAGGCTCCTCTATCCATCACTCCAAGGCTTTCCACTTGAAACTAAAGTCTCTCCTCTTCAAGAACCCTTACCCCGACTCAACTGATCATCTACCTTCCAACTCTCGACTTAAACGACACCCACCCTTAACGGGTATACGCTGCCCCTCTGATCCTTTGGAAACCGGATTCGGACCTCCTTCGGACTACCCTCTCGGACAACCCTTGTGACTAGACGCAGCGCTCGTGAATAAGCTGGTGCCCTGCGCTTGGCCTTCGAGTGGCGCTTTAGAAGTTTGGAGATTACGATTATGATTGCGAGCCTAAGGCGGATAAGCAATTTGAAAAAAGGTGCTGACTTACGTTTAGAACGAAGTGGTATAAGCGACTGAGCAGCAACAGCAGATACAGGGAGAGAGAAGGATGTCGCATATATATCTAGAAGTTTTGTAGATCTATCTGGGCTGAACTTCCGATGTCATGGGATTCGAGAATCTATCAGCATAGCCTAAACCGATATATGATATATTATATCCACCCAAACCGCCCACTCCAGCAATATATCTTGCTAGTGATGACTCCTCATAGACTAGTCATCTAAATTCTGCTCACTTAAATGATTAACTCACTGTCCTTAATGACTTAAATCATCACTTAAACTGACGCAGACACTTTGTGAAGTACCTGCTAGAGTAAATGTCTAGATACATTCATACACACATAATCTGGGCCCCGTATTAGGCCATAGTAGCGCAACTGCCTACATTATAAAGCCCAAAATGGGGCCCAATTATGACCCACAAGAGACCGACATCTCATGTCGTAAATACCTGTAATGAGTCGCCTGGTCGTGTTCTGTGGACGCGACGCTGATGAAGGAACATTTCCGCGTAGTAGGTAGGCTACACACGAACACAATGATGTCTGCAAGTTTCCGGAAATTTCACGATTGCCTCACTCAGGTCTGCAACAATAGGTCAAAGAATACCGTACTCTGAGCCAAAATCTCACACAGCGTTGGTACCCACAATGACTGAACCGAAGAGAAAGGACGTAGGGCCTCTAAGACTGGCCACTGGGCCACTGACCAATCAGAGGTTGTTGATGAGAAGTCCATGTTGATGAAACAGCGAATGACTAACCAGAAATTTACCGTAACGTCAAATCACGTGCGAGTGATAGGTCGCCGAATACAGTTCTGGAGGCGTGCCAGACTCTGATACAGAACGAGCTGATTTTAAGACTGCGACAGGGTACCAGTATATTTTAAGCGTCTGACAGAGAACCAATAGATTTCATCATTTCGGCAAGGAACCATTAGATTTTAAGACTATGGTAGAGAACCCAAGTAGATATTATGATATTGGCAGAGACCCGGTACATTTTAAACTTATCATTCGCAAGAAATTCTTTTTAACCCGAAGACTTTTCCAATAGCTTATTTTGAGAATTTAATCTGCAAATGGCTTTGCAAAACGGGAGCTGTTTCTGGAGTAGACAGCGCTAAAGTAGGCCATTCCTTTGCCCCCTCATTACAATTCTTCATAACGACATTTAGACATCAAACAGGCTAAGACAGAGAGCGCCACCCCCCCTCCCCGATTAGTTTTATCTTGAAGGGGCGCTATATTATTTCTAATTACTAGTACAAAAAAGAAAGGAATTAATAAAAGGTTAAAGTGACTGAGTCATCTACTCGCCTTTCATCTGATGAGTTCGAGATTCGATCCCAGCGAGTCTTGATGTGAAACTGGACGTCTAGCTGTTGAGTAATGTAACCCGTAAGAAGGTTGTCCGGTTACTACAGTCGTGTGTGTGCCTCAGCCACTTGACCCTTCAAAACCAACACCACGCTTGATGGAGGAAGATTACGAAACTGACCAGAAAACGTTATGGCGAAATTGGACGTACGAACCTGCCTAGGAAGGCAGAGAACCAAAAGAAAGAGTACAATATTAAATATTTCGGTTAGAGTGACTGAGTTATCTATTCGCCTTTCATCTGTTAGTTCGAGGTTCGATCCCAGCGAGTCTTGCTGTGAAACTGACGTCTCGCTGTTGAGTAATGTAAACCTTAAGAAGGTTGTCCGGTTACTACAGTTGTGTGTGCGCCTCGGCCACTTGACCCTTTAAAAACCAACTCGTCATCAACAACCTCTGATTGGTCAGTGGCCCAGTGGCCAGTCTTAGAGGCCCTACATCCTTTCTCTCCGAAGACAGATTTTGTTAAAGTGCACAATAAATGTACCATCGCCTTACAATCGCATCTAACCTTACTTGGCACCATTCTATTACTCTTCCTACATTACCTAACTTCCCCCGAGAGATGCGTCTCCTCTCCAGGGCTCCCTCCTCTCCGTTATATCAGTTGCTCAAGACTGTTCTCTTCCGCCTGTCCGCCTCTGAGTAGATATCTTTAAGAGGCGCTATATAAATTCCGATTGATTGACTTCACCTCACCTGACCTTATTAACCTCACCTGAACATACTTCACTTCACCTGACCTCACCCAAAATCAATAAATAGAACAACTTACCATCGCCAAACCTTCAGACATGTCAGCATCGCCCGAAATCAGACAGTCGACTACTAAATCATGCATACCGATCACTTCAGACACCTTCGACATAAAATCCTGTCAGAGCCAAACAGCCGACGGTGTCTGCCTCATAATCACTGACCCCTAATTAAAACAACCAGCCTGACGCATAATGAACTGTTCAATTAAAGCCCTGCTGAGGGGCGAGGGGGTATTCAGACCTGTGTGACTGAGGTTGGCCTCGTGGGCGGTTGGTGAAATTTGAAGTCCTTGGAGCTGGCGTGTGACTATTGGCTGGCGTTGCTTTGGCGAAGAAGTTATAACCGGATGACCGTTAATTGACGTGATATTCTTCTTTGTCACTCTTCCGTGTTAAGTTACTTAGGACTGGGCGCTTCCCTCCGTACTCTCTTACGGTCATTAAGGGCTGGAGCAGGAAAACACAATGGTATTGTATTGCATTGTATTGTATTGTATTGTAGAGTATGTTATCGTAATGTTTTTTTAATCGTATTGCATTGTATTATTTGTTCCTCTCTTTCTATCTCTCTCTTCTGTCTGTTGTCTCTGCCTGTCTCTGTCTATCGCTGTCTCTCTGTCTGTCTCTGTCTGTCTCTGTCTGTCTCTGTCTGTCTCTGTCTGTCTCTGTCTCTGTCTCTCTGTCTGTCTCTGTCTGTCTCTGTCTGTCTCTGTCTGTCTCTGTCTGTCTCTGTCTGTCTGTCTGTCTGTCTCTGTCTGTCTCTGTCTGTTGTCTCTGTCTTTCTGTATGTCTTCTGTCTCTGTCTGTCTCTGACTGTGTCTGTCTCTCTATGTCTCTGTCTGTTTCGCTCTTCTTCTACCTCCCACATTCTCTGCTGCTCTTTCTCAATAGGCCCTATCTCTCTTTCGTCATTGCACAATGCTCCAAATGCTGGGCTGGCCTCCACCGGTGAGCGCACGCAAACACGTGTCGTCCTATGCACAAAAGTGTACCCTATGCATGACCCAAACAAATAAAATGACCTACATACAACAGGCAATATTAACAGGCCTAAATAGTAACGGCCTGAATGTAGCTTCCTCATATAATAAAGGCCTATTGTGATGATGGCCTATATTTACGTGAAGCGATGACTACAAATTTGTGCATCTGCACAATAGGACGTTGTTGCAAATATCCTGCTATAGATGAAGACCGATATTTCACCGGCTGTCCTAACTGTCACGCCCATCCCCCATTGGGGTGATGTATCGCCAACTTCTATCCACCTTCAGCGTTAACGGGCGACACGCGCGACCATCAGAGAAAACACGTACGGTACAATCGTAAACACCAATTTATTCTGCGCTGCTTTAAAGTCAAGTGCATGGGCACCAGCTTATTCACGAGCGCTGCGGCGTGTAAGAGGGGTTGTCTGGAGATGCCAATAGAAGATCAAAGTTCGGTTGACAAGAGACCAGAGAGAGAAGGAGGAGGGATAGGAGAGAGAAGGAGGGAGAGGAGGAGAAGCAGACAGGAGGAGAGACAAGGAGGAGGAGAGAGAAGACCACCGAGAGAAGGAGGCAGAGAAGGAGAGAGAAGTAGGCATAGCAGGAGAGAGAGGAGGCAGAGGGGTCGCTAAGGCAGATTCCGTCTGGGACGACAGAAATTGGAAGAAGGATGGTAGATACAAGAACTTGGTAACTCCAATATTTCTAAGGCGCTACTATAAAGCTAAGCAGCGCAGGGCACCAGCTTATTCACGAGCGCTGCACCGATTCAGAGGGACTGTCGAGAGACGCATACATACATACACATACATACATGCATACATAAACACACATACATACATACATATACATACAAACATGCACCTATATATAGGCACACCTACATACATACGACTACACACATATAATTATCAACATTCATCTTCTACGCATGCATGCACAAGTAAGCTTAAGTAGACGTCGTATACACAAACTATTGCTTACATTAAATGGACCAGAAGAGTTGTTTACAGCCACGCAAACATGTCACCCAGGCCAAAAATATTACTATTATTGACACAGACAGAGAGAGAGGGGAGAGATACAGGAAGACAGAGAGAGATAGAGAAAAAAGGAGAAAGACAGACAGACAGATTTACAATATCACTACCTCAATAAACACTGAGGTAGCGATATTGTTAAGATAGGGTATGAAAGAGAGGGACACAGGGAGACAAAGATAGGAAGAGAGACCGGACACACACACAAACTTGGAGAGAGAGATAGATGGATAGAGACAGACAGACAGAGACAGAGACAGAGAGACAGAGACAGAGACAGACAGAGACAGACAGAGAGAAAGAGAGAAAGGGAGGCAGACAGAGTGACAGAAAGACAGAGAGACAAATACAGAGACAGAGACAGCGAGACAGCGAGACAGAGAAACAGAGAGAGAGACAGACAGACAGAGACAGAGAGACAGAGAGACAGAGACGCAGAGAGACAAAGACAGATACAAGAGGAGCTCACGTGGAGATATAAACACACACACAGTGAGGGGTAATTAATTTGCATTCAACGGAACGAAATATTCGGCAAATGTTTACGGTCAACAGTCGATGCCAAGGACGCAGTCTAAGTTCAAAGTTCAGGGAAGACCCGCCGCCACTGCTTGCGGCCCTGCATAACCAGTGGCGCAATCTATCGAATCCACCAGCAACCTCTACCATTCACTCTACAGTATCTAATATACTCAGAGCTACTGACTCCTTCCTATTCATCCATTCATTCATATCGAACATTTGTATAGCGCCCCTTAAAGAAAACTAATCAGAGGCGCTCCAGACTCCAGCACCGCCAAAAGGAACGGTTTTAAGGTCAGAAAAGAACATAGGAGAGAAGGTCCTGGGAAAGAGGCGAAGCTCCAGATGGAGACCATTCCATGTCGAGGGACCCACCACCGAGAAAGCGCGGTTCTGCCTAGTGGAGGTTCGGGCAAAAGAGACAAGTAGGAGACCATGTTCAGATGAGCGGAGGGATCGAGAGCCCCTAGCAGTAAGGACAGGGCAACAGAGCTCGCGAAGATAGGCAGGAGCGAGACCCAATATGCGGCGCCAGACTAGGGCAGCTATCATAGCACCGTTATCCCAACGCACACAAATCATAGTCACTGAAATTGGACCTACACTTGGTAGGCCATCTCTGGACAAACCCCTCTGGACAACAGCGCCCGTGAATAAGCTGGTGCCCTGAGCATGGGTTTAAAGTAGTACTTTAGAAATTTCGAGACTATACGTTTACGATCCACTGGTTGAATCAGATCAAAACCCGATTGCTAAAAGTAACCAGTAGCCAGGCTATGGTTGTTTTGCAAGTCGAAAGAATGTGGAAGTAGGTTTGGAGTTTAGGCTTGAATGGCTTTGAAGAACTGATTTAAATAAGTAAGTGAGTATATTCTTTAATATAACCACCTGCCAAACAGCACTCTGCATGGTGAATAAGAATCAGCAATATAAATTCATATAAATATCATAATCTATCTAGGACCAGTGAGATAATGAGACAAGACTAACTATAGTATTCGAACAAGATTCTGACTATAAATGTTTTCCTCGGATATCACCAATATCAAGTTTCAGTTCAAATACTAAGAGTGCTAAAAGATTTTAATTCACTTACGAAATTGAAGACTTTTTTCTAGAGGCATTCTCCGATATGCTGTCGAAACTCGCAACAACATCACTTGCGAAACTGAAGAAGAGCAGTCTGTAAAGCTTGCTTGAGAGGCAGCCATGACTATGAGTTTGAAATGTTAACGACTTCGTTTTCTCATCCTCGGTATACGAGGGAGTGTGGTCAGCCCTCTCCCTCGCCGTCCGCTCTTCCAACCGTCAGCTTACTCATCATAGTTTGCTGTCAAAATCTCTCACCAATATCACTCACTAAACTGGATTTTTCTCCGTCAGCCATTCTCCAATATGCTGTCGAAATCTGACACCAACATCGAACTTTCTTTAAGACTTCGAAACCTCACAGCAACATCACTTGAACCAAGTTCAACTTCACCAAAACGGCAACTGTTTCAATTCTACATAGCCCGACACAGAACATTATATAGCCTCAACGTACAGCATACCAGCGTATCACACTCATGGCTACTGCATGCATAATTTGTTGCTCAGATGCGCATATATTCACTGGTCGAAACACCAGTCGTGACCCTATTATACCTGTCGAAATAACTCGGCGCTTACGTCCAGTGCATAATCATAGCTTCGGGACTTTTGTCACTTCTAAGTTGACGCCAAGAAACGAAGACTTGGCGCCCGAAGGTCTAAGAAACAATGTAGACTCATCCAACACGAGATGCGTGTAGAGTTATTGAAGGTGTAGGTTCTGGTGGCCACTGGTCTGTATATTATGACTCCCTCTGACTACAATACGAACAGCAGAGTTGGACCGTTGTTCAAACGAATAGCATTAGCATGAGATGGGCTACATACAGTCATGAATGCACAACAGCATTCCTCAAATAAGCAACAACAATGTGTACATAAATATCACTTTTATAAACATATTATGTGTGCGTGTTAACGTATTTGCACTACGAATACAAATTTGTGTTTACGTATTTGTAGATGAAAACAAACCCCATGTAAATACATATGAACGGAATATTTTACAGATTGAACATAATGTGCGTATATATATATATATATATATATATATATATGTATGTATGCTTCCATTTAGGTATAATTATGTGTGTGCATGTATGTATGTATGTACATACATGTATGTATGCATGTATGCATGAATTGTATTTTATTAAAACATTTATAAAGCGCCTTCAGTAGGGTGCACCGTTCAGAGGCGCTCCCAGTGCGCAAGACCACAAGAGAGGAAATAATAGGTTTTGAGAAAAGCAAAGGTGGAAAAGGGGTTACCAGCTGGAATTTGAGAGCGAGTAGATGGAGACAGCGCATTCCAAAGACAGGAACCAGCTGAGGTAAAGGACCGGGACTGAGTCATGGCTGTTCTAGTATGAGGAACTAGACGATCAAGTCTGCTTGAAGAGCGAAGTGGACGATGCGAGACGGTTGAAAGAGGCCGGAGTAACACATCAGCTAGATATTTCGGGCAAGACCCCGCTGTGCCTTGAAGACCAAAAAGAACATTTATATTTTGAATTTTAAATTTTAATGCGTGCATGTATATGTATGTACGTTTGTTTGTGTGTATACGTATACATATATCTATGACATTCATTCATTCATTCATTCATTCATTCATTCGTTCGTTCGTTCAAAGCATTTATATAGCGCCCCTTCAAGAAGCTACTCAGACATGTATATGTGTATGCATGCTTGCTTATATGTATTGATATATACGGCCACGTAGCCATGTATGCATGCATATGTGCATGTATACTTCATGAATATTAATCTGTATCGGCTATCCAACTTATACATATATATATCCAGCTATATCCAAATTCAAATAGCCCATGCTGTGTGTATGCGGCAGGTATCAGCCAGTCTCTCCCCTCCCCGCCCCAATTTATATTCCATTTCATATGGATTGGCATGCGATGCCGCTGTCTATGAAATGCCAATATCTCTGGCATGTATGCCTCTCAACTCTGGCTGACCTGTACGTACGTGTTTTCAAGTACGGTACACACTGTACTACACAGTGTGTCTGCCCACCTTTATCGTTCGTTCGCTCTGTGTAGGTAAGTCTGGGTGTGTGTGTGTCTCTCTCTGTCGCTCTCTGTCTGTTTGTCTGTCTGTCTGTCTGTGTCTGTGTCTGTGTATGTGTCTGTCTCTGTCTCTGTCTCTGTGTCTGTCTCTGTCTCTCTCTGTCTGTCTGTCTGTCTGTCTGTCTCTTTCTCGCTCTCTCGGTGTTTACAACCACGGATCAACAATTTCCATTCTGTATACTTCGCTTTCAGGTGAAAGCAACAATCATTATAATATACGACTCTCTTTCTTCACGGAAGAAGGTAGAATACATCTGTAGGTATATCGTGTATGTATGTAAGTCAGTATGTATTTGTGTATTTGTGTCTATGTATGTGTGTATTTATGTATGTGTGTATCTATGTATGTAACTATGCATATGTATGTATGCATGTATGTATTTATATATATGTAAGTATGTATTTACGTATCATTGTGTGTATGTATATATGTATGATATAGGTATGTATTTATGTATATATGTGGGAAAGTATTCATATGTATGTATTTGTGTATGTATGTATGTATGTATGTATGCATGTATGTACGTACGTATAGGTATGTATATCGGTATCTATGCATATATAATTATGTTTGCATACACGTATGTACGTATGTATGTATGTATGTATACGTATCTATGTATAATGTACATAGGTGTACATGTATGCATGCATCTAATTATAAATTTTGTGTTTGCATGTATGTAAATACGCACATTTGTAGATATGTACTATATGTAGGCCTGTGTATTTTCCTGCGAAAGTTAAAGTCGTTGATAAGATCTTTCTCTATTGTCAGAAATTGTTTAACTTGAGCCACAGAACGAAGACTGTAAAGTACGCATGCACCTATTCGAATGTGTCTTGCTTATTTTGTTACGTCTCAATTTGCCTAAGAAAGTGTTTCTTCCGTTTCAAAGTATGCTACTTTATGGAACCCCCAATGTATGGGTGAGGTTTCACAGAATGCGCCATAATAGCCATCATATCTCATCAAAGTCGACCACTATACTATATAGCTTGCACGCGACACACTCATCACTCAGAGCCGCCCTATTATCATAAATACAGCCAGGGGCGTAGTCACGGCTTCATGAGAGTAAGGGAAGCCAGGGTAGAGATTCAGAATACATGGGTGGATCCCACAGTCCAATCTTATCAGTGTGATTCTCCTTACAGATTTTATTTTAGTTATAGTTACAGTTATAGTTAATGGTTTTTTTTATTTTAGTTATAGTTATAGTTATAGTTAGTATTATTTTTTAGTTATAGTTATAGTTATAGTTAATGGGATTTTTAGTTTAGTTAGTTTTAGTTACTACTTAGTTGCAATAATTAAGGCTATAAGCAAAATTGTGTGTATTAACACGCTGTTTCACTATTTGCTCAGAGCTTTGAAAGCCTTTGAAGCATGGGTGCATTCAGTTTCATGAATACACGAGTTTCCAAAGTAACTGACCAAATTGCATAATAAAAATATCGCATTTTTCGTTCTCATTTATGTCGAATCGTCCATATTGCACTTCCTATTTTTATTTTTTGTATTAACGAAGATGAATTTTCCTTATTGTTATTTTCGTTATGGTTATAGTTATAGTTAATGATATTTTTAGTTATAGTTATAGTTATCGTTAACGAAATCATTTTATTTTCGTTAACGAATAGTTTCGTTATCGTTATCGTTAACGAGAATAACACTGAAGCTTATGACTTCTATTGTGCGTTAACATAATGGTCGAGGCATAAGTCCATAGTCGCTTCAAGTAGGAAGAAACAAGAGCAATCCCTCAAGCTTCAGAGAGTTGTTCTTGTTTCTTCCTACCTGAAAAGACTGTTGTGAATAAAGACTTCAACGCTGTGTCCTTCGCCGGCTCTTTTGTAGACTCTATGCCCGAGATGGAAGAGGGGTAGTATTACCAGTTACAGTAATCGTAATAGTAAACTCGAAACTTTTACAACGCCCACAAAAGCGAAGTCGCGGGAACCAGGTTATTCACAGGCACTCAATCAAAACAAAATCGATAGGCAGTAGATTATCGATAATAATTAAGCTCTTGTATGCATAATGATAATAATAATTTTTTCGGAGGCGAAAGAAACAAGATTCAATAGTTTTTTGTCTTATAGGAAACGAGAGTTTCTCTCCTTCGAATTCCAAAAGCAGAGATCACTTGTGCTTCACTGTAATGGAAAGGCCATGAACGCCACCTAACGAATGCAGACTGAAACTGAGTAGGTTCATTCGCTAGGCGGTGCATGAGGCCCTCTGGCGAAAGTTCATTTTGTTACTGTTAAAGTTAACGTCGCGTTGATGGCTAGGCTAGAACGTAAGTCGTCAGTTGCTAAAGAACCATGATGTCGGTGTTGTTGTTGAGGACTTGAGGTGGTAGTGATGGCGATGGTGGGATGGTGGTCATGGAAGGGTGGATAGTGGTGGTGGCGATTGTGGTGATGATAATGATGAT